>CM071568.1:296955939-297019147 GCA_036426205.1 Ascaphus truei
TCCCAGTTCGGTAGAGAGTGGATAAGTCCCATAAGGTATGGTGCAATCCGGCGCGGTACCGTTTGTAGTCTCGGTTGGAGTGGATTGTCGGTATCTGGACGTGGGGTAGGTCTCCGCAGGTATTGGTGCCAGGTGTGTAGTCTCTGTTGGAGTGGGTAGGTCTCCAGATGAGTTGGCTGACAGGGTGTAGTCTCTGTTGTGAGTGGGTAGGTCTCCAGCAGGTATGGTTGACAGTGTGTAGTCTGTTGGGAGTGGGTAGGTTGTCCAGCAGGTATGGTGCCAGGGTGTAGTCTTGTTGTGGTGGGTAGGTCTACCAGCAGGTATGGTGCCATGTGTAGTTCTGTTTGGAGGGTTGGTTTAGGTCGTCCAGCAGGTAGGTGCCAGGGTGTAGTCTCTGTTGGGAGGTGGGTAGGGTCTCAGGCAGGTATGGTGCCAGGGTGTTAGTCTCTGTTGTGAGTGGGGTTAGGTCTCCAGCAGGTATGGTGCCAGTGGTAGTCTCTGTGTTAAAGTGGGGGTAGGTCTCCAGCCAGTAGGTGCAGGGTGAGCTCTGTGCGGAGTGGGTAGGTCTCCAGCAGGTATGGTGCCAGGGGTGTAGTCTCTGTTGGGATGTGGGAGTTAGGAGGTCTCCAGCAGGTTATGGTGCCGGGGTTGTAGTCTCTGTGGAGTGGGGTAGGTTCTCCAGCAGGTATGGTGCCAGTGTGTGTCTATGTTGGGAGTGGGTAGGTGTTCTCCCAGCAGGTATGGGTGCCAGGGTGTAGTCTCTGTTGGGAATGGGTAGGTTCCAGCAGTGATGGTGCCAGGGTGTGTAGTATTTTGGGAATGGGTAGGTCTCGCAGGTTATGGTGCCAGGGTGTAGTCTCTGTTGGGAGTGGGTAGGTCTACAGAAGGTACTGGTGCCAGGGTGTAGTATCTTGGGAGTGGGTAGGTCCAGCAGGTATGGTTGCAAGTGTGTAGTCTCTGTTGGGAGGGGGGTAGGTCTCCAGCAGGTATGGTGCCAGTGTGTAGTCTCTGTTGGGAGTGGGTAGGTCTCCAGCAGGGATGGTGCAGGGTGTAGTTCTCTGTTGGGAGTGGGTAGGTCTCCAGCAGGTTATGGTGCCAGGGTGTAGTATGTTAGTCTTGTTGGGAGTGGGTAGGTCTCCAGCAGGTATGGTGCCAGGGTTTGTAGTCTATGTTTGGGAGTGCGGTTAGGTCTCCCAGCGGTATGGTGCCCAGGGTGTTAGTCTCTGTTTGGGGTGGTAGGTTTCAAGCAGGTATGGGTGCAAGGGTTGTAGTTCTGTAGGGAGTGGGTTAGGTCGCCAGCAGGTATGGTTGCAGGGTGTAGTCTCTGTTGAGAATGGGTAGGTCTCAGCAGGTATGGTGCAGTGTGTAGTCTCTGTTGGGATGTGGGGTAGGTTTCAGTCAGGTATGGTGCCAGGGTGTAGTCTCTGTTGGGAGTGGGTAGGTCTCCAGCAGGTATGGTGCCAGGGTGTAGTCTCTGTTGGGAATGGGTAGGTCTCCAGCAGGTATGGTGCCAGTGTGTAGTCTCTGTTGGGAGTGGGTATGTTTCCAGCAGGTATGGTGCCAGGGTGTAGTCTCTGTTGGGAGTGGGTAGGTCTCCAGCAGGTATGGTGCCAGGGTGTAGTCTCTGTTGGGAGTGGGTAGGTCTCCAGCAGGTATGGTGCAAGGGTGTAGTCTCTGTTGGGAGTGGTTAGGTTTCCAGCAGGTATGGTGACATGGTGTAGTCTCTGTTGGGAGTGGGTAGGTCTCCAGCAGGTATGGTGCAAGGGTGTAGTCTCTGTTGGGAGTGGGTAGGTTTCCAGCAGGTATGGTGCCAGTGTGTAGTCTCTGTTGGGAGTGGGTAGGTTTCCAGCAGGTATGGTGCCAGGGTGTAGTCTCTGTTGGGAGTGGGTAGGTCTCCAGCAGGTATGGTGACATGGTGTAGTCTCTGTTGGGAATGTGTAGGTTTCCAGCAGGTATGGTGACATGGTGTAGTCTCTGTTGGGAATGGGTAGGTTTCCAGCAGGTATGGTGACATGGTGTAGTCTCTGTAGGTAGTTTGTAGGTATCAACTATATTTGCCTCCACCAGGTTTGTAGGAAGGTAGGCCCATGAATCTCTTAATTTAGGAAATAAATACTTTATCACAATTCCCATGAGTCTGTTACCTATCATTTTCAAAGACCTCCCCTTGTTCTAGTAATTGCTCTACCCTGAGAATTAAAAACAAACGCACGAGTGCATGTGCTCTTTCACAAGTGCCAATCCTGTCTGTATCCTATGCCATGTATAGGTGCATCTGCAGCAAAGGTTTGAATGGGAACCCCATATTATGTTAGCTATTTGAGCACTTGACTTACGTCATTGTGGATCTGTGGCCCGCAGAATTAAACACAGTACTACAGGTGAGGTTTTACCCATTGTCTAATGATGCCAAACCTACTGTCCCTTTTCTTTGTACGTAATTACTTGAAAATGCCCCTTACAAACTAGCACAGTATATAATAAATAGACAGAAATACATTCACATAAAGTAAATGCAACAATTAATTGCCTGTCACCAACGTACACAAAAATAGTGAAATAGCATAAAACCATAGACAAATAGCAAATAACACCAACATGTTTGAAGCTGTTTAAAATGGGAAATATTACTTTAAGATATACCATGGTTCATTTGACTGTATTTCTTTACTTTTATTCAACTTTAAATAACCATTATGGAAGTAAAGTATGTAAAATCTACCAGACACTATTGTATTCCATTGTATCATTATTTATTTAACGATTGTGAGCAAAGAACACCCCCAAGCCAATTACTGCAAGATCCCAGTATATAAGGACACACAGTGGAACATGAAATACAAACTATACCGATCCAAAATGTCTCTATAAGTGAACATAGCCAAAAATGAAGATCCAGTTGTTATTGTGACAGTATACAAGAGAAATTGACCAGCTGATCCCAGTCAAAGAATTTGGATTTTATTGATACATGTAGATGACATGTCATATAAACATGTATTATTTGTCTTAACTCTATGCCCAGGACATACTTGAAAACGAGTGGTAACTCTCAATATATTACTTCCTGGTAACACATGTTATAATTAAAATATTAAGGAGCAATGGCTCAGACCAGAGAGAAGTACCCTCACAATATTGCCGGGCTGATTCATGTTTGGGTGTTCGTAACCATCTCCTTCCTCTTCTCCTCCTTTTCCCAAATCTCCATTCAGAGGTAGGAACTCTTTTAGGCTTTTCCTATTTAAGTTCACCCATGCCAAAGTTCCTGTACAATAAATGACTGCTCTTCCCTTGCCTTTTATCAGTTGGATGCAAACACAATGGAGAAATGAGGCACTGGAGATGAAAGGTGGGAAATAAACAAACTGAGACAATCCAGTGGAAAGTTATGGTCAGTGATATAGGTTCCTAAACTAAAGAATAAGATCAATATATCTGTACGGAGAACATAGGCTATGCGTTTTAAAGATTGAAAATGTGTTTAGTGTGGATCGGTCATTGTGTTAGATGCAATGCCTTAAAGTAGGGTGACCACTTATATGAAATGCTATACTATGTAAATGTAGCACTGTTTTCCCCCGCCACCCCCAGTGGGAGATTACACAGTCTATGCTACCTGTATGTGGTGCGATACCTGTTAGGGTCAGAAGAGCTGAGCTCATCTGCAGTATTATGGAGATCAGGACAGGCTTAGGTTCTTCTTCTGGTTCTTCTCATGGTGCTTAGCGCCTCCAGCAGTAGTGGGCTCCAGGATATTTGGAGGTCAGCCCCACTATTGTACTCTTTACCCCTCTGCACAAGGACTGATACTCAGACTGAGGTATATTAGAACAGGATCTTTATTGGCTGGCACTCACTGCAGTTCTTCCTCACAGTGGTGCATTGTCTCAGAGGTTCCATTCTTCTGGATGGTTCTTTGCCCTGATAGTATAGGGTCTTGGGCTGAATCTGATGTTCTCCCAGCTCAGAGGCAGGGGGTGAGCACGCTCATCCTGCCATAGGAGAGACTGACAGCTTTCTACTTCCTCTCTTGTCAAGAGCTCAAGCAGGACTCTGACTAACTTGGTCACACCCTCCTAGGAGACTCAAGAAGGGGCGGGCTCATGGTCTATACCTATCCCTGATAGGCTTACACAGGCCATGAGTCACCACCTTACTTCTATCACTCATAAGAGGGGCATAAGGGGCGTCAAGAGTCCATAGATTTAACCTGTTACTGCCTGCATCTAACAGGACTTACATAACAGGGATAACAGGGAGGGGGGGGGAGGTATAATGGGACATACCCTGTTACAGAAAGGTATTCGGTCCATACAGTAACTGTGTTGGTGAATAAACATCACCTGATTCACTGTGACTTTATGGACTAGACTAGACTGTAACATATATTGATACATCGCACTAAGAAAGGCATACTCTACTAATCAATTGCAAACAAAATAATGTATGGCGCATGCAGACCAGGAGACTGTTTTTCAACAAATGTCAACAGAACTGCAATTATTGTGATGACTTTGAGCTGCCACAGAAAGCAAACATTTTCGCAGTTGTGGAGCTTTAAATAACAGATGAGTCATTTAGCGCTCTGTGGTCCAGTAAAGTGCTGACCATATTTAATGTACTGTACACCGGCAACATGTACATCAAACCTTACACAAACCAAACCTGATCAACACTTATACTAGTGGCTCCCAGTCAGTATGCAATGATGTTTTTATAGCTACTACTGTAGCATGGTGACCAGGAGGAGGAGACAACTGCATCCTCTCCTATTTCATAGAAGATGCCATCATATTAATACAAGTCACTGTGAATGAGCCTGCAACTCTCCCATCTCATACTGAACTCTTCTAGTTAATAAGCCCCAAGCTTAGTCAGTATCTTTGGAGCACTTATAAGGCCCTCAACCCTCCCACATACCTGAAACACCTATGGTATTGGCATAGGCCACGTACCTTCCCCCTAAGGGTGCTTCTCTACAGCTAGTAGAATGAATAAAGCATTACAACAATGATGTGATTCCCTCACAGTGTTTCTATGAACTCGATGTTTGATCCATATAACCAATATTGGCATTTTATCAAGTAGAAAGAGTGTTGGACTCAGCGTATCCTTTTCTTTCTTCATGCACCTCAATAAAATAAACAAACCGCATAGGGAATAATGTTGTTACATACTATACAGTGTGTAATGTTATGTGTTTACATCTTAAACTTCAAACCCTTTAAAAGTGTTATAGATGCTGTGTACAGGGCAGGATGGTGCAGCATATGCCTCTCCCAAAAAAAAGAGGATGCACTCGACTGACACCCCTTTCCTCTCTGTTCTTTTACGTCAGTGTAGATACTGTACATATCGATCAGTACAAGTAATTTATTATAAAGCACAGGTAAGCCAGTTAACTTACAGGTATTTGGTGCAGGGGAAGACTATATGTAAATACTCAAGCGTTTGCATGTTATTTTACTTGACTGTGTTTTCACTGGGATTCTGCAAAAGGGTCAAATGGGTTTGCTATCCATATAATTGTCTTCCAATAATTAACAGTCAGAACTAATCCCATTAAACACGGGAGCATGAAAAAACAATCTTTAGTTCTGGTGAAGAAGTCTTCTTCTGTGTCTTCACAAGGATACGCACTTTTGCAATTAACTCTGAAGAACATGGTTTCCTTCCCATTAGTTTGTCCTAAAAGCATGTTAGATCAGGCAGATAAAAGGCCAACAACACTTAGCAAATTGCTACACTGGTGTTCCAAGCCCAAGAATAAACAACAGAGGAGGCCTCAAGAGTGATGTGTTCAAGCCTTAGGTAGAATTTCTAGACTGGAATCAGAGCATTTGAAGAAATCTTTAACTACTGGGGTCATCTGGACATTTTAGGCCTAAAGGGACATACAACAAGCTGATTAACTTCACGGGGAATATTTCATGTCAGGACTTTGTACCTTTCTTAAGTTACTGAAATGCAAGAATGTTTGAAAGTCTCCTTGTATTTCGGGACATATTATATCATCAACTAAAAAGCTTAAAAAGTCATCAATCCAATACAGAAGATTAATGTTTGAAAAACCAATGATATCAAATGGATGAATTCGGATTTTGCATAATGAACCAGTATTAGCCATTTCCACTGAATTGTCCATTACTCTTAATTGCCTGCAACACCACAAAGAGTATTCATTGCCAATGGCTCCAGACACTGAAATGTAAACCATGAGTCCTGCATTCAAGTTGAGAGCTATATGACCATGGAAAAGTCACTTAATCTTCCCTGGCCACAAATACACCTATACTAAGATTTCGATGTTTAACATTAGGGCCCTGTGCTTTTTGAAGCATAAACATCAAGTTCCATATTATTTCGTTAAATCTATGCTGTAATAGTCATTCAGCTCATACCACTAGTGTATGAAGGCTCTGCACTAATCAACATGATTTGGGAGTGCCAAAGGAAAGAGTCCAGCAGATATGCAAGGCAGGTATTATATTAGCGTAATAATACAAAGTAAATTATATTCAGATTTTTTTTTTTACCTATACAGGAGTGAAATTAAGCACCCTTCTCTGACTAACATAGTTTATTTTTTTTCTCACTGATATTTAAATCGCATGCTGTATTCTTATACAAAATTGACCAGAAAGCGAAAACAAAATGGCTGCTTAGCGCCTCACATTTGGTGATATGACTTGACTTTAATGAGTCTTGCCTGACAAGTTCAGGATAAGAAATGTACTGTACTGCAACACAGTGCTAGCTGGAGGCAGAAGTTACCTCTGGGATTAAGTGCTGCGGTGTAGTAAGGGAGAATAAACAGAGATTGCTATGCGGGCACTATACAGCAGGCTCTAGGCCTATTTGAAGAAAAGCATAAGTAAAGTCCAAAACATAATTTTTCAAGAGATGTAATTTGGGGGAGAAATGTACCTTTAAAGTGGAAATACAGTTGGCATTTTTTTTTGTTTTGTTTGTTTTAATAGATGCTTCAGTTGCTAAGCTTTAAGGAAATGTAATTACCTGAGATGCTGATCGATCCATTCTCCCACGATCGAGCGGTGGAGATCCTGCTTCCCCGGGTTTCACAATATGGCCGCTTATTCCCAAGGCGGAAGTGCTGTGGCTTTGTAAATGGTTGCTATAACAACCCAAGGAGCCCATTAAAAAGGGCAGAGTAGGGGGGGAATTAAAAGAAATGCTGTAAGTATTATCTAATGCTACACAACTGATTTATTTAAAAAGAAAAACACACACATAGGAATTTGATTGTATTGCTGCGTTAAGTGTATCTAGAGATTTCAGAGACATTTTAAAATGAAATGAAATTGCACATTGACAAGTTAATACGAATCGCCTGCAAACTCCAAATAAGCAGCTTTTTTGGTGACTCAACGGGAGCAAGCTCATGGAAGGTGTTCCGTGTCATAGTCCCACGTAGTAAACATAGCTGCTACATAGGTCTGCTGAGACTATATATAGGGCACTGGCGCCATGTTTCGCTCTCTTTCTGCTGATAGTTCGCTTAACTCGTACTTATTTGGCCACATTATTATGGCTTGGAGGCTTTATGGACAATTTCGCAAATCTGTACACCTTCCGGTGCTGGAAAACACCTTACGGACAAACCAAAGCATCCGTACCGGCAAGTGTCTTGTGGCTTAGCACTGTTTAGTAAATATATAGACCAAAAGTGGCTATCTGAAATATATATTCAAGAACAGTTCTGGCATTTTTTTGTACTTGCGTGATAATGGAATTTTGATTGCTGAATTATGTATCAATTACCTTGTAAATTAGTCATTCTTGCAATATTACTGCTATTTGCATGTTAGTCACTAAACCTGGCCACTTGAGTTGCCAGGGGGGTTCTCCAAAAATACTGGACACAATGGTGAAAGGTGCGACACGCTTGAAACACAAACATACACACAAACCTCTCACCTATCTCCGCTCCATGCTGTTTCCTCCTCTTATTTTCCATATCACGGTCAGACCACTGCCATGTTAATAATTGTTTGGAGGAATACAATCAAATCAAATCAATATTCATCAATATATTTATAACATATATTTCACAAACACTTGGACCTCTATCTCAGAATCAGCCTTCTGTAGTGATTTAGAATGCACTGGGTATAGTGAATTCTGAAAGTCTTCGAGGAACACGGATGGTCCGGGTGACACCGTCTCAGAGTCACTACCTAGTAACATTACAGCTTTGAGTAAATGTTGTCATATACTGTACATGCCCAATGAGGCTGTGAGGCCAATCTACAGTAACAAAGTGAAAACGGAAACACACGCACCACTGGTGCCCCTGCATATGGAATAATGGTGTGAAGAAATGGGGCAGGGTGCGTCTATGAGGACCTCTCAGAATACACATACAGGACATTGTGAAGCTAGTGAAGGCACGAGCTCCCAATTAGAGAGGTCCACGTGAGAGCACACCTGGTTTTGACAGCTGATAAGACTTAACCTTTATTGGTCTTATAACGGGTATTCCCCCACCCAATCGCATATAGAGTGTATGTGAGGGGGAACCTATATGTTACCAGGTGTGATGCTTTACCTGTTGGGCTTACAGGAGGCCTGAGCCTCTGCCAATGTGAGCCTGGGGTGTATCCTCTCGAACAATACTATATGGTGCAGCGCCTCCATCTGCGATGGCTCCCCGCAGAGCGGGAGTTGTTCCTCGCAGGACACATACAAATGAACACATACACTGGATGTAAAATAGCAACAGTCTTTACTATATGCAGAATGTAACTTAACACATACATCAGCAATACACAACAAGATATATGTACCACCCTCTGCCACTAGCTGGCAGCTATAACCTTGCCCCTAACTGGGCTATAACCTTCTTAGCCCCTAACTGGGCTATAACCTCCTTACACCCCCTTCCCAACCCCGTGTCCAAATAGTCCAAGCCCACCCAAGTGTGTGAACAGGCCTGTCACATGTGAGGAGCAAGTTAAAGTTGGTGCACGTGTGGAAGGTTATAAATACCTGCCCAGGTGTCTCTACACCTAGGTGTCTTCGCAAAGGATCTACCGGCGCCGCTTGATCCAGCGCTGATCTGTACCTCCGCGTGGGATGGGGTCCAGCCGGACGTCCCACCGTAAGGACAGTCTCTGGATCAGCAACACAGCATACAGGAACATGCAGCATACACTATACTGGGTCCCTGTCCCTGTGACCACCCACCCTCACTAGTGGGGAGTCAGGGCCTCAACTCTAGCCTGGGGATTTCTGGCCTAGGGCAGAAACTCGCAGCTCTCTGCCCCCCTTCTTTTCCCCTCTGTCTCCTAAGTCTGATGACTCATGTGCTTCACAGTCTGCGTCCTGACTCTGCACACAACATTGGGGCAAAGGAAGATCAGGGGAACCGGGGGTGATCCCCTTACAGTCTAATAAAATAAGCCAAGCTAATTAAAATAATTACTAGTGAGATGGTGAAGTCATTAATTAAAAGTGTGAGGAGGAAGATGAGATGGAGGTATAACTGCACACATCACACAAGGAACCTACTGTAGCTGTGATAGGAACAATCAGTCTCTTGATTAGAATATCTACTTACTGAGCAATGTTAGAAATGTGTGACTATTATCTTTTACTGGTGCAGTCTATTCTAGTGTAATACTGTTATTTAAGCTCCAGTATTGAAGGATTGATTTTACATTGTGACAGAGTATCGAAGAAGCCAATGATCTGGCAGCTTAATATCTTAATACCTATGTAACGGTGTTTCCCTGTGGCCCTTCTGATCCTGACCCCATATGTGAGAAACTGTCCCAATTACATGTATATAGTGTGGTGCACCTGCTGGCAACAGGACTCCTGAGTCTCCCGCTTGATGTGGTTGGGGATATCACCATGACAGGCGTCTGAGGTAGTGTGTTGAGTCCTACTCACATTTGGTACAGCGCCTCCACCCCATCCAGATCCCCACGGTAGCAGGGAGGAGTTTCTGAAGGGGAACTCCTAGGTGCACCTTCTCCCTGAGTAACTCCACGCACAGGCAAGAAGGGTCTTTCCATTGGCATCTTTATTAGCATGTCTTGTGGCAGACTGCCCATCACAGCGGCCGACACTAAGCCGCACATCTTGTAGTGGCCCTCCATTCAGAAGATTCCTCCTGTCCTCCAATTGTTTTGTTCTTCCACCTCTCCCCTAAGGGAGACCACCAGCTGTGCAAGAGCCCTGGACACAGTGTGTACTCAGCTTGTCACTTGCCACGTGCCTCTCTGACAGACAGCCTTGAACTGCTGCCGACCTTGTGCTCCAGAGATCAACCTTGAACAACTAACTTTTGGAAGTGTTGTGCAATATATAGGCTCCAGAAAGACCCACCTCTGTGTCACCAACAGTGGACACAAAGCATGCTGTCACTTCCTTTGCTACATATGACACATCACAGGGGTTTGAGGGCAAACCTCCATGATAACTACTGGCAATCCTGCCTTCTTACCAGGAGTTACTGCCAGCATGAGAGAGATCTGTATACCAATTTTACACATGGCTACACCTATATAACAGGATATCCCTATCAAGTTTCATTGTGGGTTCTCACTGGCTGCTTCACCTTAGTTTCAGTACCGATCCGTACTTACTCCACCCACAGCACTGATTTGTATTAAAGCTGTTGGTGATTACAAACGATCCAAAAGATGCAAAAGAGCACAAAGCAGCGCACTGCCCAGGGACACAGGTGTATGAATATAAAAAAGTATTCATTGTCAATCAGACATACAAACAAGGAGGTAAAAAACCCTCCAACGCGTTTCACACAAAGGTGCTTTATCAAGGACTTTCAAGATTTATTCCTATCCCAATGGATCAACATCATGACTACTATCTGGGGTGAGTCTTGGACTTTATTGCATTGAATTCCAATGAGGTACAGCGAGATGCTTATTATATCATTTATCTGTTGCCTTCAGGATATCTACTTACTCATAAGTTCTATTCTACTCACCCAGTAGTTTACTCACTCCCTCGTTGAGTTTTCACTGTCTTCATATCATTGATGAACTTGCATGTGAATTCCAGGACTATTGGAGCACCCTTTACCTTTCTATATTGAATTGTTGGTGATTACAACAGTGATTCTCTATCTCTGCCAATACAATGCATTAGATCAGTCCCCATCTCTTATAGACCTTAAGCTTCTATTGGTTTTTACCGACACTTACCCTTATACAGGATTGATTAATTCCTCGGGCAATATAAATATTGGAAATACATTGTTTTAAGATTTTTTGGTCAAAATAGAGAGCTGCAAAGTAACCTATAGATAGACTATGTATACACTCAGAGGGCATGTCCTGTCTCAGTGCAATACAGTCATCCTAGCTCGGCTATCAACGCATCCATCATATATTGTCACTATATACCAAGGTATTAACCACTAAGGGAGCCCTATCTTCACACCCAATTAAGTGGAACAATTATACTACAGTATAAATCCTATCACAGCTAGGCTCCTTGTGTAATGTATGCAGTTATACCTCCATCTCATCTTCTTCCTCACACTTGTAATTAATTACTTCACCATTTCACCAGTAATTATTTTAATTAGCTCAGTTTGTTTTATTAGACCAACAAAAGTTAAGTCTTATTAGCTATCACAGCCGGGTGTGCTCTCAAGTGGACCTCCCTAATTGGGAGCTAGTCTCTTCACTAGATTAGTAACTCATAAATAAGTTAAAACTGTTCATGTTAATCACAATAATATCTTTGTAGACACTGATGGCATTTGAAGGGCTAAATATGTGGCTTATATTTAAGTCCAAGTAAAGGTGCAGTCACGGTACCAGATGTAGACACCACGGGTTCTCAGCAAAAGTAGTCACACTAACACACAGAACCACCGATTTTACAGAGAAGGAAGAGAGAGAGGTTCGCAAGCCGAGCGAAACGTTCATCGCACAATCAAACATGATCTATTTTTGAAAGACCACAGGAGGGCCTCTCTCTCTTCCCTCTCTGTTACCTTTACATTAGACATGCACAACCGTAGCATGCTCAAAACTCAACATTATATATGCATATATTTATTGGTGTCAACTGGAATGCCACTGGTAAAGGGACCTCAAATATACTTCAATAAACAAACACACATCCAATATGACAAATGATGTAGTTCATTACTATGTGCTTTTCTATATTTTTTTCTTCTCTTAAGTATGGGTCATTGAGTTCAATCCTTTGGGAAGTATATATTTTTTCTCACTATATTCACACGGACACTCCTGGTTTTTAATCAGTTTTAACTGCACTGTAGCTCATAAATAATGACTCTAAATTTTAACTCCTTAGGCACCGACCGGATACATGTCCAGCATCCCATGCTATTGGCTATATTATTGTTCTGTTTTCTCTTTCCAGTGGAAGAAATAAAATAAGATGCAGTTTAACTTTGGTTGTGTAGGACATGCTGATAGTCTAACCTTAAGGTGGTTACAGGTGTAAAATGTTTTGGCCAAAGATTAAGCTAACGATACTTATGAACAAATATAGAAAAAACATATAGTAATGTACCAAATAATTTGTTGTATTGGATGTGCCTTGGGGCCTCTTTGTTTACTGTGTCACTTTTACATGACCCAATCTCTACATTAAGGTATATACGGGATTGACCTTTATTACAAGAACTTGTCCTGTTTTCCCAGGAAAGTCTGTGGGGACACATTATTGTCCCGTATTTTAGCACCTTGACGTGAAATGCCTGCAATTAAAATGACTGTAATGAAATCAGTCATAAAAACGTAATAGATCTCTACTTGAGTGTAATACTTTTTTCCTTTTCCGATAGATGTCGCCTTACTATGTTATTAAAATAATAACGTTAGGACCCTGCCTGGTCATCTCCTAACACCATGACACCCTTCCCTCCACATAGGCGTTACTTTTTCTCCCACCGCTACGTGTTAGGTGAGTGCGCGTCTTTCCTCGCCAAAAGCCGAGAGGATTAAAAACCAGAGAATAGGGAGCGCTCAAGCGGGGGATACTATTCAGCTCCAAGCGTGTGCAAATCCTTCATCGCTCATTATAACGTCACACTTTCATATTGGATTTCGGCACCCCCGTGTTATAAAAACTTAAATGTGGCAAACCTAGATTACATAAGCACCCCTTTGATGCCCTAATGTCCTGATAGCCATTCAGCAAAGTAACACTAAAGGCCTACAAGCATGGATTTGTATACTAGGTGCATAGGACTGGCAGCCCTCAAACACAGTACTTTCTTCCCACATCAGCCCCCCTCATTCTAGCTGTGTTGCCGTAAAGTTTTCTCATTATAAACTCCCCTAACTGCATTTCATTTGGCTCGTTCTCTGGCAGAGAACCCTCTCTTGTAGGGTAAGACCTTGAAGGCCTCTCTGACAATAACGGGGTTAAAACCTGCTCTATATCATTAGTATAATATTTTGTGTTGGTATTTTTTATATTTGCACCAGTAAATATTGACTTTTTTTAAATTAGCATTAGAATGTTAAATGGTTGAGTAACATTTGACTGTGGGCCATATTTATTAAACAGTCCTAAGTCCTCTCTCTTTGAGTCAGTCTCGCTGTTTTGTAGCAGTTTCATAAACTTCAATGGAGTCTCACTGAGATAATTGAGTACTCTATTATTAAAATACCACAGTTTCATCAAGTACCCCCTGTTCTGTCCTCGGCTTCACGAGGCTCAGTAAGCTTTGACAGGCAGGTAAACTTATTTCCTTCTTCATGCAAAAAGGAGTCTATCTTCAATTTCTGATACTTTTTATTCACAGGTAGGGTGGCCAGATGGCTTCTCCTAAAATACAGGACACAGGTGAAAGGTGTGACATGCTTGATATACACACACACACACCTCTGCTCCATGCTGTTTCCTCCTATCCTTGGCTCCACCCCCAGGTTTCTTACACCTCCTCCTGATTGGCTGTTGCTGTGTAACGCAGCCAATCAGGATATAAGAAGCTGCCCAGCCCACTAGCAAAAGCCCTGCTCTCTCTCTATTTGGGGACCCCCCTAGCCGGTCAGGTCACTATGTCCAGAGAGATAATACTGGACACATACATGTCCAGTATTACCTCTAATTTTTTACTGGACAGCTTGGGGGGCCGCGGGATTTCCCAGAGCAGGGAGAGAGCAGGGCTGTTGCTAGGGGGCTGTGCAGCTTCCTCAATCCTGATTGGCTGCATAAGGCTGCGCTTATAGTGCCGGCGACGGCGACAGTGACGTCGTGGCAAAACAAATGCATTGCCGCCGTCGCGTGCGCTTATAGTAAGCATGGTGTGACGGAGCGAGGTCGCGATCGCTGGAAGTCATCTCTATTTCATTTTCCAGCGACCATCGCCTGACCGTCGCGTCGCTGTCGCCGTCACTGGCACTATAAGTGTAGCCTATCTCAGCAGCAGCTGGGGGTGGGGCCTAGTAGTGGAGCACATTTCACCATTGTGTCCAGTATTTTTGGAGAAGCCGCCTGGCAACGTTATTCACTGCTCGGAAACTAACAAAAAAAAAACTTAAACTTGAATATATCGCTGTATTTACTTTTCAGATGCTCAACGTAGGATTCGCGTTACCTGATATCTCATATCTTAATTCCTTATTTAGACAAAATATCTAATGTTTAACAATAGCTTTGTACCTTACGTTGCGTATGTGAATTCTGTGCCTGCCCGTGACCCAGGGCACACAATCTCTTATGTCACAGTGCTTTGTGTGCCTTTTGAGTAATATTTAACTTGAGGAGACACTTGACGCGTCAAAGTGGAAATGACCAAGGAAATAAACAGCTGAAGTGTAAGTTCAAATGCACGCCCAGTGTTAGATATCAGGAATAACTAGTGTGAACGTTCATACCTTGTTGAATTCTACTTTTTTCCAAAAAGCTCATGTTCTCCTAGGTTTTCACTCAGCTGTGAAGGCGAAATAGTAGATACATCTGTTGTGTGTGAGATCTAGACACCATGACCTGAAACTAGTATTGTCAAAATGTTATTTAGAATGTCTGGGTACAGTTTTATAGCACATATAATTATAGCCAACGCCAGTCCTCAAGGGCTACCAACAGGTCAGGTTTTCAGTATATACCTTCTTCAGCACAGGTGGCTCAATCAGTCCTTGCTTCAGCACAGGTGGCTCAATCAGTGGCTCAGCCTTCAGCTACGTGAGGGGTAGATGTATAATATATTGGCGGATTCGGTCCTGTATATACATGGACATGTCTTCTTTGATCATAATTAACACTTCCCTGGTTGTTAGAAATAGGCACACAAATTGTGTATCAGCTTAGAGTCACGGCTACAATTTCCGTATCAATTTATAGCCTCATTGTAACTATTCTTCCTTGTAATAACAGCAAGCAGTGGCAAACACACTCGAATCTACCGCCCCCCATAAGATTGCGTTGTGGTGTCAGCGCGCACCTACCACCCAGCCACGGTGTGCTCCGGTTACCCACAGAGGATTTTGACCGAAGGTAATGTCTGCCGGTCGAATGATAATCTCCGGCGAACATAGTTCCTTCATGCAGATATTTGCCTGCGGGTCTATGATATGACGGGGAATGGAAGCCCTCCTCCGCTACACTCGGGAAACTCGGGGGCCTCCGGCACATTGTTGGGATAGTGTGGCTGATAATAAATATATTGGTGATGTGGTAGATGGTGCTTCACCAGTAAGTGCTCTATTGTATAAGAACACTATATTCAGAGTATAGTCCCAATGTCCATTATAACTGTATAATTACACAGATCACCCAAGGGAGATTAAGGGACCTAGTGGTGCCCACCTGGCTACCACAGAGATTGGTCACCTGGTAAGTGATTACCTACCCATAGGGTTTAGATCAATAAAACAGCAGGCACTGAAAAGGTAAACACAGAGGGGCTGCTGCCCTTTACCTGACAGAGAAATCCAGACAGGGAAAAACTCTGCAGCGTGCAATCCTCAATGGTAGAGATCAGGATCTGTAGAAGGAAAGGAGCACAGCTTCCGCCAGTGGATCAAAAATAGATAGGGCAACTCCAGATGTAGTAACATTGTGTTTATTGCACATTGCTATCAGCTTAGCAATGAAGGACTTGATAAAGTCCTGTTGGATGAAACATGTTGGTGTGTTTCCTACACCTTCATTGCTAAGCTGAATGGATTGTATACATTGATAATGGATATTAACCAAAAAGAGCTACTACTTTTTACTACTGTATATGACCATACATGGCCATCACCGTAAGATAGAAGATGCTCATAGATGTGTATTCCAGACAAATGATTAGTCCTAAGGCTATGTACGCGCTCCTCGCAGTTTTAATGCAGAATTTAATTTGATTACACCCTTCTCTTAGCCTCTGTTATCACCAGAGAGTTTTTTTGCTCCAAGTCTGATTTTCAATCATTACCTTGGAGTTATTTAGATAAACTGTATAAGTGGAAGATTTAGACCAATAAAATAATAAACACTATCAGCTAATAAAGTGCCTGGTCTATTTACTAAACCAGAGTGTACTTAACCTTCTGAACAGAAATAGCCGGCGTACAGCCAAAATAGCAAAGCTAGGATGTGGTGACCAAAAACTTTTTTATTGGTTAAAAAACATAAATTATTAATGCTGGTAATCCTCTGACATGTTTCACACGGGAAGAGCTTTACATTTTATTTAGAATAAAGCGCTTCCAGTGTGAAACATGTCAGAGGATTACCAGTACTACTACTTTATGTTTTTTAATCAATAAATAACTTTTTGGTCACCACGTCCTAGCTTTGCTACTTTGGCTGTGCACCGGCTATTACTACTTGGATATTTCCCTTCATCTATTCGAGCCTGGGAGCACGCCTGGCAAGAGTCGTCACAGGGGACCGTGGGGAGTTTAAAAGTGAGTTCTTCAACATTAGTGTACTTTAGTTCTAAGCCAGTTGTTTGGCCCGCTTACCCCCTCCATATCTGGTGTGGATGGACAGCGTCGGTAGTTCTGCTCATGCGGGACACCTGCGGCTGTCTCCCTCCTTTGTGAGTGGGGTTTGGCTTGCATATATACTCACATACCTTCATGATCACACGCAGTGTGGACACAACGCTGCGCTATCCGTTTATGGACTTGTGATCTCCGCTGCTGCAGCATAGATGTGTAAACATTAAACTGGACTATCATCACTGTATGATTGGTTTGTGTGGTCTTTTGAGCACCGGATTCTGGATTTGTATTAATCCTACTCACCAATACTTAACCTTCTGCTTTATGTTTGTATTTGTGTACTTACTTGTACTGGTGTATGTTGCGTTTTTTGGATTGGCCATAGATTCGCGAATACCAATCTTTCATTATTTATGTGTTTTCATCACTGTTATCAATAACATTACACCAATATTGAGTGCATTCTTTCGTTTACACGTTGCGTATAAAACTCCGAGGTGGTGCAGACTTCTCTGGTCAACAATTTGTGTTGGGACGTACAGTAGGGAAAGTTTCTTGACGCAGTCAGACAACAGAACGAGTCAGAACAAACTTTCTTCACACTTTCTTTACGCTGATACATCTTATCCTTCTCTGCTCATATTACCTCTTAATCTTTTCTTTCAGAATTATTGAAGTCTGTCAATTGTTCAATGCTTAAAAGCTTAAGCAAGCCAACGAATAATAATAATAATTGTGTTTGGCTTGTGTGATGCTGACAGTGTACGCAGCACTGTACACAGAGTAAGTCACCGCCCTGCAGAGCTTACAATCTATGTTTGTGGAGCCTGTGGAGTTTGTGGAGCAATCTATGTTTGTGGAGAAAAAAGTGGCAAGGTCACAATAAATTGACACTCGGTTCCCTTGCTTCAAACTCATAGCTATTGCCATCAGTCAGTGTCTTTACTCACTGAGCTGCTCCTTCAGCCTTACTTATTGCAAACGTTTATTAACAGAGGTGCTTCTATTTTATATGGAAGTAAAGAGTGTGCTCATTTGCATTCCATTACCCAGAATCCCTGGCTGCAGTGGAAGCACTGTTTGCTAAGCTATAACAGGAAAAGACAGGATTGCACACCTGTCTGAGACATGCAAATGCAACACATTTGAACTGTTATTTGATATGGTTCATTTTGATGGGCCGCACAGGTACAAACAAGTAATAAGCTGTATAATAAACATTACCTTCATCCAATTGTTGAAGAGAAACCCTTCAATTTCTTCTCAGGACATCCCTTTCCTCCTTCTCTGTGCGAGGTGATGTCGCCTTCGTTAATTATGTAGATGTTTGGTGAACAAAATGCTGATAATGACCGTAGAGGAAAAGAAGGTAAAAACAAAAAGCTTTTATTCCTTCAATATTAAAAACATCATCTAGTGGTGAGGAATATTTGGGCACCGTGGGGTTTATTCATTAAACTATAGCATGGACACTGACATCATCATCAATAGGAGGTTCCATGTGACAATGCCTTGATCAGCACTATCACGGTTTCTTGTTTTCAATACATACTATAAAAACTTGGGGCCTATTTAATACGCTGTGAAGACATCCCACCCGTGCTGGGGAATACTGCTGCTCCATTCAAATGGTTACTCTTCTCCCTAGACATTTGGATGTATGGATTACGCTCTGTAAACGACATAGCTTCATCTTCTACAAGGTAGGGAGCGATGCATTGTAGAGGCCAGCGGCAGGATGTTCAATACATCTCTAGTTTCCCGCGTGTCGTAATTGTTGTCCTGCCATTGGGATCTTGGCTAATTTTCCAGTTCTGTCGCCACGGGAAGCAACATTCCCCATTTTTCATCCGGGTTTGTGACCGGCATTGGCTGGGTTCCTAGACATTTAACACTATGTAGTAGAGATGTGCAAAGTTGTTCAAGTTCGCTTGTTGAATTTTGGTGCAAAACGAGTACTAGGGTTGTCAGGTGTCCAGTATTGAACCGGGCTGTCCTGTATTTGGACACTCTGCCCAGTAAAAAATGAGAGGTAATACTGGACATGTATGAGTCAGGTATTACGTCTCTGGACATAGTTACCTGGCCGGCTGGGGGGTCTGCGGAATTTCCCCCAGCAGGGAGAGAGCAGGCCTGCTGCTAGAGGGCTGGGTAATGCAGCTAATCAGGAGGAGGTGTCAAGAGCCTGGGGGTGGGGCCAAGGAGAGGAGAAAACAGCGTGGAGCGGTGAGAGGGGTGTGTGTGTGTGTGTCTCCAGTGCGTCGCACGTTTGATCATTGTGTTCAGTATTTTTGGAGAAGCCACCAGACAACCCTAACAGTATTTAGCATCTTTGTAAGCCTTGCTAACTCTGGATAAAACTCATAGGGGGCCTATTAACTGCACCAACTCCACTGGGATACTTTTACAGTGATCTGCAAGCCATTTGATTTCACATTTCCCCTGACACCACCGTGCATTATGCCTTGTTCGCACACTCCCTCTTCTAAAGGAAATACTTCTGTTCTATAACATCTGAGATTTATAGAAGCGTGTACGACATCTCTCAAAGTCCTTCATGTTTTGCTTTTTATAGATTAGACTGTGCTGCACCTTTCATCATTCATCCTACCTCTGGGATTCTGTACCCTGTGTGCATGATCTTTGCACGAACGTGTATTTGCTACAGCATAACTCAGGGGTGGACAATTCCAGTCCTCAAGGGCCACCAACAGGTCAGGTTTTGAGGACATCCCTGCTTCAACACAGGTGGCTCAATCAGTGGCTCAGTCGATTGTGTCATCTGTGCTGCAGCAGGGATATCCTTAAAACCTGACCTGTTGGTAGTCCTCGAGGACTTGGAGTTGCCCACCCCTGGTATAACTGGTCAAGTTTGCTCCATATAGTGTCCTGACTATATAGACGCTGGAGCTGCCGCAGTGCTGGGATGCCACGTAGTTTAAAGCTGCAGTTCAAGCAATATCCTACAGGTGTTTTATTTTTAATTAAATACATCAGTTCTGTACTATGAGAAAATACTTGTAGCATTTTAAAAATATATATAGATATTTTTTTTTAAAGACATTTTCAATGTATTCTAATGTAACAAGCATTTTTGTTTCTATTGCAACCATTTCCAAAGTCACATCCCCTTCTTCTTCTGAGACAGGCTCTGGCACACCCCTTTTGCCCTCTCCCTAGCAGTACACCAATTGTATTTAGTGCCTGCCTGGTCATATGATCTTCCACACAGAACTTTGCATATTGGGTACTCTTCTGCAGCACTAACAGTGATTTAAAGAACCCCCGGCCCAAATCTTCGCCGATAGAACAGAGGAGAACGGATCGATCGGCAACTTAGCTAATCACTTGTCAGTGTGTAGCTATTATTGATGCACATCGTAAATTTAAGAAAATAAATAAAATGGCAGCTTGGGGACATCTATTTCTGCACATTCGTTACTATCATAATGCTCGGATACATTTTTAGCCTATTTGCTACTTATTTTTTTGCTGAGATCCCATTGAGGGCATATCTAGTGTTTCATTAGGTTCAACCACAGAGCCTTAATTACCAGTCTGTCTCTTCCTAGTTAAACACTGGCTTCATCAGACAGTCTTATACCACACAGCTTTATGTGCATCAGCAAAACTGTTTGCTTCTCATTTACTGTAATTTAACATATGAGGCAAATCAGCTGCCTTGTTCCCCGCCTGGTATACTGCAGATAGGGACAGTTCTAGTTCTTCTCTCACCCCCTCCCTTTTCCCTTCTATATCTCCTCCCTCGTCCCCATACAAACACGTTATCATAGTTTTATCTTATCTCTTTATTGCTCTTATATTTTATTATGAGTGTGACGAAACCGGCTGCACAGTGGTTAAAATAAAGGTTAAGCATGGTCTTACGGTCTCTTTCAGTAGGGTTATTGACACAAGGGTTATTGTAAAAGCACTGGAATTGCCTATGTATGTCCCAAAATAATGTAAACTGTAAAGTTTATTATGTGTGAAAGCAGTGGTGCTTGTATATAGGGATTTTACACGTTGGGCTGTTGTATCACCTTCCTGGACATAGGGGGCCAGGCAGGACCACCAACAGAAATGTAGGGGCCCAGGACATATGAAAAAAGCCCGCCGCTTAACACTTCTACGCTCTAGGGAGAGACGGGGCCGCCCAGTTGCTGGCATTGCAGGAAGTTAGGGCCAACGTCCTGTCAAGGCCAGATGGGCCCCGCAGAGCAGCCAGGTCTGGGACATTTGTCCTGGCTGTCCTCCTGGTCGGTGGTCCTGGGGCAAAGTCAGAGACACTTCCACCCTCAGAACCATGCCCCCCTGATGAATATCTGTTTCCCTATGTTGGAAAGGGAATGCCCATGTATGGACACAAAAGCCCCTATTTTCAGTTCATTTGTCCAGACTTTGGCATTTGGAGAACAAAGACCAGTGTCTATGGAAGGTCACGTGCAAAGGGCAGCTTCTGGGATTGCCCACAGATAAAAGGTGGAGCTGTTTCCTCCACGGCCAAATCAAAGCCATCTCATTCGCCCTCATGAAACTCGGATGAGTCGGATGATCATGGCTTGTCAATGGCAGTCGTAGGCGCTTCTCCTACTGACTGATTTCAACGTTTCCGCCTGTTCTAACCCTACAGTCGGCAAACGGCCAGACCTGCAGCCAAACCCCACATTTGTGATTGGCCCATTCATCCCTGCTGCAGCGCTCTGATTGGCTGAGCACCATTCTTACATGAATTTGAATGGAAGGGGAAACCTACAAGTGGCCATCACAGAGTTTCCAGAGTTTCCTGTGGGTCAGTGATTGGAGGCTGCCTGGAAATACGAGCAGGCAGTGATTCATAGACTTTGTAGCCATGGACAAGGCTTGGTCTTGGGCAGACGACCTGGGTAAGCTGACGTACAGTATGTAGCTCCCATCACCTAGAGAGTTAGGAGGCCCAAGTTAAAACAGTAAGTGCCAAATGTGGCTATTTTAAGTGTTTTACACTTTGTTGTGTATTTCTAACTGTGTATGTGCTAGTGATGCTCCTTGTTGGCTTTTGCCTTAATAAATCCTTGTTTGTTTAACCCCTTGCTGTGTGATCCCTGTGTAAGTCGTCCGGTCTCCCGTGACAATGAGTATTACCGGTAATAATTAATATTATGTTTTGATTATGGATACATGCTTACCACCTGTTAAAGGATTAATTTATATTAGACTGTTCTGGTATTAAACTAGTTATACCTATCATAGTGTGTATATACACACACATACATACATATATATATATATATATAGATATATATATATTCTTTTGTTGGTGATACAGTATATATATAAATATAATATAACAGGGCTTGACAATTACCAAAAATCTACTCGCCACCTCGCCCGCTCCCACTTAAATAAAATGGAATAAATTCCTAATAAAACTAATAACATACAGTATTAGATATATAGAATATAGATTATAGATATATAGATATATAGCATATAGATATATAGATAGATATTATATATAAAATATATATATAATATCTATATAGATATATAGATATAGATATAGAATATAAATCTATATATATATATATATAGATATATATATATAGATATGTTATTAGTTCTTATTAGGAATTATTCCATTTTATTTAAAGTGGGAGCGGGGCTAGGTGGCGAGTAAGTTTTTGGGTAATTTGTAAGCCCTGTATATATATATATAATATATATACTGTATAACACAAACAAAAGAATATATATATATCTATATATATATATATATATGTATGTATGTGTGTGTATATACACACTATGATAGGTATAACTAGTTTAATACCAGAACAGTCTAATATAAATTAATCCTTTAACAGGTGGTAAGCATGTATCCATAATCAAAACATAATATTAATTATTACCGGTATATATATGTTATTAGTTCTTATTAGAAATTTATTCCATTTTATTTAAAGTGGGGGCGGGGCTAGGTGGCGAGTAGATTTTTGGGTAATTTGTCAAGCCCTGTATATATATATATATATATATATACTGTATAACACAAACAAAAGAAACAAAGAGTAGCACTATCAATGTGATATGTGAGTTCTAATGTGAAAATAAAAAATAAAAATTATTTAAATCTCAAATAATAGTGCCAGTGTAGTGATACTAAATCAACAATATACAATGATTAGAGATAAAATAATTAAACAATACTTCCGTGAAAAAGGAGAACAATCCAGTCCAAACGATGGAAAAAATAGATGAAAAAACAGAGTCCAGAAAAAATGATGATATAAATAAATGTCAGTCACAATATGGAGTAGGCAGCTTCTTGATTGATCTAGCCAGATCAAGGAAATATAAAAGAAAAAATATATATATAAAAAAAAACATATAAAAGAAAAGCGTCCCCTCTATATCAACAAGGGTGATGATGGTATACACGGATGGCTGGTGCACCGTCCAGGGCTGCAGGGAAGTGTCCAAATGTGAGCTGTTACACTCCGTGTGTAAAGCACAGAAACACGATCACAGCAGCCCGTCACCAGAGCACCTTGCTCCGCTCCATTCAACTCTGCTTAGCCCGGAAGTGTGCTCTGCTCATCTTCCTGTGAGGACACTTCCGGGACGCTCTGATTACCTTCTATCAAGCCACGGATAAGTATCTGCTATTCACCACCTGTATACATCTATACCATACTGTCTGGCTCTAAATCCTCTTGCAGTTCCTCACGGCTTACAGATTGTCTCCCATGAATGCTTTTTTATACATTGAAGTTAGTGCATGTTCTGGCGGCCACTCTATCTTTTAATAAAATTATCTTTGTACATACAATATTATGCCATGGAGCTGGCCCTTCTTTTTGTTTTTCCTTTTATATATAATATATCTATATATAGTAATATATATATATCTATATATTATTATATATATATATATATACAGTATATACCCTAATGTGTAGCACCTTATACCATTGATTTGTTCTGTCCTTGACCAGTCAATCCCTCTTATATATGGTAAGTTATTATCTTGGGATTTATCTGCGTAAAGAAAGGAATAAACAAGGGAGGTTGGATTTCTTCACGTTGCTTTTGCGGACTGTGTGCACAATATATTGTGTGTGAAGTGTTTGTATAATAGTTTATTTGCAGGTCATATACTTCAAGTATATGTACTGTCTACATCCTTGGTTCCTAAAGGGATGCAGCCAGAACACTTCTTTTTGGCTATTTGGTGTATGTTCCATATAAATAACATTCACGTTCAGTATGGACACAGGCCCTGGGTTTGATATGTAGAGTGGAAGGATAAAGCAAGACCGAATATGGTGATTCTTCATTGAGTCAGTTTCTGCTCAATCATTGGTCAATATCTTCTTTAATGGAAAGTCTATTACATTGGTTTCACAATCCTGTGGCATACAGACAGCAGAAGTCAGTGGCATAGCTGGTATTTACAGAGATTGTTGCCGAAAAACTTGGATGTCCTCCAACTGCCCTGTCTTGAAAACGCCTAGTCAGCAATGCGTGTGGTATAGCCACAGTCTAGACTTTTGCTCCGAATACTGAAATGCTGACATTATTGAAAGCAAACCTCGCATCGCTCGGTTACGAGTTAACACAGATTCATAGGGGCTGGGCGCTTCTCCCTTGGAAGCCAGGGAGTGAGACAAAGTATTCACCACTTGAAAATATTTAGTTCATGCTGATGATGTTTTTCTCTTATTGCTCCATACATTGAAAAGTATGTGACAACATCTGTCTTCAACTTGGCAATAATAATCTTTGGGCTACTATTGCCACCGGCAGATTTACGTTTTACATCTTCAGTTTTGACATCTTCTGTCTTGTCATCACTTCATTTCATCTTGCAGCAAAAGCTTTCTGATTATTATCATTGCTAGAGTTTGCAATGTGGGAGTGTGGATGGTTTTCTGCATCAAGGACACTGCCCTGTTCTCCTATACATAAATAAGCTAGTCTTGTATATGCCCATAATATTATCCAGCCTGGTTTTTTTTTTTAGCACTAGGGAATTGACAGTAGTAATTGTAACAATATGTCCATGAGTTTTTACTGAACCTGAACCTTTGTTCATTTCATATATTTGTCTGTGCATTCACATACAATGTATTTCCAAATCCAAGTTTCCAAAGACTGTTCTACCCTTTGAACTCCAACAACCAGGGCCGGTGCAACCAATAGGTTACCTTGGCGGTCGTCTAGGGTGGCACATTTTTGGGGGGCGAAGGGAACGGCGGCGGAAGAAGACGATGGTGGGCACAGAGTGGCAGCAGCAGAGGCGGGTGGTGGGAGAGCAAGATCACTAAGAGTGGAGCAGGGCGGCAGGAGTTGGATGGATAGGGCGAAGCAGGGCGGCAGGAGTTGGATGGATAGGGCGAAGCAGGGCGGCAGAGGAGGATGGTCGGGGAGGAGCGCGTCCCAGCGGTCCGACCTGGAAGTCTTCAAGGACTTCCGGTGTCTGTCGCTGCTTCAGAGTGCTCCTCTATGGCCATCCTCCTCTGCCGCCCTGCTTCGCTCCATCCATCCAACTCCTGTCACCCTACTTCGCTCTGCCCTGTCATCTCCTCTGCCGCCATGCTCCACTCTGGGGCTCACCCATCCTCTTCTACCGCTGCCCTCCTCTGCCACCACCATGATCCACTCCCGCAGTCCTCCTCTCCCGCGGTCCTCCTCTCCCGCGGTCCTCCTCCGCCAAAGCCACGTAGGGTGAGAGGAGAGGCAGTGAGAAGACGAGAGGAGGAGAGGGGTGGGAGGAGTGAAGAAGGGTTGAGAGGAGAGGAGAGGAGATGAGGAGGGAGGGTGAGAGAGAGAGGATGAAGACGGGGCGTTTAGACAATGGGGCTATAGTGTTTGAAAAACAAATTGAACGTTCAGTGGGGGGTGGGGGGGGGGCGTTGGCGTGTTTCACCCAGGGTGCAGAATACTCTTGCACCGGCCCTGCCAACAACCCATTCCAACCTTCTAAACTCGGACTTGGTTTCAGGGAATAGGGTTACCAATCTGCAAACATATTATTATTGAAACTAGTACAGAATATGGTTCTCTAACAAACGTATTTCAAATGAATTGCTTTTCCCTCTCAAGCCCAACCTGTCAATATACAATCATAGGCTTTCAGGTGTGTGAGGGTGTGTGTGTGAGTGTGTGTGAGTGCGAGTGTGCGAGTGTGTGAGTGTGTGAGTGTGTGTGTGTGTGAGTGTGAGTGCGAGTGTGCGAGTGTGCGAGTGTGCGAGTGTGTGAGTGTGTGTGTGTGTGTGTGTGAGTGTGAGTGCGAGTGTGCGAGTGTGCGAGTGTGTGAGTGTGCGTGGTGGTGAGTGGGGTAGTGGTGGGGGTGTGGTGAGTGTGTGTGTGTGGTGTGTACATGCAAATTGCTTATTCTTTATCATAATTAAATCCTGGCCAAATAAAAAACCTTAAATACTATATACAACATATATGAGATAAGAAGTCAGAAAACAACGCTGTCGGGGGCTTCACTAAAGGCTGATAAATGAAAAATGTAGCGCCAACTTTTATAATTGTCCTATTCACTAAAGCCATATTGCAAGTGTTAAAGCAAGCAGCGGGGAGAGTGAGAGCAGGGGAGCAACGCTCTGCGGCGAGAGCGAGAGTGGGGAGCAACGTTCTGCAGGGAGAGCGAGACGGGGGAGCAACACTCTGTGGGGAGAGCGAGACGGGGGAGCTTATTACCATAGCATTCTGTTGCTTTGACATTATTTTTACGGTGGTATATGCAAGTGAGAATGCACAATGAGAATGTATTTCTAGTTACTTATGTAGCCAGGTCACCCTTTGCCCCCTGCGACCCCCTGGAGCCTCCGTGGGCACAAGCGTTGCCGGGTAATGCCGGGGCCAGCGGCAGACCCGACGGCCATCCAAGGGTGGGGGCCGTTGCAGGGAGCGGTGCGCTGTCTCCGCGAGCGGCCGGTTGCCGGGGACGCGATCGGGCCGTGTTAAGGCCGCGGTCGCGTCTCTAAGGTCCCGGCGGCCGGCGAGGAGAGCGCCGCCATTACGCAACCACTCGCGCATGCGCAGTGATCGCGCGAGTGTAGGAGTAAGCCCGAGATAGTCGCGCATGCGGAGAAGATCGCGCGAGGGCAGGGAACAGTTGCGTGAGGGCAGGGAAGGCGCAGGAGAGTCGCGCGAGAGTAGGGATAGATAGTGAGAGGGTTGTGGCGGCCATTAGAGGTTTGTGTAGGCAGAGGGAAGGCACGCACGCGGCCTCAATGTTATTGTAGGGGCCTCGGACTACAATTCCCATGAGGCTTAGGGCCAAGCACATCAGGTGCTTCATGAGAGCCAATAGGGCGAGGACTGCCCTGGAGGGAAGGATACATTTCGCGGGCTTGCACCACGCTAGTCAGTCAGCGGAGGGACCCTGTGAAGGAAGGAGGTAGGGTACAAGGAGAGAGGGACTCCCCTGTATTAGGCCAGCACCCCTTTGGTCCAGGATAGCTTAGCTCCCAGTAAGGTGAGTGTTGCCAGGGACAGCCCTCAGATAGGGACCCTGCCACTTACATTAGTGGGAGCTGAGAGAAGGAAGTCTGCAGTTATAGAGTTGGAGTCAGGGAGCTGTTAGGGAAGTAGGGTGTAGGGAGCGAGTGCAGCTTCTGCCCCATATAGGTACCTACACTCCAGGTAGACCCCAACTCCACACTAGTGTGTGGGTGAACTGTTGAGGAAGGTGATGTAGAGGGTTGGAGCTAGGGAGCTGTGAGGGAAGGGGTGGGGGAGTGAGAGCAGTCCTGCACCCCAAGGTACCCACACCCCAGTAGCCCCAACTCCCCCGCTAGCGTAGTGGGTTAAGTACTGAGGGAGGCCCAAGATAGGGACGCTGCCCTTAGTGTTGTTAGAGTGCGCACTGTCAGGGTCACAGGCGCAGTGCTGTGAGGTCTGATAGGCAGGCACTTGTTGCGCAGCACGTTGGCTGCAGCCTCCAGTGAGTTACAGCTTGCTGCGGTAGGCGCTGGGACTAGTCAGAGAGTGTGGGTCTGGAGAAGGGCTATAGCTGTTCTGTCACCTGAGTGCGTAGCGCTAGGGGTAGGATGCCTGAAGGGATAGCCTGTTAACGAGGTCAGGAATTCTGGAGGGATCTGCACTAGGTAGCCCACAGTAGGTAGACGCCCAAGTACTGCATGGAAGAGTACCTAGTCCATTCCAGATCACTTACCGAAGGGACTTGGGTAGTAAGGGGAGTGGGACAGGTCATCACCCCTGCAGGCCCTAGGAGTCCCAAGCCACTACAGGTTGCTGTACTACAGGGACAGGCCCTAGGTTAGGGTTCCTGTCACGTTAGTACCATTTAGATAGATAGGGACACAGCGGCTGCTGCTGTTCTGTGGAAGCGGTTGGACACGTGGGGTCCACAGAGACGATTCCAGAGTGGGACCGTCCTAGCGGTTCGCACGTGCAAGGAGTTCGGTTGGAGGATCAGACGGACTATACACGTCTGACCTTTGAGAAGTTTGTGCCGACCCGAGCACCGGAGTGCTCGGCAGGGATTATACCATCACATGTGCACCAACAGGCCTAGAGGTTCTAGTGACTGGCAGTCACCCATGACTATCGTAGGAGTACGGGACATTGGGTGGGGTTCTTGGGACACTGGGTGGGATCACCTAGTGTTTGGAATCGTCCTGCAGAGACGTCACTGTAGTGTCTCACCCGTTGAGAGAGACACAGGTTATCATTATTATCGTTAGTAAAGTCCTAGTTATTAATCACTATGTGTGTGGTTTCTGATTGGGTTCCTTGTAGGGTCATTCTACACTTCCATAGAATCCTACACAGGTGGAGGCGCTGAAAGAAGATTTCGTTCCAGAGGTTCACCCCGGCTCTCACTAGCGGAGGCTCAGACTTCCTGTGAGCTGCAGGTATAGCACCACACCGTGGAAAACACGCATGGTTCTACTCACCCACACTATGATAGAGATTGGGTGGGGGGAATACCCGTTACATTGGAGGCGTGCTGAGAGACACCTGGGGTGCCCTGTCCATTTTTTCTAAATTGTCCCGTTCCTAATTTTTGTCGCTATGTTTGTGAAGTCCGGAGACGAGGGTCCTGGCCTGTGTGGCTTTGAGGCAATACCTAGACCCTGGACAGGTAGTAGCGGTAGGAGGCTTCCCGTAACTAACCCAAATGAAGGTCCGGGAGTATATGTGAAAATTCATGAGTGCCATGGACATGTGTCTTAGATGAGGAACAAGATCCACATCCACATGGAAGAGACATTCTTTTGTAGTAACCACATTGAGAATATATGCTGGCAAGGCACAGTCCGTCGCAATGTTATGCCAGGGGGCCCCCTCAGAAGGTTACCCTAGTCTACGCGCAGACCAAGCAGGATGGCGTTTTCCCGCCAAATCAGGAGAGCGCACGTGCTGATGCTGTCAACCGGACCAGAAAGAGTGTCTTTGCAACAAATCTGTCCGGGATTGGCGCGAAAATCAGAAGCCCCTCCCCATGTGATGTGAGGTGGACTCAGAGCAGAGCCAGAACCACTCCCTTATAGAAAGTGCCCTTCCTACAGATTCCACCAGGGGGGAGCATAGCACTGTTATATGGCAACCAACGTGTGACGCCGTGCTAGACTGTTTGATTCTGAAGAGTGGTATTCGGATGTTGCGGACCCTGCTGTGGGCCCGTGTGCCCTACAATGGTCAGTCGACCTCTACAGAGAGTTACCTCGGTCCTAGACTGGGGGACCAGTACCTACAGACGACAAAGGGGAGTCGATGCCCCCCAGGGGCGTTGGGGGGGTGGGTGGAGCCTCCAGGTGGACCCGCGCCCGGACCGATGGTCCTTAAGTCTTGGCGCTCCGGGCGAAGGGCTCCCTTGCATCGCGTCCTGGCGGAGGTTTGTCCTAATTAGAAGTAGCTGTCAGTGGTGCGAGGGACAGTGCCCACTGCTATCGTGCCAGAAGAAGAGAACCCTCGCAAGCAGCCGAGTAGTAAGTGGTAGGACACCACCTTGCCCCCACAGGCCCGATGGATGGTGGCCGATGAAGAAGAAGGCCAGAGTAGCGGATTGAGCGAGTGTGAGACCCGTGGTGCATCGAAACAGTGGTCCCAGGGACGGGGATCCAACGTCCGAAGTTCGAGTCAGTGAGTGGACTGTCCCAAGAGGAGTGGTGGACAGGTCGATAAAGCAAGTGGGAAAGGACAGCGTTGGCTAGCTGCCCGAGGACCGTTGGACACCGTGAATCACCGCAGTGGGTAAAGGTAATCTACCTTTACCCCCTGCCAGGTTGAAAAACAGTAGGACTTTTGCGTGAAAGAGAAGCGGCCCATCCGCCAAGTAGTGGACCTGGGGAAAGGTCTTGGCCGCCTGGCTGCATGCTGTTTCCAAGGGCGTGGGATGACCGGGTAACGACCGGGTTGAAAGACATGTGCTATCCTTCCACCAGGGGAGGAAGTGAGTTTAGAGACGAAACAGGACTGTCAACCCAGAGTGTGCTCTTCAGAGAATTTTCTGGGAGAGGCTCACGGACGCAAAAGTGAGTGTACCCCCAATGATCAGTTGGGGCACCACCACATAAGGTTCAGCTAGCCCGGGAATTATGGGGTGTGATGACATGTGCGGGTAAGGTTTAAAGCCGATACTGTTAAGTGGACGGGGTAGGTATGCACCATGCAATTGTCCGCAGGTGTGAAATGTGTCACTGTTATGTCGTCCCCAAGCGAGGGCGTTGGGGTTGTTTCACCAGGGGGAGAGTATGCTAGCCAGGTCACCCTTTTGCCCCTGCGACCCCTCGGGAGCCTCCGTGGCACAAGCGTTGGCCGGGTGAGGTGGTACTGCCGGAGGCCAAGCCGGCAGACCCCGACGGGCCATCCCAAGGGTGGGGCCTGGGTTGCAGGGAGAGGTGCGCTTGTTCCGAGGATGCAGGCTGCGGGTGGCCTGGGGACGCCGTCGGGCCGGGTTGAAGGCCCTTGCCTTCGGTTCGCGGTCTCTAGGTCCGGCGGCCGGCGAGGAGAGCGCGCCATTACGCAAACACTGCGCGCTCATGCCCGCACGTGCGAGTCCCGAGTGTAGGAGTAAGCCGAGAGTAGTCGCGATGCGCAGAAGATCGCGCGCAGGGCAGGTGAACAGTTGCGTCGAGGGCAGGGAAGGCGCAGGAGAGTTCGCGCGAGAGGTAGGATAGATAGTGAGAGGTCGTTGTGAGCGGCCATTAGAGGTTTGTTTGTAGGCAGAGGCGAAGGCACGCACGCGGCCGCAATGTTATTGTAGGGGCCTCGGGACTACAATTCCCATGAGGTTAGGGCCAAGCACATCAGGTGCTTTCATAGGAGCCAAATAGGGCTGCATGGATGCCCGGAGGAAAGGATACATTTCGCGGGCAGTGCACCACGTAGTCAGTCAGCGGAGGGACCCTGTGAAGGAAGGAGGTAGGGTACAGGAGAGGGGACTCCCTGTATTAGGCCCAGCACCCTTTGGTCCAGGATAGTCTTAGCTCCAGTAAGGTGAGTGTTGCAGGGACACCATCAGATAGGGACCCTGCCCACTTACATTAGGGAGCTGAGAGGAAGGAGGTCTGCAGTTATAGAGTGAGTCAGGGAGCTGTTAGGGAAGTAGGTGTGTAGGGAGGAGCGCAGCAGTTCTGCCCCATATAGGTAACTACACTCCAGGTAGACCCCAACTCCCCATAGTTGGGTGGGTAGTAGGTTAATGTTGAGGAAGGTGATAGTGGTAGAGGGTTGGTAGTAGGGAGGCTGTGAGGGAAGAAGGGTGCGGGGGGGACGGAGTGAGACGCAGCTCTGACACCCATATGGTACCCCACACCAGGTAGGCCCCAACTCCCCCGCTAGCGAGGGGGTTAAGTACTGAGGGAGGCCTCACGAGATAGGGACGTGCCTTAGTGTTGTTAGAGTGTGCTACTGTCAGGGTCACAAGCGAGCAGTGCTGTGAGGTCTGATAGGCAGGCACTTGTTGCGCAGCACGTTTGGCTGCAGCCTCAGTGAGTTACAGCTTGCTGCGGTAGGCGCTGAGGGCCAGAGAGTAGTGGGTCTGGAGAAGGGCCTATAGCTGTTCTATCACCTTGGCAGGTAGCGCTAGGTGGGTAGGATGCCTGAAGGGATAGCTGTTAACGAGGTCAGGATTCTGGAGAGGATCTGCACTAGGCTAGCCAACAGTAGGTAGACGACCAAGTACTGCATGGGAAGAGTCTCTAGTCACTATTCCAGATCACTTACCGAAGGAGGGACTTGGGTAGTAAGGGGAGTGGGACAGGTCATCACCCTGCAGGCCCATAGGAGTCTCCCAAGCCATACAGGGTTCTGTATACACGGGAACAGGCCCTAGGTTAGGGTTCCTGTACGTTAGTACCATTTAGATAGATAGGGACACAGCGGCTGCTGCTGTTCCTGTGGAAGCGGTTTGGAACAAATGTGCGTGGGGTCCACAGAGACGATTCCAGGTAGTGGGACCGCCCTAGCGGTTTCGCACGTGCAGGAGTTCGGTTGGAGGATCAGACGGCTGGACTCATCACACTGTCTGACCCTTTGAGAAGTTGTGTTGCTACCGAGCACCGGATGTGCTCGGCGGTAGGTGTATTATACCATCACATGTGCCACCAACAGGCTAGAGGTTCTAGTGATGCGGAGTCACCATTGGCATCTTGTAGGAGTACGGGACATGGGTGGTGGGTTCTTGGGACACGGGGGGTGGAGACACCTAGTGGTTGGGGAAGGTTCCTGCGAGACTCATGTTAGTGTCTCACCGTGAGAGAGAGAACAGGTTATCATATATCGTACTGTTAAAGTCCTTAGTTATATAATACTATGTGTGGTTTCTGATTGGGTTCCTATGTAGGGTCATTCTACAACTCAATAGAATCCTTACACAGTGATGGAGGCGCGTGCAATAGATAGATTCGTCCATCGAGGATTCACTCCAAGGCTTCTTCTACTAGCGTGACAGGCTCATGACTTCCTGTGAGCCTGCAGGTATACGCACAGCCACCGCGTTAACACCGCATGTTCTACTCACCCACACTATATATGAGATTGGGTGGGGTGGAATACCCGTTACACTTATTTACATGATATTCACTAAACTCGATACCTGCTGTTTTTCCAGCTACCGCTAAAATATAACGTCAATATTTATCACCTATTCCAGGCTGGTTTAGGCCTATCTTGCCTATGTTCAGTATAATTGGCCACTATAGATACAGGGAAGATAAGACTAGCCAACCTAGAATAGATGATAAAAAGACATAAAATTAATAATATAAAAAGTATTAATATATTAATTCCCTAGAAGCCCAAGTAGCCAGCTAATCCCAATCAAGATATAACTGGCTGTCCACTTGGAGTGCAAATATGCAAAACAAAAAGCATCTATTTCTAGTCCTGTCTGCAAATTGCATTGCTTCTTAAATATGACACTCACTTAGTAAAAAAAATCCTTAATTAATGCCAGTTTGGAGTTTATGTGGTACTTTCCCCTTATTAAGGCCGTGACTATACTAGGCGCGCGTGTGACAGAGCGCGTGGCATCGCGCACGCCTGCCACAGAGGCCATTTGTGGCCGAGGGGGAGACGCGATGGGGAGGCGTGGCGTCACGGAGCTGCTTCGCCCTCATTGGCTGAACCGCTCCCGCGACCCGGCCATCGCGCGTCAAAATCAAATTATTTTGACGCACAAAAAGTCGGCCGTTCCGTCACTCTCGCGCATGCGTCCTCATTGATGTACGGCCTTTTGTTTGCGGTGCTCGCGCCCTCACACACACCATCGGTCTCGCCGCGGCCTAAGGTAAGTCCCTACCTACCACCGTTCAAAAACTGAATATACTGTATATTCTGTGTTATTTGTTGCTGTGATATTTTGGGTTAGGACTTTCGGTCGATATTTGAACATAGAAATCTATGCTCTATTTATATAATAGATTCCCATAGCATAACTAATATATCACATTGTTAGATCAGATGCTGAATTTGGTAGGGAAAGTATTAAATTAATCTGAGTGTTCTCTTTATTTCAATGTCTAGTAGTTGTTAATAAAACCAACATTATTTTAGTCTAACTGTTGCCATGAAACAGATCACAACTTTTTCTGTAACTAAAGTCTCTTACTGACTCATTAGTGAATTGCTGACTTCCTTCTCATGCAATATAAGTACTTCATCCTAAATTTTAGATTGAATATTTCGTTTTTCAATATATTGTAACACCCCTTTCCCACGCCAGCATGAGGGATGGAGTGAATAGTAAAAAGGGAGTCGTTGGAACAGTCCCTGTAACTCTGACAGGGTTTGTACCTGCTCCAAGAGAGTAAAGGCTCAGCGGTTTACCTGGTTGCATAAACAGGTCTGGTCTTCAGGTGCATCTCAAGGTAGTTGGATCTGCGTTTACTTGTGTGAGGAGTGGTGGTGAATAAGGAGGGCGCCAGGAACATTTAGCTTGAGCTTATTAGAACAGCAATTTGGCATACAAACAGAACAGGTTTTCAATGCTTTGGGACTCTGGAATCCAATTTCCTCTTGCATTGAGATTTGTAGCGCTCACTCTCCCTGAGAGCCTCTTGCCTGCCCAGGACAGATCAAGCAGTTACCCCATAAACTTCTGGCAGACTCGTCTAGGAATTTTCCTCTTGAAAACCCTTAGGGGCCTATGCTAGTAGACTTCATAACCCACATTTCGAGGCTTTTTAGCTGTTATTGGCCCAAAATGCCTACAGCAATTCAGTAAGCCTCGATAAGTGGGCGGCGAATGCATTTTTTCGCCATGTTTTATCTTGACCAGAACACATTGCCACTTATCGGCAGGTTTGAAAATTGTGCAATTCTAATAGCCTCGATTAGCTTATCGGGGCTTATCGAGGCTCTAGAATGGCGATTTCCTCCTAAATTCCTCTCGCCAGAAAAAGGTGGCGTGAAGCTGCCAAGAAGCTTCAGAGGCGGCGGCGAGAGGGATTTAGAAAAATAATGCATTTTCCTGCATCGGATTGATGCCGGGGGTCTCCGGACCTGATACACATTAATATCTGCACCGGAGGCCCCTGGCTTGAATCAGATGCATGAAAAATGCATTTACAGGCAACTTCATTACCTTAGCGGCAAACTGCTAAGGAAATGAAGGGCTAAAAACAGGGGCCATGTTCATTGTGGGTAGCGGAGGTGGTGAAGTTGCTATTTGGCCCTTGGTGGCTGTTTAGGCTTTGCAGGGGGGGGGGTTCAGGTGGAGTTAACCCCTTCATTACCTCACCGGAATACCGCTAAGGTAATGAAGGGGTTAACCCCTCCCGCTACCCACCCGGGAGGTATAAACACCCAGCAATGGCCAAATGCCAACTTCACCCATCCTCGCTACCCACACTAAAACATTCAAAAACACAACAACCCTACTACCCACCAACAACACAAACAGTACAGTAATGGGCAAAGTTACTATTATCCAGATATGGATAATAGCTCATTTGCCCATTCAAAATCAAACATTAGCCAGCCAACATAAATAAAGTAAATAAAACTTTCCACTTACCTCTGCCATGATGAAGGGCGTCCTGATCAGCATACTCCAGGTCCATGTCCTCCGTTGGCAGGAAGAGTACAATAAAAAAAATACAATCTAATGGCCCCTAGCCCCTTAATCACTTTAGCGGTTAATAACCGCTATAGTAATTAAAAGGTTAACCCACCCTCCCCGCTACCCACCCGGGAGGCCTAAACACCCACCCCAGCACAAGTACCCCCACCCTCTAACCATTGTTTGGCACAGTGGTCCATCATACCCATATAATATGGGCATAACAAGCCACTATAGCAGTCAATGGCAAACCTATTAAAACAATCAAGCACAACAATTAAAGAAATACACAAGCACCTAAACAACACAACATTAAAAGAACTAAAAAGCCTTAACTACACATCAATACAATTGTTCTAACACCAAAACCACAAAAGAATAAAAATTATGTTTTATCAAAATACTACAATACAATTAAAGAAACACCTAACCAACAAAACAAATCATGCAATAAAACCGCTAGCCAATCCTAAAATGTACTAAAAATAAGCCATCCAAATACCAAACAATTTAGTGAAAACAATAAACAGAAATAGGAAAAATGACAATCAATTGTAAACAAGCATTTGCCCAAAAACTGCATTGCCTGTCACTGTATTTATCTGTACCCTTATCCATCTCCATCCTCCTTGAAGATCAGCAACAGGTACAAAAATCTTCTTTCTTTCATCTTCTTTCACTTTCTTCTATCTTCATCTGTGATTCTTTTCTTCTTTTCTTTAATCTTCTTTCTTTCAATCCAAACCCCATGGTAAATCCAAAACGGATGTTGACTCGTCGACATCTTCAGGTAAAATGAGACGGAACATGCCTTATATAGGGCCTGTGATGTCACATTTTAGGGTCAGATGGTACAGCTCCAATCCGATTGGATATCATGTCCGATATCATGTGACCGTCTTTTTGTTTTTTTTTTAAGGATGTGGCGTCATCTTCAAGGGAGGTACGTCACATCCTTAAAACCAGATGGCTCATATCACATGGTACTATAGCCAGTGGGATTAAAGACAATCCCATTGGTTCCTGTATCACGTGATATGTTACATTAGTTAAAAAGTGATGTGTTTAAGTAAGTGACTTAAAGTGATGTCACATCCTTTTTAACTAATGCTTACCATATGTGCAAATTAACTTTAAAACATGATATTCACATATCTACAGGTGTCTGATGTTTGTAAAATCAGACACCCAAATGTAACCCCTTAAACATGGTCCTATGCCATTAGTTCCATTTGGTTTTAGGAGCATATGTACCTTGATTTCACCTGCCTAGTACCGGTACGTGCACAGGACTGCAGATATCTTATCTCAATAGATAACATTTAATCAATGAATAATCATTCATTCATTTTCTAACATATATATACAATATAGAATATTGATATAGTTTTTAATACAGTACATTGATATCGTTTATGTGCCTGTGTGTGTATGTATGTGTATATATACAGCTTTACCCCGTTATAGGGCGGTCCTCATGGGCCACCCAAGACCACCGCGTTATAAACGGGGTCGCGGAAAAAATGGCCGCCGCCGCAAAAAAAAATAAAAAATTAAATGGCTTCCGCATCGGTGGTGCCCGGGGTTGCCACCACTCGGGGTTTCACCCAGAGACTTCGGGTTTTGACCAGGTAATTGACACTTAAGAGACCTAATATTCACATTTGCATTGTTGTAGTTAAATTACAGGGCAGTCTGAACAATACTTTGGCGAGTGCCCAATTTAATTTACAGGTCAATGTGAACAATATTGTATTGATTGCTGCTAATAACAGCACTAATATTGTTCCACTTTGAGTGATCTCACTACAGTAGACTATACCTCCATTTTTATATGCCCCATGCGTTTTTAACAATTTCTGTGCCCCATTATTTTTATCTTGTTAGAAATAAAAATTCTTTGAACCATATCACTAATACACTATCATAGGGGTTACCTGGACGTTTTTTCATTACACTGTTCACAACAGTATTTCAAGTGCATTTCTGAGTCTCAAGACTGATACCAATTCTGAACAAATGAGATCTGAGAGTGCATGTAATTGGGGTTTCCATACATTCCATGTCTTTGGGGAAAGAGACCTCGTTTTATGCTATTGCCACTACCCTAGTGCACCCAGACTAATATCTAAGACTAAGAGTGAGCGGGTGGTCTTTTTTGTTTATACCCTCCATGTGGTGGCAAAGTCTTCCGGCATCTTCCCCTGCAACCACTGTGTCAAATGATGCCGCGTTGCCATGACAACAGAAACGGCACGTGACGTAACCGAATCACGTGACACACATTGTAATGATAACAAGATGCTACTTTACGTCACAAAGTCATGCTGCACCACATTGTCACGGCAACTTGACGTCGCGTGACGTTGCGACGCGCGCAGCCATATTGAAGTGAGTTGCAGGGGGAGATGCCGGATGGACGCCAGAGGTAAGTGCTCTATTTAAAAAAAAAAATCTCCGGGTTAACCTTCAGTCGAAGGTGGCAACCCTGGTGGTACCGCACCCGCTGGAGGGGGAAAGCTGAGAACTCTCCCAGCGTTCCCAGACCCGGTGGGGCAGTAGCAACTGCACACAGCACTTACCCAGCATCTGGCAGCTCTTCTCCCTGTCTCTGCTTCCTGCTTAAGCTTCCGTCTTGTGAGCGCAAGCTCCCTTAAAGAGACAGTGTGTCTCTGTGTGTGTCTCTATGTGTGTCAGTGTGTGTGTGACAGTATGTGTGTGTGAGCAGGGGGCATACTGTGTGAGTAGGGGGGGTACTGTGTGAGCAGGGGGTGGTACTGTGAGCAGGGGAGGGGTTACTGTGTCAGGGGGGTGGTTACTGTGAGCAGTGGGTGGGTACTGTGGGAGCAGGGGGGTTACTGTTTCAGGAGGGTGTGTACTGTGAGCAGGGGGGGTTACTGTGAGCAGGGGGTGGGTACTGTGGGAGCAGGGGGGTTTACTGTGTCAGGAAGTGGTACTGTGTGAGCAGGGGGGTACTGCGTGAGCAGGGATGTACTGTGTGAGCAGGGGGGTACTGTGAGCAGGGGGGTTACTGTGTCAGGAGGGGGTACTGTGTGAGCAGGGGGGTACTGTGTGAAGGCGGGTTACTGTGTCAGGGGGGGAACTGTGAGCAGGGGGGTGGTACTGGTGTGAGTGGGGGGGTGTTACGTGGTCAGGATGCGGGGGCTGATGTGTGATGTGAGCAGGGAGGGGGGTGTACTCGTGAGGGGGGGGTGTATGTGTGACAGGGGGGTGTACTGTGTGAGCAGGGGGGGTGTCGTGTGAGCAGGGGGTTATGTGTAAGGGGGACTGTAAGGGTTTGTGAGCAGGGGGGGTGTACTGTGTGAGCAGGGGGGGTGTACTGTGTGAGCAGGGGGTGTTTACTGTGTGAGCAGGGGGTGTGTACTGTGTGAGAAGGGGGTACTGTGTGAGCAGGGGGTGTTACTCTGTCAGGGGGTGTGTACTGTTAGCAGGGGGTGGGTACTGTGAGAGCAGGGGCGGTTACTGTGTGAGCAGGGGGGTACTGTGTGAGGAGCGGGGGGGTACATGTGAGCAGGGGGGGGGGTACTGTGTCAGCAGGGGGATACTGTGGGAGCAGGGGAGGGGTACTGTGGGAGCAGGGGGGTTTGTGGGAGCAGGGGGGTTACGGTGTGAGCAGGGGGTGGAGGGGTAATGTTACAGGTGTGAGTAGGGGGGGGTGGTTACTGTGTGAGCAAGGGGGGTGGTACTGGGCGCAGGGGGGGGGGGGACGTTTACTGGGTCAGGGGGGGGATTTACTGTGTTCACAGGGGGGGGGGGTTGGGGGGGTACTCTTTTCGTTTTGAGCAGGGGATTGGTAGCGTGAGACAGGGAGGGACGTGTGAGCGGGGCGGGGGGGGGTTACTGTGTCAGGAGGGGGTACTTTGAGCAGGGGAGGTACTGTGTGAGCGGGGGGGTTACTGTGGCAGGGGGTGTACTGTGTGAGCAGAGCAGGGGGGGTTACTATGTGAGCAGGGGGTACTGTGTGAGCAGGGGGGGTTAATGTGTGAGCAGGGGGGTACTGTGTGAGCAGGGGGTTAATGTGTGAGCAGGGGGGTACTGTGTGAGCAGGGGGGGTACTGTGTGAGCAGGGGGGTACTGTGGGAGCAGGGGGGGTACTGTGTGAGCAGGGGGGTTACTGTGGGAGCAGGGGGGGTTACTGTGTGAGCAGGGGGGGTACTGTGTGAGCAGGGGGGTACTGTGTGAGCAGGGGGGTAATTCTGTGTGGTCTTTTGGTTAATGTGAAAGATGCTGGCCTTTGAAGTGGTAGGGTGTATTGTGATCGTGGCCTTGAGCGCCCACAGCACACAGAGTTCCCACAGAGCGCGCACAGAACCCACAGCCCGCAAATAGCCCCCACAGCCGCCCACAGAGCAGTGGCAGAGCAGCACAATCCCATAAAGAGGAGAGGTAGGAGATCTTCAGCTTATGTCCTATTCACTTATACAGTATTCTTCTGTTCTATTGTGCTGTTTGGTGGGTTTGTCTTTTTATTTTATTTTAAGCTTTTATTAATGTTTTGTCCCAATTTTGCCCAAACCCCCACATCCCAACCAAAATGGGGGCCACGTTAATACCGCACTATAAGCGGATCCGCGTTATAGCGGATCGCGCTATAACGGGGTTAAACTGTATATATATATATATATCTCTATTTATATATATATATGTGTATATATATATATATATATATATATATATATATATATATATATGTTAGAAAAGAAAAAGAAGAGAGAGCGCACGCCCCATAGCGTAATACAGTACATTTATTTGGGGAAAGGGGGAAGGGCGCTACTTCATACCCCCCCTCTTTTTGTTCCCTATAAATAACCTTAGAAGTAGCAGCCTTACAAATTGTATTAAATATTTCATACACATATATACAATTATATATAGCAGTGGGAGTTAATATATATTTTAAATAACAGAATAGACTCATTATGCAAACAGCAAAGGAAAGGAGTACTAGGTGATGTGGCTTTATTCCATCCGGTGAAATTGATGGAGATATGGTTGTTGAAAACAACGTAGATATTAAAAATAATTTCTTTAAGTTAGAGAAATTAATTAAGGATGAGATGCGCCATTGGTGGGACGCATATTCCCTTCATGACTATGTTGATAAGAAAATCATTCCTAGGGGATTAAGGATTACAAAGGCCCCCACTTTTGAAACCAATTTAGAGTTTACTAGGGAATGGAATGACACACTGGATAAATGCTCCTTCACGTTAATGAAACAATTAATTCAATTCAGAGATACAAAAGTGAAGGAATTGGAGTCTGAGATAGAAAAAGTTCAAAATATTTTATTACCTTATTCTGATACCAGTGAATTTAAGGAATTTAATGAAACTACTAGCAAAAGAGTTATAACTTTTGAGAAGGATGTTGTAGATAGAAAGGATCAAAAATTAAACCGTGATAAGGATGATTATGCGACTGATAAAGTCAGGGTCTGGAAACGGGCAAGAAGTTATAACAGAAGAAAAGGGCGTTATCAAGCTGGCTCTCAGACACGGGGGGGGTGGAACCCAATCCCATACTCCTAGGGATGGGTCAGGTTACACCTCTAATCGTCAGAGTTACCATCAGGTTTCCAAAAGAACTACTGGTAGCATAGACTACGTGTCGGCTCCAGATGGTAGATACTCGGCTCTAGAAGTCGAGAAACTCCGTGATGAAATTACTGATGGGGCGATGATGATTTAGCAAGATCTGAGGTCATTGTTGATCATGATAAGGTTGTTAGACCTAAAGATTCCAGGTTAACACAAAAATCACCGTGTTTTTTAGATCAGACATCAAGACAGGAGAAAGCAAAGGAGAAGGACAAAGAGAGAGGAAGGGGAAAACACTATTCTCTATGGGATCGCGAGGTCCCCAACAAAGTACAAGGCAGAGGAAAGAGAGGAGCAGAGGAACCAGAGCAGGGAGAGTTATACAGAGGAAGAAGGAGAACTGAAGAAGATTAGTTGAACCTAAGGCTAGTAATATATTCAATTTATCTTCACTGTCCCTGTCAATTTATGATATTTCATTATTGGAAAGAGGCCTGTCATTTGCACCTAATACAGGCCCAAATGCTTTCCAATTATTTGTAGATTTGAACAGCTTTGTGAGAAAAATCACTCTCAAAAGATACTTCAATATACAGGAAACTAAAATTAAATTAGCTGATCCCACTGTTGTTGTTGATACACAGGAGCAAATATGTATTAATGCTCTGACTTCACTCTTAATGGAGTCAGAAATAGTTCCAGAAACATCACAGAGTGTTTTAGATAATTTTGACTTGACTATCCATGACACCAGTTCGCTGGAAGTAGATTTAGAGGAAGATCTTGAAGTTATGCACTCACCTTTTAGACCTAAAGCTGTGTTCTTCCCTTACCAATTTAAAGGTAGCTTTGTAGATACTTTCTACAATTTGGTGCTTCAATATTTTGAGGCATTATGCTCTAAACCAATGAAAATTAAGAAAAATCTGTCCTAAAGCGAACTGGTTGCTATGAATGGTCTGAAAGATAATCCACACATTGTCATCAGACAAGTTGACAAAGGGGGGGCATAGTCATTCAGGATACATCTGCGTATATCACAGAGGCACGCAGACTCCTGGATGACTTGGCCTCATACTCCACTTTGGAGTGTGATCCATTATCACATTATCAAGGTCTTTTGAAGGAACTTCTTGTTCAAGCCCAGATTGATGTTATCATATCCAAATTGGAATATAAATTTCTATTTAATTTACATCTGCGTACTCCTATACTGTACCACTTACCAAAAGTGCACAAGTCTCTGTCCAATCCCCCTTGCAAGCCCATCATATCTGGGGTGGGGTCAATGACGTTGAGTCTATCTCAATATGTGGATTATTATCTGCAACCCTTCGTAGCTCAGCTCAGGTCGCATGTTCGGGATACGCTCCACGTCATTGATTCCATCTCCAGTGTCAAATGGAAATCCACCTACCTTTGGGCCACATGTGATGTGGCCTCTCTTTATACTTGTATAGATCATTCCAGGGGGATTGAGGGAATACGTTTTTGGCTGAACAGAGACCGGTCCATTTCTGAAAAACATAAAAAAATTATTTTGGACAGTGTTAGGTTTATTCTAAACCATAATTATTTTTTGTTTGAGGATGTATATTATTTACAGATCTGTGGAATGGCCATGGGCACGAGGTTCTCCCCCAGCTATGCAAATCTCTTCATGGGATTTTGGGAGGAGAGATTTGTGTGGCAAAATGATGATCTTGGGGCGGGCTTCGTGTACTATGGCCATTTCATCTATGACATTATTATTATTTGGGATGGGGATAAAACTGATTTACATAACATTTTAAGTTCCTATGATGACAACCCTTTGGGATTAAAATTCACATTTAACATTGATGCCACCTCTGTGGTCTTTCTGGACCTATTACTTAGTGTGGACTTAGAGTCCAACATTGCTACTATGACTCATTTTAAATCTGTGTCAGTAAACAATTTTGTTCACGCATCAAGTAATCATCACCAACAGTGGCTCAACAATATTCCTCTGGGACAGTTTCATCGACTCAAAAGAAACTGCACCAGAGAGAATGATTTTCTCTTACAGTCAGATACACTTAGCAAAAAATTTATGGACAAGGGTTATGATAACAAATTGATAATAGACTCTCTCGGCAAAGTTAAAGCTATGGACAGAACAGTAATGCTTAATAAATCAAAGGCCAAGAGGGCTTTGCGTATGAGTTATGATGCTCCAATTGAAATTATTAACACTGATTCCTCCTCTGTGAGGTTTATTACTACATATAACCAGGCTTATAAAAATATTAATCACATTTTAAATACTCATTGGACCATCCTCAAATGCGGTCCCCATCTGAAAATCATTCTGCCGGAGAGAGCATCCATTGTATATAGAAAAGCTAGAAACATTAAAAGCATTCTGGCTCCTTCCAAACTGAAATCTATTGATCCAGCCGCTTCGTCTATAGATGTGGGTCCAAAGGGCAACCACAAATGTGGACGTAGCCGTTGCATCACTTGCAAACATCTGTTACTTCAAACGCAATTCAGTTCTCACAACAAGGACAGGGTCTATCATATTAATACACATATCAGTTGCCTTAGTTCCTTTGTAATTTACTTGATCCAGTGCGGCTGTGGCCAACAATATGTTGGCCGCACTACACGTCCATTGCACGTTCGCTTCCTAGAGCACAGGAGAAATGTGATAAAGGGGATTAACACACATAGGGTTCCCCGTCACTTTAAAACAGCACATAACCAGGATCCTAAATCCATGACAATTATGGGCCTGGAATCCATTTCTCCTTGTGCTCTGGGGGGTGATCGTTTTAAAATTCTGTGCCGCCAGGAGACGTTCTGGATCCACCAGTTGGGCACTCTTGTACCTGGTGGATTGAATGAATGTCTAGATGCAAGTACCTTGGTGAAGCTCTGATCCTCCTCTGTTCCTACCCTTTCAGGGTCTTGGTTATACTATTATACTCTGTATTCCTCTGCTCCTCTCCTCCAATACATGTAAATTATATAATATATATTTTTACAAATATAGACATGTATGCAATTATAATGTACTTTTAGGACAATAGATATAAAAATGGCTATATGCATAATGTCGCTCACTCCCATCTCCTTGTGATGGTTATACCACCTATATCACTTGAACCCTATAATATCACTATCCATATACATTATGAGGTATAACTATCAGGAATTTCAAACAATCATTTGGTGTCAGATAAAAATCACATTTGATTATACTTTTATTTTTTCATTTTTATATTACATATTTATTTTATTCATTTTTTCATTATATATTGTAATCAGAATCTTGTTATTACAATTTATGTTATTCATTAGTGACTTACAGTAGTCACACTCATTTTTGGTTTTAGCACTTTCATGGTCTTCATGTACTAAATATGTTGTTAGGAAATTTATAATAATAATAAAATATATTTCATTTTTTTTGTTCTCCCATATCACCATGCTTTTTTGTGTCTTTATAGGATATTGTCTATTTAGTTGTCCCCTTATTAGGCAGATAACGTCTTCATATGTATTTATTTTAAAATTATTATTTATTTTATTATTTCATTCATTTTAATAAATTTTTGGTAGTTTTATTATTCCTTGTGTTGTATTATTCAATATTTTGTGATTGAACACTCCACTTTAGTATTGTTTATCCCTTGATTATTCCTACTCCCCTCCTTCTATATATAGACATATTCGATTTTGTTTATATTTTGCCTTCACTTTGTGACAGCCTTTTATCCACCTAAGGCATAAGCTTGCTATGATAGGCTCACCCATTTGAACTCTGAACCTATTGAAGGACACGACCGAGTTACCTAGCAACTAGCTGTTATAAATCCTTAGCGAGGGCATGAATCACCAGCAACCCTTTGAGAAAGTCACAGCACGTGACGAAACGCGTCAGGGAACGGAACTGCGTCATCACGCAAGCGCATGTCGGGCTGATATACATTGCGGCCGGCAGACATTTGGAGATAACTCAAAGACTGCACCATTGATTTTAAAGAGCTTTTCTACTCTTGCACCAGAGAACATCTACCAGCAGGTTCAAGTGCGAGTTGGACTGCAGGGTCTGGAGGCTGAGTGACCAGAGTTGGCGGTGATATATCACACACTGCTTGATTTTAACTTACCCTTGTGAGTGGATTTTCTACCCCCCCTCCCCTTCCCCCTTTCCCAAATAAATGTACTGTATTACGCTATGGGGCGTGCGCTCTCTCTTCTTTTTCTTTTCTAATAGGTATCATCTGGATGTGGTTCATCCTATTTGAGAGCTGCCGGAGATCCCCTCATACCAGTACTATTCTTCCAATTTAGAATAAAAGGATTACCGGCGCCTAAGAAGTCCATTGAATAAATACCAATCAAAAAAAGTCCAAACCATTCAGTGGAGAATCCCAATAATGTCCTTAAGTGAATGGGCAGTGAAGGGGTGAACGGACAGCTCTCACCATGCAGCAGTGCAATATGTGGAGAAAAAACAACAAAACAAATTATGGTGTAGTATGCCAATCAATGTTGACAAAGGGCATTGGTGACTAACAACACAAAACAAACATGACAAACGAACAAAACAACACTAGCAAGGCTTGAAACTTAACACAAAGCTATTTAATAACAACACATAATGCTGGATTTCCGGAGGGTACAAGGAATTGCACCAAGCTCCAGAGGGGTAAAAGTGAAACGCCACTTACAGGACAATAGATGGAAGCAAGCAATAAAGATGTAAATCGCACTGATAGTCCTTTGCGGTAGTGACCGGAGCTCCTTTCCATGCGTCCCCTCTTGCTTCTGGGCGGAAGTCAGACTGTATAGCAGTTGATCAGGTCGTAGGGGGGAGGAAAGAGATAGGAGCATCGTTCCAGGAAGTCCCGCGGTGTGTGACGTCACATCCGCCCGGAAGTTCTGCCTTCCAGCGACGTATCATCTACCCTGAGCACGAGGGGACACATGGAAAGGAGCTCCGGTCACTACCGCAAAGGACTATCAGTGCGATTTACATCTTTATTGCCTGCTTCAATCTATTGTCTATTTTCCCATATTTCAACACTTCAATCTGGCGCTACTTCATACCCCCCCTCTTTTTGTTCCCTATATATGTATATATGTATATATATATATATATATACATACACACACACAAGTTTTTTATTTGTGTGGAAAAAACTGTTTACCTTATTATTGAGCTGGATCATACAAAACGAGCCATCCCCTTACTCACATGTACAGCTTTTCTTGTAAAGAAAAAGGAACATTTTCAATCTCTGAAAAATGATATTTAAAAAAGGACACACTGTGTGCTCATTTGCATGTCATTTCCCATAATCCATGGCTGCAGTGGAAGCATTGTATGCTTAGAGATAATGATGAAAAGCAGGGTTGCAGACCTGTCTGCCACATGAGTGGTATTTTTTATTGACCTTGTATGTGTAATCTAATGACTCAATATACAACTCAATATATTGCCATGAATAACAGTTTGATTTAGAACTGAACTTTTCTATGAGTTGTCTTTGAACGTCAACGTTTTGGAGAAAATAAAAGTCACATCGCTGTTTCCACGACTGTTCCCCTGCTTCATAGGAGTTTCGGGAAACAAAAGAAAACAGCGCACAACGCCAAATAGTGAAGCAAATTGAATGGAAACAAAAGAAAACAGCGCACAACGCCAAATAGTGAAGCAATTCAACAATATATTATAGAATTAAAAAGGGGGTAATATATCTGCGGCGCTGTTTTCTTTTGTTTCCCTTCTCTTAGTGTGTGTGGGGTGCTGCGCCACCCCTGCGTTTACAGCTGCAGACGCCATTATCCCCAACACGGTTATGTGGCACTTATTATTTAATGTTTAACTATCTCACTGTGGGAGTTGTGGTTTAATTTTTTATAAAATTTTTATCACTAAATTGATGGTATAGTCACTGCACTGTATATATTTATACATTTAAACTTTATAGGTAGTTAGGTAGTAGCGCACAGTTTTGTTTTTTGTGTTTACTGTCATAGGAGTTTCGCCTGCCCCCCTGCAAGTGGAAGAATATTTCCCCTGCTAGGTTACAAGATAGTTTGTAATAAGCTGTCAACACAGGCAAATTGTATCTGATTGAAGAGCAACTGAAAACAACAGTGGCTGAAAGAATTTGGAAAGAATTTATATCAGTTTACACAGAGGAGATACATGGGGTGTTGTGAACACCAAGCGCAAAACAAACACACCAGCTATGATTTGCCGCGTCTAGATACATGGGAATGGAGGAACTGGGGATTTTCCATGGTGTTGTCTCAAGAACAGATGTTCAGATCTTGGTGGCCTGATGTGTCTCTTCAGTTTGTCATCACTTCTAACCTCAGGGCTTCATTAACTACTTTAATAAAAAGTTGACAGGGCAGTGCTCATACTCCGTTCTTTTTGGCAATTAAAAGGCAAAGTGAAAGGTACGTTAGTGCAGTTTTATGGTGCCCTGCCAGTTACATGGTTAGAAAATAATTGAGTACAGAGGCGTATAGTGAGCATGACACTCGTCACCCCCGGTAGCTGCTTGCGTCGTCCAAATTCATTATGTAGCACAGCTGCCGACAAGTCAAGGGTTCATGCTGCTGAAAGCTCGTTTCATCAAAATGATTAAATGAAGCTTTCTATATTGCAACATGAGAAATCATTTTTTTTTAAATGCCAAGTGGGGGCGAAGGGGGGAGGTGGGGGGGGGAAAAATCAGTGAAAATAATTAATTTAATTAAAAATCATCTGTTTATAGTAAGTTTTCACAATTCGATATTTTCCCTTTAATGTTACCCATCACATATATTCCGGGAAAACATTTGAGTATTTGTGGGACATAATTATAGCAGTTGTAAGCAGTGAGTTAACGACGTGTTAATAACTGGTTTGTTTTAATCCCAAGCAATATTATCCATAAGTGGAATGGATGGATGGTATAGCATTATTACCTTTAACCACAGCTATGTACCATTTACCTATACTTAACGCACGCGTTGTGAGCAGCAGCTGATATTAAACTTGTTATGAAATGGTTAACTGGAGGAGTTATGGATACCTGTTTTGGTGCAGATTATAATCAGTTGAGTTGTGGCCTTCTTGCCTCACATGGATATTAGCAAATTGATCTGTACTATGTTGTTTTGGCACAGATGGTAGCCAACTCAGTTATGACACCTTTGACTGTTGAGTTAATCAGCTTCTGGCTGGTTGACTGATATCAAATTTGCTGGGGATAGGGAGAAGCTAAGGTGGAAGAGTAAGGATAGGACAAAGGGACACATTTAATTTGTTGGCTGGAAATAATTGCATACCTTAGAGTTCGAGGAAAAAGTTTCAGCAAGCGATCTATAGATGAGCTGAGTATCCAGAATGGGCAACTTGATACAGCAATTACAAAGGGAGCTTAAACAGCAGCAGACCTATAGGATTTATAAGAAGTATTTGCAAGATAATGCCAGACATGGACATGCAGTGTCGGTCAAGGCTGACCATAGATCCAGTATTAATCAGTACTCGCTTGTTACTGGAAATGATATAGAAAAACGGAACATGAAGGGCTGGTCCCCACACATTACATTCAGTCACCTCCCGAAAGACAGAGCTAAATTCATTCAAATCCAACAATCATTTTAACTCATAAAGTTAAGTGAGCAAGTTAACCACGTAGTGTCCTTTCCTTTCCCCTTTGTGCACTGAATAATTAATTGGCTGTGCTCCTTTCTTCCTTCTCCTCCTGGGATCATCAGTCTACTATACCACGTGAGGCACGCCAACAGAAGAACAAAATCAACGACCTTATGTGAGTACTATTCCTCTGTTTTGGCTTATATGCAATGTGGGATCTTGCTGTGATTGCACACACAGGGATTATTACACTCTAGGGAGGTTGTCTACACAGGAGGACATGCAGAGGATTGGTGATTCACCACCCACCTGTACCACCTACCAGGACATTTATGTATACCTCCCATCAATGTGTTCTACCCCGTTTTTACCAGCATTTATTTACTCCCTATCATTTGGTATCATTTTGGTTCTTCAAGCAAGTTTATCTGATTTATTCGTCTTTGACATTGGTTGTCCTATTCATTTGTAGCACCGCCATATGGAACTTTGTTCTGTGCTTTCTAATAATTAAACCCATTTTGCCAATATGAGAGTAAAAAAAAGTTCACTAAAGCTATTCTCTCTAATAAGAAGTGAGTGATTGTAGAGGGAGAGGGGGGTTGGCCCGGTATTAAAGGGGTTGCACCCCATATGGGCACCCCCTGACCTCACCAGGGAGGCAAGGGGTTAACTGGACCTTGTCATGTCAGGAAAATGTACGTTCCCCTGTTCCCATGTTTCATTATAATCCTGTATTTTAAAAATGTTTTAAAGTGCATTTCTGTATCTCCGGTTCTGGAGGTCGCAGAGAGTTGAAATTTGGCCAATATGTAGAGTCACTGTAGGCATTAAAAACTGGCAAATTTCGACTCACTGGGCCCACCAGAACGGAACTTATTAATATGTGAAGATATTAAAGTGTAGATGGTATTTTGGATCTATTCTGAAAATGCAGACTCCATCTGCTATGCTAATAGGTCAGGAAGGGCAGCCGGATGATTTAGCATAAGCCCTGTGATCAAAAGTTAACTGCCCTGATTGTTTACACTAGGAACCAAGTACTGATCAAAAGACTCTGCCACTCTAACTGTTTACCTGAGGGCGGAGAAGCATCAAACTGGAGTGGTTTGTAAGTGTTATATCTACACCTACAAACAATGAAGATCCTGCCAGATACTTCATCTGGTAGACTGGTCGTCGCCCCTGATTTAATTATGGGGCTACAGAAATAAGACCCTCAGAGTCCCAGTACGCATGGGCTAACTAGCTGGGGGGCATGGGTTAAACTGTGTTTCCACGTTAGGGATTGGATACAGATAATTGTTCACCAATAGTCTGTATTCAATGTTAAGAATAGGGTTACACAGGTATATAAACTGTGTCAACCCTACAGTTCTTGGTCTTCTGATTTCACCTTGAATGTCACCGGATTGCTGGAGAATTGCTAGCTGATACTTCTCCATTCCCCAACCCTAAGTAAGTGTTACCTTCTTGCCTGTTAATTGTACTATATTGCTGTGTTCACCTTTTTAAGGAATAAATATATTTTTTATATCTAAGCCTTGTTCAGTTCAACCCAGATATTTGGTATTTATTATATCTTGTCATAAGTTGCCGTGACAAGCTCTATAATTAACTGGTGGAAGAGGCGGGATTGAACTGAACCTGTATTACAGTGTACTGCGGGACCCTGTAATATAGTGGGAACTCGAAGGGAATTGCGAGTTCCTGGGACTAAAGATATTGAACACACAGTAGTGCAACAGTTAACACAAGTTGTAACACCACCTCACTGCTGCGACCGTGAACCATGAGCGAGGCTGAAGGCTCATCCAACATGAGGACCCGAGCTCAGCTGAAGGACAAGTGCCATGAATATGGACTGCCCTATGTGAACCAGGAGGTCGCAGACATGGTTGACACAATCGGTGACAATGAAGCCCGGCTTGCAGAGCCTCAGGATACGGCTCAGCTTGCCCTTATACAGCCACCCGGAGATCAGGGAAGGAACCAAGTGCCGGGGCGGCGGAATCTCGGGGAGGAAACGAGTGCACCTCCCGGGAGCAGTGCAACAGGAGGGGTACTGGTTGCTGTGGCTACCAGTCCATTCACCCCTGAAATGTTGGCACTGATTACTGCGTGGGGTGACAGAGGGACACCGGAGGAGCGGCTGCAGTTTATCACTATGGCAGTGAACAGACCCGCTTATTGCCCCCCTGTCCAACCCAACAAAGATGAACTCAAACTGGATAAGCACAGTCTCACCAAGTTCGTGGAAGGTACCGATCAGATCGACAGTTTTCTAAGGAATTTTGACACATAGTGTCGGCGGTACAAAGTGCTTCCCCAGCATCGGGTTGCAAGTCTGGACCCCTTACTGTCCGGCTTGGCTAAGCAGACGATGATGGCGCTTCCAGATGAGTATGCTGATGACTATGACTACCTGAAAGAACTGTTACTGTTTCAGTACGGTTTTACCCCTGAAGCCTACCGGGTAAATTCCGGCAGGAAGAGAGGCAGCCCCTGGAGTCCTATGTTACCTACGTGACCCGCATGGCTTTGTACGGGATACGCTGGGTGGAGGGCTATGAGGCACGGACTTACCAACGCCTGCTGGACCTCATCTTTCAGGAGCAGCTCATGCAGCAGTGCCCGCCTACAGTGAGGGCTTGGGTGTACGACAAGAAGCCCAAGACTTACCAGGAGGCGGCGAAACTTGCTGACGACTATGTGGCCAGCCGAGCCCTGATGCCCGCCAAAGCAGTAGCCAAGGTGGCAGTGGCGGCGGCACCGGCCAAAAAGTCTGCCAATACCCCCCAATGGACTCAGAGGCCGCCTGCGGGCGGCAGTCCACCGAAGGCGGGGGAGCTCCGGCACGAGCGCCGGTGCTACAACTGCAACCGCCCTGGTCACATCAGACCAGATTGCCCGGAACCCCTGCGTTCCGGCAGACCCCATCAGGGGCAACGCACCCCAGCTGCGAAGCCGGTAGCCCTCATGCGGGTGGCTTCCACCAAAGACTCCGGACCGGTCATGGAACCAACTCCCAGCGAAACGTCCCATGCCACACCTGTCCCGGTTTCATCGGTGCCTACAGCCAGGAGCGGAGGACATGTCAGCGCGGACCTGCAGCAGACGGACGGCCGGAGCATACATTTCACCCCGGTCACAGTCGGTGACCGGCAAGCAGTCGGCTTGATGGATTCAGGAGCTGCAGTGACCCTGGTCCGACCTGATATGGTCCGGCCAGAGGAATTACTCCCAGGCACTGGGATACATATCACTGTGGCCGACGGAGAGCCACGTTTCCTGCAAGTAGCCAGAATCTTTTTGGATTGGGGGAGGGCCAGGGTGTGCGGGAGGTGGGGGTTTTACCCGGTTTGGATGCTGAAGTTCTTCTTGGCAACGATCTTGGTCCGATGACCTGCACCTACGACCGAGTGCCCAAACCTGCTGCAGTGGCGGCGGTTACCCGGAGCCAGACAGCGGCAATGGCGGCGGCGCCAGTCCCCCAGCCTTTGGGACCAACGTTAGCGGAGGGCGCAGAGGAGCCCGGGGAGGTAAGCCAGGATCAGTTGCAACCACAGACTGACTTACTGTTCCCCCTCACCCTTCCCCATTCTCCGGACAATGACATGACTGGGGGTTGGCCAGAATTAGGAGCCCACTTTAGGGAGGCAGTGAAGACAGACCCTACCCTGGCCGGCGTGAGACTTCGGGCGTCCGAATCTCAGACAAGGGAAGGCACTGAGCACTGCCTGTGGTATAAGGGACTCCTGTATAGAGAAGAAGGGAACCCAGGGATAGAGGAGGGATTGACCGGTAAGCGACAGCTTGTAGTGCCCCAGGGGTATCGACAGCAACTGTTACGGGTAGCTCACTCTATTCCGTTAGCGGGACATCAAGGGGTCAACAGAACGCGAGCCCGGTTATTACAGCATTACTACTGGCCGGGGGCATCTCGAGATGTGGGCACTTTCTGCCGCTCTTGTGATGCCTGCCAGCGAGTGGGTAATGCGGGCAACCGTGTGAAGGCACCCCTGAAAACCCTACCGATAATAGGGGGACCCTTCCAGAAAGTAGCGATGGATCTTGTAGGACCCCTTATGATTCCTAGCAGGTCAGGGAAGCGCTACATCCTCACGGTGGTGGATTTTGCCACCCGGTACCCTGAGGCGGTAGCGCTTGGCACCATAGATGCCAAGACAGTGGCAGCAGCTTTGCTGAACATTTTTTCTAGGGTAGGTTTCCCTAGTGAGATCCTAACCGATCAGAGGTCACAGTTCATGAGTGAACTGTTACATTGTCTCTGGGATGCATGCGGTGTACAGCACCGGTGCACTACCCCTTACCATCCCCAGACAAACGGATTATGTGAGAGGTTTAACGGTACCCTGAAGAAGATGCTTCGGACCTTTATAGAGGTGGAGGGGAAAGACTGGGAGATTCATGTACAGCACTTGCTGTTTGCCCCCTTCGAGCTACTATATGGCCGCAGGGTACGTGGACCTCTGGACCTATTCCGTGAGGGATGGGAAGGGGAGGCTACTGCTACTGATGCTTCAGTGATCCAGTATGAAGTAGATCTCCGAGACCGGTTAGAGATGCTCATGGGGTGGCCAAGGACCACCTCAGGGCCCGCTCAGACCAAGCAAAAGCAATGGTATGACCGGAATGCCCATAGCAGGGCATTCATCCCAGGACAGCAGGTGCTTGTTCTCAAACCCACTCGGGAGAACAAGTTGATGGCTGCCTGGTCGGGACCGTACCCGGTTATCCGAAAGGTGAATGAGTACAACTACATTGTACAGGTAGAGCCTGAGAGGCATAAGACCTATCACGTCAATATGCTGAAAGAATACAGAGCACAGAGTATGGGAGCAGTAATGGCTATTTGTAGCCCACTGCTGGAGGATCCGGCGAGCAATGCTCTGCCTGATCTCCTAGGGGAGGCAAGGCAGGGAAACACTGTGGAGCAGGTAGAGATAGGGGCACAGTTGAGTGCTAGGCAGCAGGTAGAAGCCAGGGACATGCTAGCTAAGTTTAGGGCCCTCTTCACTGACATGTCAGGGGCCACACATCTCACAAAACACACAGTGCACACAGGGGATCTGCAGCCTCTGCATAAGCACGCTTATAGAGTGTCAGCAGAGGTCAAGACCAGTATGGAAAGGGAGATAGAGGAGATCCTGACCCTAGGGGTAATTACTCCGTCCCAGAGTCCTTGGGAAAGCCCGGTAGTTCTAGTCCCTAAGAAGGACAAGACCACCCGGTTTTGTGTGGACTACCGCTTGCTCAACGCTGGGACGGTGTCAGATGCCTACCCCATGACCCGCATGTATGAGTTACTGGATGAACTCGCGGGGGCAAGGTATCTGCCCACTATGGATTTGAGCAAATGCTATTGGCAAATCCCCCTGATCCTGGAGGCTAGCGAGAAGTCAGCATTCATCACTCCAAGTGGCCTCTATGAGTTTTTGGGGATGCCATTTGGGATGAGGAATGACCCGGCTACCTTCCAATGCCTGGTCAATTGGTTACTGGAAGGGATGCAGAGCTATGCCAGGGCTTACTTAGATGACATCGCTATCTTCAGTAATTCCGGGGACTCCCACTTAGGACATGTAGCTGCGGTGCTGGATAGGATCAGGGAGGCTGGGCTTACCTTGAAACCCACTATGTGTATGGTAGGGATGGCAGAGGTCCTGTACTTAGGGCACAGGGTGGGTGGAGGGCACCTCAAACCAGAGCCAGCCAAGGTAGAAGCCATAGTTCAGTGGCCTGTTCCAAACACCAAGAAACAGGCCATGGCATTTTTGGGCACCGCAGGGTACTATAGGAAGTTTGTCCCACAGTACAGCGCCGTGGCCAAACCCCTGACTGATTTGACTAAGAAGCAACTGCCTGTGCTTATCACCTGGACTCCTGCCTGTGAAACTGCTTTCCAGGCACTGAAAACTGTGCTTGCTGGGGCCCCCATACTGGCTGCCCCAGACTATACCAAACATTTCCTTATACAGACTGATGCCTCAGACTATGGCATTGGGGCTGTGTTGAACCAAGTGGGGGATGACGGTAGAGAGAACCCTGTGGTGTACCTCAGCTGAAAACGACTCCCCAGAGATGTGGCCTATGCCACCATTGAGAAAGAGTGCTTGGCCATTGTGTGGGCACTCAAAAAGCTCCAGCCCTATGTGTATGGAAGGGCTTTCATGGTCCTCACAGACCACAACCCCCTGAGTTGGCTGCAGAGGGCATCAGGGGAGAATGCCAAGTTGCTAAGGTGGAGCTTGGCCTTGCAAGAGTTTGAGTTTACTATTCAGCACAAAAGGGGTAGTGAAAACAGCAATGCTGATGGACTTTCACGTCAGGAATATCCCTCTGAGACTGAGTTCGTTAAGGATGCCAGAAGTGCCCCACTCCCCGTTAGGGCCAGTGGGCCACAGGTCACCCATTAAGAAGGGGAGGTGTAGAGGGAGAGGGGGGTTGGCCCGGTATTAAAGGGGTTGCACTCCATATGGCCACCCCCTGACCTCACCAGGGAGGCAAGGGGTTAACTGGACTGTGGTCCAGGAATGTGGCTTACACCTTGTCATGTCAGGAAAATGTATGTTCCCCTGTTCCCATGTTTCATTATAATCCTGTATTTTATAAATGTTTTAAAGTGCATTTCTGTATCTCCGGTTCTGGAGGTCACAGAGAGTTGAAATTTGGCCAATATGTAGAGTCACTGTAGGCATTAAAAACTGGCAAATTTCGACTCACTGAGCCCACCAGAACGGAACTTATTAATATGTGAAGATATTAAAGTGTATATGGTATTTTGGATCTGCTCTGAAAATGCAGACTCCATCTGCTATGCTAATAGGTCAGGAAGGGCAGCCGGATGAATTAGAATAAGCCCTGTGGTCAAAAGTTAACTGCCCTGATTGTTTACACTAGGAACCAAGTTCTGATCAAAAGACTCTGCCACTCTAACTGTTTACCTGAGGGGGGGGAGCGGAGAAGCAAGCCTCAAAACTGGGGTGGTTGTAAAATGTGTTAGATCTACACCTACAAACAATGAAGATCCTGCAGAGACTATCTGGTATCGACTGGTGTCGCCCCTGATTTAATTATGGGCGTACAGAAATAAACACCCAGCGTCCCAGTACGATGGGCTAACTAGCTGGGGGGCATGGGTTAAAACTGTTGTTCCAACGTTAGGGATGTTGATACAGATAATTGTTCACCAATGTCTGTATTCATGTTAAGAATAGGGTTACACAGGTATATAAATGTGTCAACCTACAGTTCTGGTTTCTGATTTCACCTTGAATGTCACAGATTGCTGGAGAATGCTAGCTGATACTTCTCCATTCCCAACCCTAAGTAAGTGTTACCTTTTGCCTGTTAATTGTTCTATTGCTGTGTTCCCCTTTTAAGGAATAAATATATTTTTTTATTATATCCAAGCCGTGTTTAGTAACCAAGATATTGTGTTGGTATATTGTCAAAGTTACCGTGACAGTGATATACTGTAACCTATATTTCCTATAACACCCAATATGAGAAATGAGTGCACTATCCCAGTGTAACAAGTGTTAATGACACAAATCGTTATCCAGGGAGATTTATAAATGCTAAAACCTGACCGTTTAAAAAAAAATGTAAAGCAAGGGGAAAAAAAGAGGGAGAGGTCGAGACTTTGGATAATTCACCCACTTAATCCGCAGCAAAATAGAAGTAACGTTGATACATTGACCCGGATACATCAAACTCTAAACAGAGGGCGTATCTAAAGCCCTCTCCCGCCTTAAACCTTTTTCACTGACTGCCCCACACCTCTGGAATGCCCTTCCCCTCAGTACCCGACTAGCACCCTCTCTATCCACTTTAAGACCACCTTAAGACACACTTGTTAAAGAAGCATATGATAAGCATGTGATAATCCTGGACACATGATACATAAAGCTTGGCCCCTGCAGACGCAATTACCGAAACTCCTCCTACTGTTCTGTACGTTCTCTCTACCTACCCTAGATGTAAGCTCCTCGTGGCAGGGACTCCTCTTCCTTATGTTATGTGTCTAAAGCATTTCATGATCTGTTATTTATTATATCTATTATATTGATTACCACATGTTTTACTCGTGAAGCGCTATGTACATTAATGGCGCTATATAAATAAAGACATACAATACAATTGCGTTCAGGTAAAAAACAAAAAAAAGCACATGGGGCGGGGATTGAGAGGGGAGAGTGTGGGAGTGCAGGAGTGAGAGGGAGAGTGGTGATGGTGCAGGTGAGGAGGAGGTCGTGTGAGTGCAGGAGGAGGGGAGGAGTGGTGGTGAGTGCAGGAGTGAGGAGGGGAGGAGTCGTGAGGAGTGAGGAGGGGAGGAATCGTGGTGAGTGCAGGAGTGAGGATGGGAGGAGTCGTGGTGAGTGCAGGAGTGAGGAGGGGAGGAGTCGTGGTGAGTGCAGAAGTGAGGAGGGCGGAGAGTCGTGGTGAGAGTGATAGGAGTGGGATGGGAGGAGTGGTGGTCAGTGCAGGAGTCAGGAGTGGAGAAAGGGAGTGCGAGGAGTGCAGGGTGAGGTGGGGGGAGTGCAGGGAGGACAGAGTGCGGAGGTGGGGGGGAGCGGGGTTGAGGGACGGCGCAGGTAGGGGGGGGGGGGGGGAGGGGCGAGAGGAGGGAGAGACGTGTGGGGGGTACGGGGAGGAGCGGGAGAGGGGCACGGAGGGGGGGTGGGGGGAGGGCGAAGGATTGGTGGGAGGGAATGGACAGGTGGAGGGGGGGGGGGAGGGGGAGAGGGAGAGGAGGGCAGGAGGGAGGGTAGGTGTGGATGAGAGGGAGGGGGAAGGGAAGGAGCAGGAGGGAAAGGGGGGGGGAAGGGCAGGAAGGAGGGGGGGAGGGGGGGGGGGGGATGGGGAGAGGGTGAGCCGGAGTGAAGGAGTGGGGGTGGGGGGGGAGACGGAGGAGAGGAGGGGAGAGGAAGGGGAGGAAGGCGGTCAGGGGAGGAGGAGGAAGGACAGGGGGGGGGGGGGGAGGTGAGAAGGGAGTGAGGGGTGAATGGGGAGAGGGAGAGAGGGAAGGAGGGTGGGGGGGGAGGTGAGAGGAGTGCAGAGGAGGGAGAAAGAGGGGAGGTGAGAGGAGGGCAGGAAGGCTGTGTGGTGGTGGAGGTGAGAGGAGTGGGAGGAAGTGGAGAAGTGAGAGGTGGGGAGGTGAGAGGAGTGCAAGGAGTGGAGAAGATGGAGGTGAGAGGAGTGGGAGTGAGAAGGGAGGTGAGAGAGCGAGTGAGGAGTGAGGGGAGTGAGGTGAGAGGAGTGCAGGAGTGGAGAAGTGGAGGTGGAGAGGAGTGCAGGAGTGGAGAAGTGGAGGTGAGAGGAGTCAGGAGTGGAGAAGTGGAGGTGAGAGGAGTGCAGGAGTGGTGGGTGGGTGTGGAGGTTGAGAGGAGTGCAGGATGGTGGTGGGTGGAGGTGAGAGGAGTGCAGGAGCACTCTCCCTCCTCCTGTTGGTGCCGGGATCCAAATTCCGCCCGACAGGAAAGGGGAGAGAGCTGGAGGCAGGGTTGCCAGGTGTCCAGTATTAAACCGGACTGTCCTATATTTGGACACTCTGTCCAGCAAAGAATGAGAGCTAATACTGGACGTGTGTGTGTGTGTGTGTGTGTGTGTGTGTGTGTGTGTGTGTGGGTGGGTGTGTGGGTTGTGTGTGTGGTGTGTGTGGTGTGTGTGGTGTGTGTGGGTGTGTGTGTGTGTGTGTGTGTTGTATAATTATAGATATATATGTCAATTGTTGTTTTATTTCAACACCTTGACGTGGTTAGCAGGCTTGCATTATTTTGATAAAGGAGTTACCAATAGTCTCCTTTTTTCTTATAGGTATTTACACCATATATATATATATATATCCCATTGATTGCTATCCCTAAGGGAGAAGCGCAGGGATTCACTTTTTGTTTGGCCATTTCCTTCACTATCTGCATGCTCCTTATACGGAGAAGCGCAGTGATTATATTTGTTTTACATTATTTGTTGGGCCGATTTTAATCCTTAGCAGCACGCTCCTAGAGGGCAACACTACTATGGTGTAATTTAATATATTTAGCCAATCCCCTGCAAATGCTTATTGAGCAGTTTGTGGCAGTCCAGCCCCTCCCCTTCTAGGTATATAATCCCAAAGCAAGGTCCCATTATTTCACTTCACTTGCAGAGTAGGGACCTGCTTTTGAGACTTACCTTGACATGGTTAGCTTAGCAGGCTTGGCATTATTTGATCAAAGGATGTATACCAAAAGTCGCCTTTTTTCTTATAGGTATTTACACCATACATATATATATATATAGTCAGGTATGGAGATTAGCACTCACGGTTTTGTTGCAGGAGGCAGATGCTTGTCCCATAGAGAGTATGTAGACATATGGAGACCAGGGGATCCTGATAGCCAAAAAGAGACAGCACACTGCAGGTATGGTATCAAAAAAGTGTATTCAGTAACACAAGGCCGCCAACGTTTCGGTCCTCCCAACGGGACCTTCCTCACACTTTTTTGAATACATTTTTTGATACCATACCTGCAGTGTGCTGTCTCTTTTTGGCTATCAGGATCCCCTGGTCTCCATTGGTCTATATATATATATATATATATATATATATATATATTCCCCATTGATTGCTATCGCCAAGGGAGAAGCGCAGGGATTCACTTTTTGTTTTGCAATGTTGTTTTACTGGCATGGGAGAGGAAGTTCTGTAATGTTTATGTTAATTATTTATAACATAATTAATAGTTTGCTTTGTAATAGTCATTTGCCATGAATACACAGTAATTCCAACTACATGTGATGCACAGGTGGCTCAATCAGTACCTGCTTCAGCACAGTTTGCTCAATCAATACCTGCTTCAGCACAGTTGGCTCAATCAGTACTTGCTTCACACAGGTGGCTCAATCAGAGGCTCAGTCAAAGACTGATTGAGCCACCTGTGCTAAAGCTGGGATATCCTGAAAACCTGACATGTTGGGAAGGCTTGAGGACTGGAGTTGAGCACCCTTGGATTGTGTTATGTTTCACAATGTTATTTCTTCTTTTTTGTAAAAAAATTAAAATGGTCCTAAACCCAATTAGCCCTATTTGCATAATCAGGCTATTGGCCATTAATACTGAGGGTGGGAGTAGTGGGGTGGGTAATGAGGGTAGTTGCCCTGGGGAGGGTGGTTAGGCCCATATGGTGGGTGGTATGGGGTTAACCCCTTTATTACCATAGCTGTTAGTAAATTAACTACTAAGGTGACCATGGGGGGTATGTAGTGTCGTTGAATGTTGATATTCACCCCTTTTAAGCCCTTTGTGGTCAGCTACAGTGGTTATGGAAACCCACTAGGGCTACTAAGGGGTTAATATGACTGTTAGGCCGCGATTATAGTGAGCGTGATGACGCGTGCGATGGTGCGCGCGTCTCGAACAAAATGCAGGACCACTATTAGGCAACCCATAGTGCGCGTGACCGTGCCAGCGATGCAGAGCGACTGCACAGCAGATTTTTAAAAGACAAATTATTTTGTATTTTCGTGTGACGGCCACGTCACATGAGCGGTTCAGCCAATGAGGGCGAGCCAGCTTGGTGACGAGTCCGCCAAGCCTTCACCATACCTCCCCATCGCCGCCCCAATCGCAGAAAGCTCAGCTCACCCATCGCTCGGGCGACAGGTGCCTGATGCCATGCGCTCCGTCCCGCGTGTGCCCGCTATAATCTCAGCCTCAAAAGTCCTATTTTATCACCTATTAAATGCTGGTTTTATCTTATCTTGCCTAGGTACATAATGGCCAGGAGGCAGAGAGACAGAGAGACAATATTTATTTGGCTATTGCCTAATAGACATTAGCATTTATAAAAACATTATTATTGCTGTTTTTATCAATGTTAATGTATAATCGGCAATGGCCTAATAAATATTGTTCTGCTAATAATTGGAGAAAGGCACCTCTGTTTCTCTTTTCTTCTTTTTTTTTTGTTCACGTCTAAATTTTGGAATTGGTTTTGTCCATTTAGAGGCTGCAATTTCTCCTGTTATCAGATTCCTTTCTGCATTACATATTTGCATTCGCACTTACAAGTTTACTCTCTATAGTTTGGGACATCACATTTGATTAATATTATTTATTTCTATTTTCACAGATCTCTTTAGCATATTAACACAATTACCGTTATTATTCACACTTATTCGTGTATTTAGTGCTGTTAATTTTGTGTGTGTGTATATACATATATACAGCTGAACCCTGTAATAACTCGGTGCTTGGGGCCCACATAATGCGACCATGTTATAACGGGGATCACGGGGGGAAAATGGCCACCGCGATTGTGTGTGTTGGCGGGGAGGTGTGTTGGTTGGGAGGTTGTGACTGAAGTGGGGGGGAGGGAGGAGCGGTTGTGTGATCTACAGTCCTGTGTTGCGAGGCATCCCAGCACCCTAGTTACAACTCAGACCCAAATCCGGGGTCCCTATCGGTGTCCCCCGCTCTCCCAGCACCCTCCCGAAGCTGTGCCCCGTGAGTCGCAGAACCCGGCTGGTGGCGGCCCCACGAGGCCCCGCAGTGAGGTGGCCATCTAATCCTGGGTCCTGCTGCTGGCACAGCGTTGGAGTGGAGGAAAGTGCTCCTTCCCCGGGGGATCAGACCCCACCGAGGTGCTATGAGAGCTAGGCAGAGCCTCCCCAGGCAGGCGCGAACTCCACAGGAGAAGAAGTGAGAGTCCCATTCAGCGGCGGGCGGTGTGTGCAATAAAGCTTTGAGGGAAAAAAATTGTTGATGTTTTAAATCGTGTTGTAGAGGATAGCGCTATAACGGGGTTGAGCTGTATGTGTATGTGTATATATATGTGTATGTATATATATATATATGTGTGTGTGTATGTTTTTATATATATATATATATATATATATATATATACATACACACACACATACTGTATATCTATTTGTATTACATATATATATTAGATAAAAGATTAGATGACAATGTTAGTTTGATTTGCTAAATGTCTCATATTTGTCTTAGAGAAGTCAATGACCACGCGTCAAAGGCAGGGAGAGAACCGCGCGAGAAAATTCATATATTAATTAATGTCCAGTATATTAAGAGGTGATGGTATATAACCTATGCTGGATGTGTCCTGTTATATTTTTATTGAATGTATGAATGTATCTTATATTTTGCAGATATATATATATATATATATGTAACCCTGGTCCCCAGCAGCTCCTGGAGACCCCCCTCCCCTGGCCTGGGGACGCATGTGTGGCTGCTGCAGGATACCGACTCTGCGACCAGTGCCGTTGGCGGCTACAGGACAGCCCGAGGAAGAGGGCACTGTGGCTGACATAAATGAAATAGACTCTTGGTTTCCTGATAGTGATGAAACAGACTGTAAGGGAGTACACCCCAATGTGTATGTGGCCTGGCACGCGCCAGGAGTGAAAGCCCTTACATTAATGTGCACATGCCTGCAAAAAGCTTATGTCCAAGGAGCCGACCTATTTCAGCTACCGCTGGATTTCAAGACCGGCACCATGGATGGAGAACTGAGCATACAGTATTTTAGCCCCACATGTGACTGTTCTAGAGAGGCATTGGCGTGGGAGCCTCAATGTGAAGATTGCGGTGCCTGGTTCTTAAAACCTATTGTGCCCCAGCCTGAAGAGCCGGTCAGTATAACTAACCCATCTACCTTTCTCATAGACATTTCGGAGGGCCAGTGCGCCCAAGTGAACCTTCTAGACCTGGTTCCTGAGCAGGAACCACAGAACCCGGATCAGCCCATCCTGGAGCCGAGCAACACGTTGGCGGAGGATCCGATCGTGATGTTGCCAGCGGACAAGGTTGAATCCCCATCGGTGGCGATGCGCCTACCGGCGAACCACCCCAGCAGTGAGACAGAGGAATCACAGGGTAAGGTGTATATACCCCCACCTTCTTCTAGTGAATCCAGCGACCCGTCACTTGTGGTGATGCGCCTGCCGGCGGACCACTTCAGTGACACCAAGGAACACACTATCTCGGCGAATGCAGAGCCTGCTGTGGGCCCGTGTGCCCTAGAGGAAGTGTGTCCCGATGTTGCGGACCCTGCTGTGGGCCCGTGTGCCCTACAATGGTCAGTCCGACCTACTACAGAGGTACCCTTGGTCCTAGAATGGGGACCAGTACCTAACGCCGACAAGGGTGAGTCGACTGCCCCAGGGGTGTCGGGGGTGAGCCTCCAGGTGACCGTGGAGCACGATGGCTCCTTAAGTCTGGTCGCCCGGGTGAAGGGTTCCCCTCTGCATCGCGTCCTGGCGGAGGTGTCCTCACTAGAAGGTAGCTGTCCAGAGGAGAGAGTGGACCAGTGTCTACCGCCGATCCTTCCGGAAGAAGGGAAGCCCATCGTCAGCCAGCCGAGTGGTAAGGAACCCCCTTGTTCCTCACAGACTCCGATGGAGGTGGCCGTGAAGAAGGCCAAAGCTATGGTTCCTGAGCGGAGTGTGAGCCCGTGTGCTCCGACACAAGTGGTCCCAGGACTGGGATCCAACGCTCCCGAGTTTTCAGCGCGTAAGTGGACTGCCCCAGAAG
>CM071568.1:297019448-297200785 GCA_036426205.1 Ascaphus truei
TGCCCTACAATGGTCAGTCCGACCTACTACAGAGGTACCATCGGTCCTAGAATGGGGACCAGTACCTAACGCCGACAAGGGTGAGTCGACTGCCCCAGGGGTGTCGGGGGTGAGCCTCCAGGTGACCGCGGAGCACGATGGCTCCTTAAGTCTGGTCGCCCGGGCGAAGGGCTCCCCTTTTCATCGCGTCCTGGCGGAGGTGTCCTCATTAGAAGGTAGCTGTCCAGGGAAGAGAGTGGACCAGTGTCTACCGTCGATCCTTCCGGAAGAAGGGAAGCCCATCGTCAGCCAGCAGAGTGGTAAGGAACCCCCTTGTTCCCCACCGACTCCGATGGAGGTGGCCGTGAAGAAGGCCAAAGCTACGGTTCCTGAGCGGAGTGTGAGCTCGTGTGCTCCGACGCAAGTGGTCCCAGGACTGGGATCCAACGCTCCCGAAGTTCGAGTCAGTGAGTGGACTGTCCCAGAAGAATTGGGAACAGGTCCCGATACCACCAAGGTGGGAACTGACAGCGTCCCCGAGGACCTGTTGGACACCATGAATCACCGCAGGGGTAAGGTGTCTACTTTTTCCCCCCTGACAGGTGAAACCGAGACATTTCACAGTGCTTGCTTCTCAGTGGAAGCCTCGCAAGTCCATAGGGACAAGGACTGTGTAAAGGACGATCCAGGAAGACTGGCCTCCTTTACGCCCAAAAAGGAGCGTGCCATTCGCCAGGTGGTGGACCGCGGGAAAGGTCCTGGCCTCCTGGTCTACCGCATCCCTGCCACGGATGACCGGGTAAAGGTCTGCTTCCGAGACACTGGGCTACTCCTTCCACCAGGGGGAGGAAGTAGCGAAGAGCCAGTAACTGTCGCCTTAGAGTGTGCTCTCCAAGAAATTTTTCTGGGGGAGGCTCACGGACGCAAAAGTGAGGTACCCCCATCTGATCTGGTAGGGGCACCCCACAAACGGTCTCAGCTAGTCTCGGGTATTAATGGGTGTGAAATGCATTGTAACCTGGGGTTTAAAGTCACCATTGATAAGTTGTACATATGCACTGCCTTTTCATTGTATAACTGTGTACCATGCTATGTCGTTCCCCAAGCGAGGGCGTTGGGTGTTTCACCAGGGGGAGAGTGTAACCCTGGTCCCCAGCAGCTCCTGGAGACCCCCCTCCCCTGGTGCAGCTCGATCGCGGGTACTGAACAACCCGACGGCTGCTTCCAAGGGTGGGGGCTGGAGCAGGGAGCAGCGCGGCTTCTCCTGCCTGCGGCCGGTTGCCGGGGACGCGATCGGGCCGTTGCTAAGGCCGCGATCGCGTCTCTAAGGTCCCGGCGGCCGGTGAGGCAGGGCGCCGCCATTGAAGACAGCGTTGCGCATGCGCAGGGACGCGTAGGCGCAGGGAGGGCTCCTGAGGCAAGGATAGCTCGCGCGAGAGTAGGGGCAGCTCAGGGAGGAGAGAGAAAGCCCGGGAAAGCTTGCGCACGCGCAGGGCAGGGGAGAGAAAGCCCGCGAACCCCTAGCCTACCAGGGAAGGCTCTGAGCTGGGACTACATATCCCAAGAGCCTTTGCGAGCCCCATGTGACACCAGGGAGCCAATAGGGCTTAGGAGACCCCTGGGAAAAGAGATACATTTGGCGGGCTTGCAGCACGTTAGGCAGTCAGGAAGGAGCAGAGCAAGGAGGCAGACAAGGGGAGGAGGTAGGGTACGGGAGAGAGGGATCCCCTGTACTAGCCAGCACCCCCTTGGCCCAAGATAGCTCTAGGTATCCCATATAGTGAGTGTTGCCAGGGAATGCCCTAGAGTAAGGGACCCTGTCACTCAGGTTAGTCGGTTGTTAGTGGGAGTCAGGACTGGGCCTCGTTAGGGGAGTAGGAATACTATTAACCCCTTAGGTCCCAGATAGACTCTCCCTCTCCAGTGAATGGTGTGTACCGTTCTGTGTGTGTTGTGCTGCATGTGCTGGGCGCAGTGTGTGCAGCGTGGGTGAATCCCTGCAGGCTGACAGTGTGAGCTGTGTGTCGGCTGCAGGTGCGTTAGGCTGTTAGGAGTATCTAGTAGCAGTAGTAGATACAGTTAGGGACTGGGTAGCTAGGGGAGTGGGGCAGGGTATTACTCCGCAGGCCCTAGGAGATTTCCCCTAAGCCACCCAGGTTGCGGTTCATCAGGGACAGGCCCTAGGTTAGGGTACCTGTCACGCTAGGATTAGTTAAGGATAGACAGGGATAGCGGCGTGGCTGTTCCTGTGGTTCGGTTGCTGTACCAAGAGACTGTTGTGTTCCCGTGAAGCGGTGGGACCCTCGTTGGGGTCCACTGCAGAAGTACCTGGATAGGATCAGACGGACGTCTGACCCTTTTAGAAGACAGTTGCAGTCCCGAGCATCGGAGTGCTCGGAAGGTACCTCTGTATATATTAAGTGCACCACCGGGCCCCAACACAGGGAAGCGCTATCCCTCACACTCACACTGGTCTTTATTGCTGTGGACACTCCAGAGACTGAGGGGAATGTGATGATGGACATGTGGGTGGGGGGATGGTACGCAGTTGTATTGATGCACTGTTATTGATATAGTGTTTTGAAGTAAGGTGTTGTCATTGTTCATTCAGTAAACCTCTTATCCATAATACTGTGTATGTGGTTTCTGAGTGGGTTCCTATGTTAGGGTCATTCTACACGTCCATAGAATCCTACATAGGTGGAGGCGCTGAACGAAGATCCGATCCAGAGGATTCACCCCAGGCTCTCATTAGCGGAGGCTCAGACCTCCTGTGAGCCTGCAGGTATACGCACCACACCGGTAACACTACATGTTCTACTCACCCACACTATATATGAGATTGGGTGGGGTGGAATACCTGTTACATATATATATATATATTAAACAAAAGAGCAGATCCTGTTCTCCTGCGAATTTGGACTAAAATATAATAGTGACGTTTACATTTAGAACCTAAAAAGTCTGTGTAACAAAGGAGTCATTTGGTTGCATTTTTTTATCAAAGCATGATTCAAAGCCGCCAACCTTGTCAAGTTAACCTCCGTTTAGCAGGTACCTACACTGAATGTATGCAATTTCTTATTGTCCCTTGGACTAAACTTTGTGAGATATGTGAAAATGCCCTGAAGGGGTTAAATAAATGAAGCATATGCTTTTGTGATTTAGTGCAAATAAAAGCTTGCCAGTATCATGGTCCCCTTATTATAATGCTGAACTGTGGGTGCACAAATACCCTCGTGTGAAATATTAAAACTTACACATCTTACACATTATATACCAAGGAAAGATAGGAGAAGGTGATAAAAAATAATAATTGCACTATTTTTGGCATTAATCCCATTCCGATAAATATCGGAACTTGATGCATGGCGTAATACTGTATTATATTTTTAAAAATGTGCTATTATGAGTATGAATGTTCCCTGGATACTGAGTCCATTGCTTTTTTTTAGAAGAACTAGCAAAGAACATGATCTGTCTTAGCAATGACAAGTGATTTGAATGACTAGATCTATATGTTGTATCTTCTACAGGCAAATTGACAGATGCTTAGCAAGACAGCCACAGTCCGAGACAGATGTACAGCGTATAATCTGAGCAGCTGCAAACCTGTCAAATAAAAGGATGAGACAGACAGCCAGTATATCCACAGCTTGTAATGTCTTCTTGTTGAGAGTATATAGCGTGCTATCACCTGGAGCAGCCTTTCTGTTTCATTACTTTATGTGCCTACTATAAATCTTTCATTGGCTCCTTCTTATTAGATTAGCATCTCTTGCCTATTTCCTTGTCTTGCAAAATACTGTCAGAATAGGGATAATTGTCTGTCATGTCTATGTGGTATGTTGTCTGGAAAAAAACTAATAGAATCTGCAGGGTTTTTTTTTTTTTTTTAGAATGAAGCAGAAATAAATCTAAATGAGGGTTTCATGGTTCGGGATGCTGTGATCTCACGGTCACAGTCCCACATCTACATCAGGGGTGCTCAACTCTTGTCCTCAAATACCCCCCCAAACCGGTCAGGTTTTCAGGATATCCCTGCTTCAGGACAGGTGGCTCAAAGACTGAGCCTCTGATTAAATCACATGTGCTGAAGCAGGGACTGATTGCGCCACCTGTGCTGAAGCATGGACTGATTGCGCCACCTGTGCTGAAGCAGGGACTGATTGCGCCACCTGTGCTGAAGCAGGGATATCCTGAAACACTAACCTGTTGGGGGGCTTGAGGACTGGAGTTGAGCCGTGACGTGGGACAGTTAAACTTGCAGGAGATTCCGACACTGAATATGGAGTCCTTTACCTCGGGAAACAAGGGGTCTCCTGACCTGAAATGTATGCAGCTCCGGAGACCCCTGCATCAATCCTATGTACTGCTGTAAGAGCTGTGGGAGGAAACATTGAGACTGCTTCTCTCTGCGCTCCCTGCACAGCTCTTACAGATTGGTGGCGGCACGGTAGGATTAATGCTGCCGGAGTCCTATTCAGAAGAAGGGAACCCTGTAGTGTTAATCCTTCTTGGAAATTCCATCTGCTCTGCGCTTGGCCGTGATCAAGACTGCACTTGGGCTGCGGTTCACCCAATCCAAGTGACGCACAAGGGGAACTTGTATCATGCCACATCTGTACGTGGTCACACCAGAGATGTACAGGCTCCAGTTCAGGGTGTCAGAGAAAGGACTTCAGGACTCTCACTTGGATTTTGTAGCCCGATTCGCCCAACATGCCAAGCGATGGGTGACCGGACGAGAAGTGAGCACTTGTAAGTCGCACATGGACCTCGTAAACTCTGGAGACTGGTCCCAACCCCATGCCAGTTCTCAGCCCCGGCTGGCAGAATTTGCCCACGAGATGCGGTGCTTCTTGTGCAATAAGACGGACCATCTTCACTGGGGTTGTCCTTCATCTGCCCTCCACTTCAGGGACCCAACATGCCGCCCTGCACCCAATTGCCTGCAGGAGGATGGCCTCTGCATCATATCCTTCCTCCTCCGACCAGATTGTCCCTTAGGCGAACCTGCGGTACGAGCCTCTGATGGGCACAGTTCACCAGCAGAGTGTACTGAGTGGCTTCGATTTGGATGGATGAACAGGATCCCTGTCGGAAGTGTATCTGCCCAGTGTTGATTGGGAACAAAACAACAGCCAGTGGCTTGCTGAATACCGGAGCCACAGTATCCCTTGTCTGACCAGAAATGATACAGCCTGATCACCTTGTACCGGGTAAAGGAATCTAGGTCCAAGTGTCTGATGGAACCCCCAGAATCCTACTAGTCATTCGTTTTCATCTCAATTAGTGAGTGGGTCGAGAGATTCGCGTGCTGGGGATGCTGACCGGCCTGGATGCCAACATTCTATTGGGCAACTTTGTCTGCCATTATGCAACCTCCATCACTCTCAGGACTTTGGTGCTCAACCCCCCAGATGTTCTCGATACAACCAGGGAGGTAAGCCGGCAAGAATGTGTGGATGGCTAGCTCCCGATTGTCTTACCCCCTCTCGTAGAGATGGGGAAAACTGTGACATGTCCCGAGCTTTCCATTCAAAATCTATTCTGTGGTGTAAAAATCGTTGGCGTATTGTTCCAATTTCAATTCGTGTGGATTAATACAAAACTGCCATTAGATACAATCCGCATGGATTCGGACAATTGAATCTGCAGATTCCTCAGTCTCTTTGAGAATTTTTCTAAATCCTCCAATGGATTGTAAACATTCGCGGATTGTCCTCTTGGAATCCTTCAACGGAATGCGGAATCCACAGGTTGGATTGTCAGTAATAAAAAAAAAATCCGGAAAGATGAATCGCCCTTTTTGAGTCTGATTCACTGGAATCCACGGACCAAATGAACTGCCCAGTCCATGGTGGATCTAAACCTGCAAAAAGATTTTTGCTTATATTTACTCCCAGGCTCCCAAATGTCCTTTCCGGGTCCCCCACCTCCAGCATGCAGGACAGGATCGCCAAGGGGATCCAATAGGACCATTAAGCGCCACATACCCATTTATTTTTTTTACATACAGGGTTGGTTCCTTTTGTTCTGCGAGAGACCTCTGGAGACCATTTGAGGTCTCCTTGGGCTTCTCACGGGTAACAGGCTGGCGGGTCCACGGGGGACACCTGCGGGGAAGAACCGGTGGCCACACATCTGTGGGGGCACCGCGGACCCGTAGGGACCAACCCTGGGTCCCCAGACCCCCATGGGAACCACCCGAGGCCCCTCAGACACCTGTGGGTCTGACCTGGGGCTCCCAGACATCCGCGGGCCTACCGTGGGGACCCAATTGTGGCCCAAGGTGACCCACGGTGACCCGCGGAGACCACCTGGTGGGCCATGGCGCCTGGCGGGACCCACCAACAGGCTTCCAGACCCTGTGTGAAACATGTGATGCGTAACCTGTTAGGTCGTGAGGTGACCCGTCAGGCCCACCGGGGACTCACGTGGGGCCTGGGTATGAACCCTGTATGTAAAAGGTTAAATCATGTATTTATGGGGGGGCACAGGGGTTGGGTTATGTATTTAATAAAGAATGATGTTTATTGTGGGCGTTGTATTGTTTTTATTGTGGGAACTGGGGGTGGGGGGTATTGGCCCCAAGGGTAGTGGGTAGCCTCCCGGCTGGGTAGTGGATGAGGGTGGTTAGGCCTCACGGGGTGGGGGGTGGGGGGGGAGTGGGGAGGGTATGTAGGCCTCCGAGTGGTGGGTGAGAGTGGGTTAACCCTTAATGATGTGTAGCGTTAATAACCGCTATGGTGATAAGGGGTTAGGGGACAGTACATTGGATGTTTTTATTCTTGGTATGTTTTGCAGCATCGGAGGGGCATGGGCAGGATGAAGATGAGGATGAAGACGGCCTTCATCGTGGGTGCCTGTAAAAGGTAAGTGTAATATATTTTTACGTATTATTGCATTGTTAATGTATTTACAATGGGGAAAATGCATTATTATCCATATTTTGGATAATAGTAATTTTGCCCATTACTGTATTGTATGTGTTTATGGGGGTGTATTTAGTATAAAATATGTTTATTATTTTGGAGGCGCAACATTGTACCGCAGGCCCGCGGTACCCTGGGACTCTGCCGGGACCACGGGACCCCACGGGGACGCCCGCCAATCCCGCGGGGACCCGCTTGGTGAACCGGGGACCCCCGCGGGGTGGTAAGCCGGGGAACACCGCGGACCAGGGCTCTCGGGGACCCCCATGGGATCAGCCGGGGACACCCGCCGGCCCCTGTTGTATGGGTTTGCGCATGCAAAAATGAAAAGCAATAATTTTTTCTAAGTCCAGCTTTTTTTGCATCTACTTGAGCTGACGTGCTCTGATCAACACAACTTTCGCGTTTGCTAAGGTTGCGTTGCTTAGTGCATCCCGCTTAAGGGCAGAATTTAACACAAACAAGGGTTACGAACGAGAGAAAGTTGGACTTAGAAAAAATTCCAGAAAAAAGTTTGTTTTAGAGCGCAAAGTGCGCTGTTTGCGTTGCTTAGTGCATCGGGTTCAGCGCAACATCACGTTCTAAGAGCACTTTGCGCTCTAAAGATGACTTAACGGAGCTTAGTGCATAGCCCACATAGTCCCCCTGGAGTGTTAAAGGTTTGTATGCTTGAACCGCACATGGTGTGAAATAAATGATCATGACCCTGTTTTTCATTTTTATTAATGTGTAACACAAAGCAAATTATTTTACCAGCTGACAAGTCACAACTGTGAAGGTACATGCAGCTCAGAAGGAGTTTTGTGCGGAGGCCCAAAGATTCATATGTAGATAAGTTAAAACACATTCCAGAGTTCTTAAATACAATTAAAGCACGCAATAGTTCCGCGCACTTAAAAGCAATTCAAATCCACTTGATTTGTAAAGGTAGATGATGGGTAAAGATAGAGGCACATTGCCATTTTTTCCATTTATTTTAGTTCTTAGAAGAGCAACCAAATGTCAATATATATACACATACACATACCACAACAACAGAAGCGCATGCCCCATAGCGTAATTCAATGTAATAAAATAGATTGATATAAAGTGTTAGATATAGTACTGATATCCTTGGTTCTTCAGGTTGAACACCTTGATGCCAAACGGATTGAATGAGTGTCTGGATACCTGCACAATTATCTAACACTTTATTATAACTTAAGCCATCAAGTATGTTTAGCACTTTGGTGCTCACAATAAATTATTATTATTACATTCACGTTTAACTTTCACTTTAATATTAATCATAATCAATATTACAATCATTTAGAACATAAACACACACACACACCACACACACATATCCATAGTTTCACCATTAAAACTATTTTTATTGTTTCACTTAGAATGGTTCTAGAACATTTATATCCTACCAGACACACCTACAACACATATAAGCATATATCCACTATGATTTGTGATCACTTGTCATCTGTTGTCACCGTGGTGTTCAACTTTTATACTTAGATATTGTATCTTTCAATTAATGTTATCATTTATTTGTTCTTCTTATAGTCCTTCTCGCTGATATGTTCTTTTGTTTTTCCATTTGTGATGTATAGTTTGTTGTTATTCTTCCCTTTGTTTTTACATTCTATACATTTTATGTATAATAAATTTATGTTCACCATTTCTAATTGCTTTTTGTTTGGCATACTACTTACCATGATTACCAATTAGGTGTATTGTATATGTATATAATATATATATATATATATATATATATATATATATATATATATATATGGTATTTTGGGCCTCCACTTTTGATTCATCTCATTACAATACTGCGCTGACTCTCTCCACCCCTCTCCTCTTATAACCGCTCCCCAAACCACTAATGGCGCAATTGAATTAAATTGGGGGGGAGGGTGGAGGGATTGAGCACAGCATCTGGTACATTGACGCAGAGTGACACAGTGTTAAAATGACTCACTTTGCTCTGGTTTTGAAGAAATGCTCCAGTTTATAACACTTGATACATGTCCTTCCATAGGTGATGTTTGGCAATGCCAGCGTATAGCAGTTTGGTGCAATCATTGAAACAGTATCAATTGAGAATTATTCACTATGAAGAAAATGCAAACAATGCTGTTGTTTCTAGCTCAAACCAGCAGAAGTTGACGTTAACGGTACTCTAACTCTGCTTATGAGCAATTAGCACTTATCCCCACATTAATCACTTTCTCCTTAGTGCAGAAATATCTTTTGTATGAAAAAATAAATAAACACAGTATAACCAAGAGTAGTTTCTTTCAAAGGGGGAGATACGCTAAATCAATTCAATAGCAGAACCTGACACTGAGAGGCGGTTTCATTGTGTACCTCTCTACAACATTGTATGCAGCTACTTCCTTCAATATTTGCTAGTTGGCCACTTGGGTTTCTAATGACTTCATTAATTATTAAGTTCAGCATTGTTAATATTATATACTTTTATCATCCTTTTTAGGTTGGATAGTCTTATTTATTTATAAAAATGTTTTACCAGGAATTAATACATTGAGAGTTACCGCTCGTTTTCATGTATGTCCTGGGCACAGAGTTATGATGACAAATACATAGTTACATTAAGTGAACAGGGTTACACATTATATACAAGACATAGCATGCACAGTAAGAGATCATATATGCTATAGGCGTATGTAATAGTTACAGACCAGACTAAAATTTGAGACAGCTTTAGTTTTGAAAGAACTTAGACTGGTGGTGGCTGTGAGAGTCTCCGGTAGACTGTTCCAGTTGGGAGGTGCACAGGTAAATCTTATCTTGCTTATATGTATGTATATACATTGTATACATTATCAAAATCAGGCTACTGCCAGCTTTGGGTAGAAAAAGTTCAAAATTGTTTGGCTGTATACCGATAATGCCAAGTACTGTATCAGAGTTTAGTAAGTGGCATGTGAATAGATACTGTAATTAGCTGTTAATAGGGAAACATGCTTTAAACTGGTTTCATTCCTACCTATCAGGTAGATCCCAACATGTGTCCATCTCAGGCTCTATCTCCAACCCCTTGGATATCACCTGTGGTGTCCCGCAAGGCTCTGTTCTGGGGCCCCTGCTCTTCTCAGTGTTCATCAATGATCTTCCTACAGCTTGTAAGGGAGCTTCAATACACATGTATGCAGATGACCCAATCATATATATACACAGCCATAGCCTCTCCGACCTTGAACACATACTTCAATCTGACTTTTTGAGACTTGAAAATTGGATTTCCCAAAACAAACTGTTTTAAAACACTGACAAGACTGTAACAATGGTATTTGGGACCAAGACTACATTTTTAAACCTTCCAGTGACTGAGCTCCAGATCAGAATGCTAACACCACCCTAACTCCTGTTACTAGTTTTAAATACTTGGGCATATGGTTTGACTCCCACTTAACATTTGGGATGCACATTGATACCCTGACATCCAAAACCTATGCCAAAATAGGTGTACTTTACAGGAACAAATCCTCCCTAAACCTTCTAGTCAGAAAGCGTATCGCACAGCAGATGCTAATGCCAATTATCGACTATGGGGACATAGTATATGGCTCGGCACCCCAAACCCACCTTAGCAAACATGATACCCTCTACAATTCAATGTGCCGTTTTGTTCTCCAATGCAACTACAACACACATCACTGCGAAATGCTCAAAGAACTAGATTGGTCATCACTCGAGTCTAGGCGCAAAGTTCATCTTTCGTGTCTTGCCTTCAAATACTTTCTGGGCAAGCTACCCACCTATCTGAACAAGCTCCTCACCCCTACCACATGCAGCACTTATCTGAGATCTGACTCCAAATGACTGTTCATGGTCCCAAGGCTCAACAAAGTATGCGACCGTTCCTCCTTCTCTTACCGTGCACCCCAAAACTGGAACAACCTACCAGAGACTCTCACAGTCACCACCAGTTTAAGTTCTTTCAAAACTAAAGCTGTCTCACATTTTAATCTGGTCTGTAACTGTTACATACGCCCATAATATATATTATCTCTAACTGTGCATGCAATGTCGTGTATATAATGTATACCCTGTTCACTTATGTAACTGTATTTGTACCATGTGTATTTGTCATCTTAACTCTATGCCCAGGACATACTGTAATTGAAAACGAGAGGTAACTCTCAATGTATTACTTCCTGGTAAAACATTTTATAAATAAATAAAATACATTTTAAAAAATTCATAATTTATGCACATTTGCGATACTGTGGTATAAATATAACTCTCTGGCACATGTAATTAAGTGATGCATTCTCATTTGTATGCTAGTTAGCAATCCCGGGTTTAAATGTAATGCACAATTATCGCTGCAATGAAAATAAACATTTTTTTAACCATTGATGCACAGGGATATCAATATCGAAGTTTATTAAATCTAGGTCAAATAATAATAATCGAGTTCTCAAATTAAAAAAAAAACTTGCCAACTCCTCCGAAAATCTCACGCACAGAAAAATCCGCCTTATTTTTATTTATTTTTTGCCAAATTTGTATTTATTTATTTTTTAAATCAAGAAATAAATCTAATCAAGTTCCAGCAACAAAAAAATTAAAAAATGTTTAGAACCGAAATAGGGAAAATATTTGGAACCCGAACACCGGTGGAAGTGCCCACCTTTCAAGTTTATCTTTCACAACTATACCATATGAATGTACGAAGTACGCCGCGCCCCTTCTTTTCTCCATGGGCATCAGTTTGTGATTTGGGGAGCGACAAAAGGAGAAGTTAGGGAAGCGTTAACTGATGCACAGATTATAACGAGATTATCCAACGGGGCACTTTCCCATTATTCTGCGTCACAAGACCCAACAGGTTAAAGGTGGTCCAATGTCCGGCTTCTAACAGTCTATTCCAGGGGCGGCCAACTCCAGTCCTCAAGGGCCACCAACAGATCAGGCTTCCAGGATATCCCTGCTTCAGCACAGATGGCTCAATCAGTGGCTCAGTCAAAGACTGAGCCACTGATTGAGCCATCTGTGCTGAAGCAAGGACTTATTGAGCCACCTGTGCTGAAGCAGGGACTGACATAGCCACCTGTGCTGAACCAGGGATATCCTTAAAACCTGGCCTGATGGTGGCCCTTGAGGACTGAAGTTGGCCACTCCGGGTCTATGCAGTATTACTTGACCTGAGGAAGATAGGAGAACACTCAAAAGCTTCTCTGACTTACAGTATCATCTCAATTATTAGTCCACATTTCAAAGGTATCACCTAATGCTGAAGGACGCATTTGCTCTGCAACCACCTGTACCAGATGTACTGGGAAAAAAAACATGTCCTACATTTCAAACAGCTGTGCTCCACCAACTCGTGCAATGCATCCAAACACACTTTCTGTGCCCCGATACATACATACAGCACCCCTATATAATTCTAACCAGTATAACTGTAACCATCTCTGCTGCTTCCATGTTTGTCCTAGTAGAAGGATTCTGGCCACTGTTTCGACATTGTTTGAAGTCAGCGTTTGCTTTGCGCTCTCTTCCCACCACTATTTAATAGGTGAAGTGTAGGGGTAAGAAGTGTAGTCATTTACAATGAATAACTTCCATTCGTATCAATGTTAGACGCCGCCTTGTAATCTCACTACAATTTTTATTTAACATTTTAACACCAGAATGGGATGCAGGAAAAAGATGGCGGGGGGGGGGGGGGGGGAGAGTACAAAAATAACGTGGACATAGGTGGACTATTAAAAAACAGAACAATAATATGAGATCAGAAGGGTTAGACCAGGGTGGTCAAGTCCAGTTCTCAGGTTTTCAGGATATCCCTGCTTCAGCACAGGTGGCTCATCAGTCCCTGATTCAGCACAGAAGGTTCAATCAGTCCTTGCTTCAGCGCAGGTGACTCAATCAGTGGCTCAGTCGGCTAGGCCACTGATTGCGCCACCTGTGCTGAAGCAGGGATATCCTGAAAACCTGACCGTTGGTGGCCCTTGAGAACTGGAGTTGGCCACCCCTGGTTTAGATGATGTCCTGTGTCACTTATCAAAGAGAAGTCCAAACAGAGCCAGAGTACTCCAAAAAACATAGCAATTGTCATATGTCTTTGGTGAAAGGCCTTGTGCTAAGGCCTAGGGAAGCCAGGTTTGGTTACTGCATGGTTAGCTGGGCATTACTCCACTTCTCACCATCCTGCATAACCTGTAGTGGTTAGAGTAGCTGCTGCCTGTAAGTGAATCCCAGGTGGGGATACTGTATCATACATGCTTGGGATCACTGCACCATCTAGTGTTGAATAATGCCTTAACCTTAATCCCAGCTTCAGAAGATTTACTCCAAGAGCTTCAGTGTAATGCTATCCCTTTGCTATCAATAATGGTGCGTGTGTATATTTGTACTCGTATCACATGTGCACGTGTCACATATAGTACTTAGCAAATGTTCTTTCGATGATGACATTGTCTTAGGTTATTTATGCACACAGGATCACAGAAAGTTATCCTGTCCTTCAAATTACATTTATAAAAATGTATGCATACTGTATTGTGTGTTTTAATCCTTATCCTCTGAATTGCAATAACTTGGTCTGCAAGCAGGATAGTTAGATAGATAGTTAGATAGATAGTTAGATAGATAGATAGATAGATAGATAGATAGATAGATAGATAGATAGATAGATAGATAGATAGATAGATAGATAGATAGATAGATAGATAGATAGATAGATAGATAGATAGATTGATTGTTTGATAGATTGTTTGATAGATTGTTTGATAGTTAGATAGTTAGTTAGATAAATAGTTAGTTAGATAAATAGTTAGTTAGATAAATAGTTAGTTAGATAAATAGTTAGTTAGATAAATAGTTAGTTAGATAGATAGTTAGTTAGATAGTTAGTTAGATAGTTAGTTAGATAAATAGTGAGTTAGTTAGTTAGTTAGTTAGTTAGTTGGATGGATCGATCGATATAGGTAATTGCACAATGCTTATTAAACTGGTTGTAAAAAAGGCTGGAATCCAGTTATCACTGCCAACATTCATTTCCAGACAGGTATAGGGAAACCCCATGCAACTGAATGCTGTGAGGTGCTACCTGTATCGCTTGCATCTCACGTTATGCTGGAGCTAGTGTTTGCAGTGCTAAATAACTTCAACATGCATTATACTCCAAGAGAGCTTGCCCGTAACCATAATAAACAAGCTCTGAACAAAGGTTACGGAACATGTGGTTTTATGGATTAAACCCATGTAAATGTGCTGAGGCCTTAAGACTTTCTTTCATTGACATTTATTTAGAAAAAAAGGGTCAGTTTCAGATGCTTCACCACATGAATGAAGTCATGTGTTTGGTTTGGCATTTGAGCACTGGATGTGCTAAACAGCCTGCCCTGAAAACCACAACAAGGGACACGTTGGAAACCACACAACGCTAATTCCTCATAAATCTCATGTTATTTTACAGCTCTAGCCACACACAGTCTTGGACAGCGCACACGCTGTTCACATTGCTCATGGAAATGGCTCATTAAACATTTAAATGTGTATAGATGATCTAGGTGAATACTTGTGGTAAGTAAAAACCGTTTGCTGATTTCCCAGCGCAGTCAGGCTGTTACCAACATTGCATTTCTTTAATGGCAGTAGGTTATATAAGGCATTATGACAGAAATGTACTGTATAAATTGAACCAACTCGGAGAATGAGTGCTACATGCAGCACAGTGACGCATCTTTTAAAATCCCCTTTTTAAGGAGATTTGCCGGAACCATGCAGATGCTGAAGGTGATTTTACATTATTTTCACTATGACATGTTCCTTCGTTAATTATACACCAAGGATCACAGGAGATAATCTTGTCCTTAAATGTCTGTTTGGAGAAAAAAAAATCTGCAGAGTGTATGTTTTATCCTGAATTGCTATAAAGAAAGGGTAGGGAAGAAATACTGTAAGATATTCTCTGAAGGAGCAATCCAAACGTTTTTATTTTTTACATTTATTTTAGTTTTGTTACCCAGGATTGAAGTAGGGGGTTTCCGAAGCTGAACCCCATTCATTTCAGCCCCGGGGAACCCCCTGCTTCTGGAGATAACCTCCATAGCGGGTGCCGGTAGCTGGTCCGGCGGAGCTAGCTGGGTTTTAAAGTTTAAAGCTCCCACATAACGCAGGCCAATAGGAAGCTGAACCTGATGATGTCGCAGCTTCCTATTGGACCGCAGGATGCGGGAGTTTTGAAACTCTGTTATTACGTGATCCCAGTTAACTGAGCAGAGTGGCTACCGGCACCCCCTTATGGAGGAAAGTATCTCTGGAAGCAGGGGGTCCTCGGAGCTGAAATTAATGGGGTTCAGCTCCGGAGACCCCATGCTTCAATCCCCTGTAAAAAAAAAATGTAAAAAAAAAAAACGATTGGGTTACTGGTTTAACAATGAGCCCAATGCAGTCATATTGGCTGAAACATTGAACGTGTGCTAATAGTTTCAATATGTTTTTACTATATGAAGTGCCCTAAGATGACTTAATGGACTTGTCTTGGCAACCTGCTGTGTTACCTCTGTTTTGGAGCACCCTGCTGCTCTCATTCCTTTTTTGTTCTTGATGATACATTTGGGTGCACAAGCTAAATGACATTATTTTCTATACACTTACATGTTTGTAGCAAAAAGGATAGATGCAGCCCGCCAAAAAACAACACTCAATAGTGTCATAGAAAAAGAAAAATAGAAAAGAGCGTAGTATGTTAAAGGTGCCTTCACTAAGCATGCCAAGCCAAATATGCAAACAACTATTCATAGTGTAAAGTAAAAGCTCAGACAATATGCTGAAAAATGTAAGTATTACATATTTATTCAATTGTGGAGCTGATTGAATAAATAAATATGTAAAAATAATCTTCTGCCCTATATTGTTCTTTTGCTGTGTCTTTACTACCACTTTCATAATCCTCCATGTGTATAAGGCAAATAGAAAGACAGATAAATACCCACACACGCCAGCAGTTATTAAATTGCTCCTGAAACAGGTTGAAATTCATTTGTCAACATTACATCATTTACATAACTTTAAATCAGATTAATGCCGGTTTAATGCTGGTATATTTTGCCGTGCAGTGACAGACGTCAACACTTCAGTCAGGTATGGCAGCAAAAGCATTAACTCTTACTGGACAAAAGACCCTTGTTGGTGTGAAACTAGCCTTCTTCATGTAGCATGTCCAGAGGACCGTCCTATACTTTCGCCATGTACATCTGAAGACACAAGGCCTGGTTTAAAGGGAGGGTCTCCTTGTGAAGACACAAGGCCTGGTGTTCAATTCCATCTATGAAGAATGCTCATCGTGGTCACTTAATAGCTATCACAACCTGCAAGGTGACCTAATGGCCGCCATCCCTTGAGGTTCTGCTAGACCACACAATTCATGCGGCCTCGAGTCCTGATTCATGCAACCTTTTAGCTGTGATTAAATCTTAATTTTGCTAAGACCGGGTGACAGGATCTTCTTTTATACAGTGCCTATACATGGGACCTGCAGGACATCCCCTGATCCAGCATGCACCGGCTATTTACTTTATTTATTCAAGTGAAGCCATGTGTAAAATTGGTGTTACATATCTCTCTCTTTCTGGCAGTAATCCCTGTTAAGAAGGCAGGGTTGCCAGTAGTCATCATGGAGGTTTGCCCTCAAACCCTGTGATGTGTCATATGTAGCAAAGGAAGTGACAGCATGCTCTGTGTCCACTGTTAGTGACACAGAGGTGGGTTTTTCTGGAGCCTATATATTGCACAGCACTTCCTAAAGTTAGTGGTGATCCAGTTTTGTTATTTCTGAGTGCAGTGTCTGCAGCAGTTCAAGTCTGTCTGTCAGAGAGGCAAGTGGCAAAGTGACAAGCTGATTACACACTGTGTCCAGGGCTCTGGCACAGCTGGTGGTCTCCCTTAGGGTAGAGGTGGAAAGACAACTTGATTAGAGAACAGAAGGAACCTTCCTGGAGATGGACAACCTGATAATGTGCGGCTAAGTGTCGGCCGCTATGATGGGCAGTCTGCCATGTAACGTGCTAATAAAGATGCCCATGAGAAAGATACCCTTCTTGCCTGTGAATGGAGTTACTCAGGGAGAAGGTGTACCTAGGAGTTCTCTTCCAGAGACTCCTCCCTGCTGTCGTGGGGATCTGGAAGGGATGGAGGCGCTGTACCGATTCTGAGTAGAACTCTGCACTACCTCATACGCCTGTCATGGTGAAATCCCCATTACCAACGAGTGGGAGACTCAGGAGTCCTGTGAGCCAGCAGGTGCACCATACAACATACACATGTAACTGGGGCAGTTTCTCACATAGGGGTCAGGAACAGAAGGGCCCTGAGGGAAACACCGTTAAATTTGGAGGCGCTGCTGAGATAATCCGGACAGGCTTTTGCTGGGCTAACTGGGAAACAGGAGATGTATGCTGCCAGGAAGTGCTATGGAATGGGACGGGACCTAGGGGTAGTCAGGAGCATGACGGCCCGCTCGCAAAGTACACCCTAGGGCCTTGAATGGGGTAAAGTGGGTCTGGAGACAGGGCTATAGCTGTTCTAGTCACCTTGAGGCAGCTAGTCATAGGATGCCTGAGGGGATAGCCTGGTTAACATGGGTCAGGAATTCCTGAGAGGGTCTGCGCTAGAGGTAGCCAAGAATAGGTGGACGCCCTAGTACTGCATGGAAACGCCAGAGTACTCTAGCCAGTAACCAGACTACTTACCACAGAGCACATACTGGAGGATCGTGACAGCATACAGTGAGAGAGTTAGCCTAGCCTGAGGTAGTGCATACATGAGTAAGACACACATGAGATACATGTAGAGGAGAGGTGCACTGGCATTCTTTATTGCATCGAAATGGCGGCTGCCCAGCAGAGAGGAGCACTATGTGCGATAGGAAAGCAAAGTGTAAAAATGGCGACTGCAAGTGATGATGTTCCGCGCGGTGCGGAGAGTCCAAGATGGCGGCACGCGCCTGATGGAGAGAGCGCACGTGGAGTGCTTACCACGGAGGTACCACATACAGAAGGGACTTTTGCTAGTCTACTGTGGAGTGGCGCTAAAGCAGTGGCTGTGCCATTTTTGTCCTGCCTAGGAGGCCGGGTACTACCCTGGGGGAAAGTGTTGAGGACATTGCTATTGAGTGTGAAAAGAATGGAGTACCTGATTGCCAGACGGTGATCACTAACCAAGTAACCCTTGCTGTTAATGTGAATGGCCGTGTAATCCAAGATGGTGGCTCCCACTTCCCTGGGAGACCGCATGGGCCGTGTGCTGAAAATTTTGCAAACCATGAAGTTGCAAGAAATTGGCCGGGAGAGGTGCGAAAAAGAGAACCCCACCCTGCTGGGGGAAGTGGCGCGAAAGCTGTGGCCGCGCCCTCCTGGACTGTGTGTTACGCCGGTGCTGCCCGCAGACCAGACCCGTCCCTTCTACTTAGGTGAGGAACGTATATGGGCACGCACCCGCAGCAAAAGGAGCGTGTCCAGAGTGTGGTGAATTAGGCGTTGCCAGGCCAGGTGCTGTTAGCTAGCAATACTTGCCGGTACCGGTGAAGAAGTGCCGTCGTCGTTGCCGTTTTAGCCAAGGTCAGGGATTGGAGAATTCCGGAAGGTCGTTGTCCAAGCAGGGGTCGAGAGCCAGAGATAGACGTCCGCCAAGCCAAGTCGTAACCTGAGAGAATAAGAGAGAGAATGCCAGAGTAGTAATCCTAGTGGAAACTATGTCGAGCAATCAGAGGTGGAGGCAGACCTGGAGGAGTGCGTGGAGCTATTCTGGATAGGTCCACTTGATTAGCAGGCAGGTGAAGACTCTTATTCTTGCAGGAGATCCTATTAGTCTGTTGGGGGCGTGGTTTCACTGCTAGAGCAGTGAATAAATTATCTTCACCCGACGCGCGCTGTTCACGCGTGCAGCCGGAACACATGGCAGCCGCATGGGAGAGGGAAGAGCCAGTAGGAACGAGAGACCGTCGGGGACGGCGGGGAACCCCCAGAGCAGCAGGAGGTAAGTGGCGCCAGCGAGGGGCACGCACTTCGGCAGCGGGGGTTAATGAAGGTGAGGAGGGACCAGGGCGCGGGTGCCGCGATCCCAGACTCCTCACACTGTGACAGGCTCAGAGCCGACTCTGAGTCAACATGTGAATTTGTGGGACCCTCCTCTGATATCCACCAGGGGGAGGGGTCCTTGTATCTGCCAATGGCGAACAGAGCTGACTGAGGGAGGAGCTATTGGTGCGCTTCCTGCCCCTCAGTGGCGAGGAGCTGGTGAACAGGAGAGACCGCCGCGATCCCAGACTCCTCACAGTACCCCCCCCCCCTCAGGATTGGCCTCAGGACGATCCTTCCATGGTTTTGATGGAAACTTCTTTCGGAAGCGTTTGAGGAGTCTGGGGGCATGAATGTCTTTAAGGGGTACCCACGACCTCTCTTCGGGTCCAAAACCATTCCAATGGACCAAGAAGTGTACTTTACCTCTCGAAAGATGGGAATCTAGTAAAGCCTGGATCTCGTACTCTTCGTTTCCCCCGTACCATCACAGGGTCTGGTTTAGAAGTGTGGTCTACTGGAGATGAAGGGCTTGAGAAGCGAGGTGTGAAAGACATTCGGGATTCTCATGCTTTGAGGTAGTTGGAGTCGGAAGGAAACCGGATTTACCTGCTCCATGATGGGAAAGGGGCCCAGAAACCTAGATGCCAATTTAGGGGAAGGAGTCTTGAGATGGATGTTCTTGGAGGATAGCCAAACCTTGTCCCCGGGTTTGTAGTTGGGTGCCGGACGGCGGTGACGATCAGCCTGGGTTTAGATGTCAAGGAGGCTTTTTGTAGTGCAGATTGAATTCTGGACCAAGAGTCCTGTAGGAGGGCGATATGCTCGTCTACGGCTGGTACTCCAGAGGAGTTTTTTTAAATGGGTAGGCGAGCCGGATGGAATCCGTAGTTGATAAAGAAGGGAGTCTCACGGGTAGACTCATTCCTGGAAGAATTAAAGGCATTCTCAGCCCAGATAAATAATTCTGCCCAGTCATCCTGAGAGTTAGAGACGAAGCACCTTAAGTATTTCTCAAGGGATTGATTAACCCTCTCGGTCTGTCCGTTTGATTGAGGGTGATATCCAGAAGAAAAGGAAGATGAGATGCCCAGTCTCTTGGTGAAATTCTTCCAGAATTTGGAGACGAATTTGGAGCCCCAATCAGATACGATGGATGTGGGAATCCCATGGATACGGAAAATCTCTTTGGAGAAAATATCAGCTAGGGCGGGTGAGGAGGGTAATCCTTTGAGAGGGATAAAATGGGCCATCTTGGAAAACCGGTCCACTACTACAAGAATGGTGTTCATGCCATTCGACCTAGGCAACTCCACAATAAAATCCATCGATATGTGGGACCAGGGACGCTCCGGAATAGGTAAGGGTAAGAGAAGACCCTGAGGTTTCTGACGAGGAATCTTGTTACGTGCACATACCGGACAGGACCGTGTAAATTCAAGAATGGTTTTGGCCATATTGCGCCACCAGAACGTGCGACGGATGAGATCCAACGTTTTCTTGAATCCTGGATGCCCTGCCGAACGGACGGCATGTCCCCAGTCCAGTATCTCAGGAACGAATTTGGGCTCTACGTACAAAGTGTCTTTCGGAACCTCAAGACCGGTCGGGAGATGTTTTTGTGATTTGATGATCTTCTCAAGATTCTTGAACGCCGCAGCCGCTATGATCCTTTGTTTAGGAAGAATGGACTCGGTGGTCTTTTCCGGTCTCTCTTCAGAAGAGTATTGCCTGGAGAGGGCATCCGCCTTGACGTTCTTTGTGCCGGGAATATATGAGAGAACAAAATTAAATCTGGAGAAAAATAACGACTAGCGGGCTTGGCGAGGACCTAAACGACGGGCATTCTCAATGTACAACAGGTTTTTATGGTCCATGAGAATAGCGAATGGTTCTTTTGACCCCTCCAGAAGATGCCTCCATTCTTGAAGAGCCAGTTTGACGGCCAAAAGTTCCCTATTGCCCACGTCATAATTTCTTTCCGCTGGTGAAAACTTTTTAGAAAAAATCCCGCAAGGGTGAAGTCTGTCCTGGGGAGAAAATTTCTGAGACAGAACCGCACCAGCCCCACAGTCAGAAGCATCAACCTCTAGGGTGAATGGGAAATTAGTGTTCGGATGTCGAAGGATGGGAGCAGAGACAAAGGCTTGTTTCAGTGTTTTGAAAGCCGTGGTTGCCTCAGGTGACCAAGATGAAGGATCTGCACCTTTTTGGGTCAGTGCCGTGATAGGAGCGATGATGGTAGAAAAGTTACGAATAAACTTCCAGTAATAGTTGTAAAAACCTAAAAATCGCTGAATAGATTTGAGGGAATTGGGTTGTGGCCAATCCACGACGGCTTTCAGTTTCTCTGGGTCCATGGCTAAGCCTCTGTTGGAGATAATGTACCCAAGAAAGGAAGTAGTAGACTGGTGAAAAAGGCATTTCTCCATTTTTGCAAACAACCGGTTCTCTCGGAGGCGTGAAAGCACAAACTTTGTGTGGATGATATGGTCCTGTAAGTTTTGGGAAAAAATAAGGATGTCATCCAGGTAGACAATCACAAAGCGATTGAGGACATCCCGAAAGATGTCATTGATAAAGTCCTGAAAAACTGCTGGTGCATTGCACAAACCGAAGGGCATCACTAGGTATTCGTAGTGCCCACTACGGGTGTTGAAGGCAGTTTTCCATTCATCGCCCTCTCGGATACGGATGAGGTTGAATGCCCCACGGAGGTCAAGTTTGGTAAAGAGGTTGGCCCCCTGACGTCTGTCGAAGAGTTCGGAGATGAGTGGGAGTGGATAACGATTTTTCACCGGAATATGGTTCAAACCCCGGTAATCAATACGTAGTCTGAGAGTACCATCTTTCTTCTTGACGAAGAAGAATCCGGCCCCCGCGGGAGAGTTGGAATGACGTATAAAGCCCCGCTTTAGGTTCTCACGAATATACTCATCCATGGCTTCCGTCTCGGGCCACGAGAGAGGATAAGATTTGGCCTTTGGCAAGGTGTATCCAGGTACCAGGTCAATCGGACAGTCGTAGGAACGATGAGGGGGTAGGAGCTCGGATTGCGTCTTGCTAAAAACGTCCAAAAATTCTGCGTAAGGAGAAGGTAACTCCCTCTGAGGATTGGATGTGTTAGTTAGTAGATAGGACGGAGGTTCCATAGACAAAGAAGATTCTTCTTACCTTGACCTCCAGTCAATGGGATTAGGGGATACCCAATCGATGAGCGGATTGTGCTTCTGCAACCAGGGCAGGCCAAGCGTGATCAGTGTACCCGGGGCATGAATCACGTCAAAGCCCAGAGTCTCTTTGTGAGAGTGAGAAGAAAGGGTGATAGGTCCGGTCTCCAAGGAGATATATGCCGGAGTGAGTGGCGATTATCAATCCCGACCAAGGCAACGGGGGAGTTCTTCTTGGAAAGTGGGATCTGATTTTGTTCAGAAAAGGTCTGGTCCATGAAGATCCCTCCTGCGCCGGAATCGATAAATGCTGCTGTGAAAGTGCGGAAGGTAGGACCGGAAAGGGAAACGGGAATGGTCAATCTTTTAGGGAGTTCCCTTCTGGGTAGGGGGAAAGGAGACTTAGCACCCAGGAAGTGCCCCTTCGTACTCACTGGGTTTGGTCGTTTCCCAGAGATGGTGGATTGTCACGGGTACGCTGCTGAGAAGATCAGCAATAATGGCACGACTCTCCGGATGAGCGAAATTGTCGTAAGGGTGCCCGAGGTTGCTGGACTCCGAGTTGCATCGGCTCTGGGGCTTCCAGCGCAGGCAGCGGGGAGAAGACGGGTCTCGAGGTAGTAGAGAACCTGGAGAAGGAAGTACGGAAAGGCGTAGCCTGGGATTGCTGACGCTGAGCGCGACGTACCTGAAGACGCTGGTCCATACGAATAGCCAGGGTGATGAGGTCCTCCAGCAGTCCTGGCCTGGGTTGTGAAGCAAGTTCATCCTTCAGGGAGTCCGATAGGCCATTCCAGAAGACGGAGACTAAGGCCTCCTGACCCCAACGAGTCTCAGCTGCTATAGTCCTGAATTCCAAGGCGTATTGGGCCACAGGCCGACGTCCCTGTGTAAGCTGCAGCAGGGAATCAGACGCAGTCTCTTGTCGTGCGGGGGTATCGAAGACCTGTCGAAAGTCTCGTCTGAAGGCTGCGTAATCTCGAGTAATATCAGGACGCAGTTCCCAGATCGGGGAGGCCCATGCCAGTCCATTACCTGTGAGCAGACTGTATACATAAGCTACCTTTTCCCGACCAGTAGAATACAGCTGCGGAGCCATCTCGAACTGGTTCTCACATTGGTTGAGAAAGCCACGGCAAGCGTGGGGGTCCCCTGCGTAGGGCTTCGGAGCCGGAATCTTCGGAGCTGAGGATAAAGTGGATGTTGAATCGGACTGCGCCGGCGGTGCAGCCGCAGGTGGTGCCTGTAGAGAAAGGTCCTGTACCTGTTGGGAGAGGTGAACCACTTGATCCGTTAAGGCCTGGATTTGTTGGTACATGGCCGTCATCATAGAGTCCACATCAGTCTGGTCTGCGTCTTGTGGGCTCGACATAATGTTACGCCGGTGCTTCCCGCAGACCAGACCCATCCCTTCTACTGAGGTGAGGAACGTATATGGGCACGCACCCGCAGCAAAAGGAGCGTGTCCAGAATGTGGTGAATTAGGCGTTGCCAGGCTAGGTCATGTTAGCTAGCAATACTTGCCGGTACCGGTGAAGAAGTGCCGTCGTCGTTGCCGTTTTAGCCAAGGTCAGGGATTGGAGAATTCCGGAAGGTCGTTGTCCAAGCAGGGGTCGAGAGCCAGAGATAGACGTCCACCAAGCCAAGTCGTAACCTGAGAGAATAAGAGAGAGAATGCCAGAGTAGTAATCCTAGTGGAAACTATGTCGAGCAATCAGAGGTGGAGGCAGACCTGGAGGAGTGCGTGGAGCTATTCTGGATAGGTCCACTTGATTAGCAGGCAGGTGAAGACTCTTATTCTTGCAGGAGATCCTATTAGTCTGTTGGGGGCGTGGTTTCACTGCTAGAGCAGTGAATAAATTATCTTCACCCGACGCGCGCTGTTCACGCGCGCGGCCGAAACACATGGCAGTCGCATGGGAGAGGGAAGAGCCAGTAGGAACGAGAGACCGGCGGGGACGGCGGGGAACCCCCAGAGCAGCAGGAGGTAAGTGGCGCCAGCGAGGGGCACGCACTTCGGCAGCGGGGGTTAACGAAGGTGAGGAGGGACCAGGGCGCTGGTGCCGCGATCCCAGACTCCTCACACTGTGACAGGCTCAGAGCCGACTCTGAGTCAACATGTGAATTTGTGGGACCCTCCTCTGATATCCACCAGGGGGAGGGGTCATTGTATCTGCCAATGGCGAACGGAGCTGACTGAGGGAGGAGCTATAGGTGCGCTTCCTGCCCCTCAGTTGCGAGGAGCTGGTGAACAGGACAGACTGCTGTGCCGAGTGTCTCCCTTAACCAGTGTGACTAAGAGTGCAATGGACATTGCTGTACACCCCTACGTATTGCCAGGAGGCTTCCTGGTAGTGATGGCGGGTGACAAAGAAACCTTGCGGTGCCTGTGCATGCAATGCAGGTTACCTGGCGGAGAAGCCAGTACCACGGCGCGATGCCCGCAGTGTGGTATACACTACCTATGGGCTGTGGAGTCGTTTGTGCCTGGGCACACCGCAGAGGCGGGAGGAGAGACAGCCAAGCTGACGGCTGGAGCCTCGCCCAGAGTGAAATCGGAGAAGGCCGATTCCGGAGAATGGGGATCCCTGCTGATGGTGGCGCCTGGAAAGAGTGAGATTGGGGCCTACAACCACAGCGAGAACCCGGAACCTCGCTGTCGGTCCCCTGCGGAGGTACCCTTGCCGGCATCCGAGTCTGCCTCGTCGGACGAAGAGCAAGCAAGCCCGACATCGGTGGTGATGCGCCTACCGGCGGGCCACTACAGCGGTGCTGAAAAAGATAAGCCACTTACCTGTGATGTGGAGCGGGTGAGGCTTGAAGTATCGCGACAACCTGCGCTGGGGCGGCCGGAGCAGCGGATGAGTCCCACGGCCGTGGCGACCCCCAGCATGAAAGGAGAAGAGGACCCCATCGCAACGGATATCGCAATCAAAGGCGAAGGATCATAGGCCTACGTCCGCACGTAAATCCACGTTGTTTGTATCTCCCCAGTTTCATAGTAAGGTCTTCCATTGGGGTCATCAATCCAAGGTGGCTGATCACCTGGGAGTTAGGAAGACCTCGGATTTCATAGAACGCCTCTTCTGGTGGCCAGATAGTCACAAGGATGTTAAGGACTTTATAGCCGCTTGTGCTGTTTGCGCTCAAACAAAGGTACTGTACCACAGTCTCTGCCTTGCTGGTTGCTTCATCCCCTGCTGATCCCTACTCGACCATGTACCCAATTGTCTATGACCTTTATAGTAGTATTACCACCATCTAAGGGTATGACGACCATTTTAGAAGTGGTTGATTGCTTCACAAGACAGGCTTATTTTGTACCACTCAGGAAGTTACCCACTGCATCTGAACTTTCTGAAATTTTCACCAAGGAGATATTCCGCCTTCATGGCATCCTGACTGAGATTAGTCTCCAACTGTGGTTCCCAGTTTATTGCCAAATTCTGGAGAGCATTCTGCAAAACAATGGGGATCTCACTCCACTTCTCGTCTTCATACCATCCTCAGTCCAATGGCTTCACGGAGAGGACTAATCAATGATTGGAGCAATTTCTACGTTACTTCGTCTCTGAAAGTCAGGATAACTGGGGGGATCTTCTCCCTTGGGCACAGTTTGCATGGAATTCGCTGAAGCATGACTCTACACAAGAGTCCCTGTTCTTCTGTGCATACGGGTACCATCCCACTGCTCTACCATCGTCCGTCTCTCTTTATGGAGTTCCTGCGGTGGATGACAAAGTCCATGAGCTACAATCTCTGTGGAGAGGATTCATGCCAACTTAACCAAGGTCTCCCTTCAGCAGTAGGATCATGTGGACAAGCGTCGGCAGCCAGTTTCAGAGTTCCAGGTTGGAGACCATGTCTGGCTGTCTACCAGGAACATCCGTCTGAAGATTCCTTCCCTGAACCTCAGGTCCAGGTTTATAGGTTCCTACAGGATTGCAAAGCAAGTAAATCCAGTGGCGTTTAAATTGGAACTACCAGATACCTTAAGGATTCCTCCGGTCTTCCTTCCATGTGTCTCTACTAAAGACGGTGGTCTGCAACAACTTCTCTTCTGCTCCCACCCTTCCAGGACCAGTTCTGGTGGACGGTCAAGAGAAGTATTTAATTCGTCAGATTCTGGATTCCCGTAGATCTTGAGGCGGTTTACAGTACCTGGTGTCTTAGAGAGAATACGGTCCAGAGGAGAATTCTTGGGTGAAGGCTGGTGATGTTCACGCTTCCTCCTTGATGCGAGCGTTCCACCGGAGATTCCCCAACAAGCCCATTTCAATTGTCTGGAGATTGATTCTGGGGGGGAGTACTATAGTCTATGAGGTTTGGCAAAATCCTTTCTGGGTTTTCACGTTCCAGTTCGAGATTTTGCTCTTGCTCGCCCTCTGTGGCTAAATCGTCCATCTTTGCTTCTGGCAGCTTCCTTTTAAAGGACAGCCCTGTGAGCAGGAAGTTGCCGAGCAAAGTTCCAATTTCCTACTGAGTTCATGCAACGCGCTTATACCTATTGTCTTTCACGTTACCAGATCCGGCTCACGTACATCGACTATCCTTGTCTTCGGCCCACCCCGACCACTGCAAGTATCTCGACTATCCTTGTCTTCCGCCTGCCTCGACCTCTGCATTCACCCCAACTTCGCAACTCTGCGGCCAGCCCTGACCTTAGGCCTACTACGCACTACTCTATCAGGACTAGTCCCTCGGCTCAAGTCGGTTCTTTAACCTTCCTACCTAGCCCTGCGGGTCTACTTCCTGATTGAGACGAGCATTGTTACACCATGTTCCCTTACCACCCTGGTTTTTGACCTGTGGATCTTGTAAGCAACCGTATTCTTGTTAATGACGATGTTTGTGTGTACAACTCAGAGTCCCTACATGCTTTTGATGCAGCCATCAGCTCGCCAGCTCTGAAGGTGCCAAAGAATGCCAGTGTAAACGCTGCCTTAAACAACTCCCTCTCTGCTGCATTTGCCCATATTTGTTTGACAACCTGAATAAGCACATCAAGCCTGTTTGGGGTCATTGGCTCTCTCTAGTCTGTTTTTTTCCTTTCTGTTTTCGCCTTCTGTGGAGGGTTAGCAAAAAGGCAAAACCAGCTTGCATGGATCTCACTCAAGTGCGTGTTATTACCGCTTCTTTTCTGGGCTACCAGAGAATGAATGAGCTGCCCACTGCCGCCCCTCTTAACCTTAGTTCTAGACACTTTTCTGAATGCAAGCCATGAGTGCCATGAGCAGGGCTTGGTTTTTCAGGCTAGTGACCTCAGAATTCATTAGTCCGATATCCCTATATGTCAAAGGTGATGCGGGCATGTTAATATCTGTTGCAATAGTTACTGGTGCTGTTTGCTTAAATGCTACCCAATTGAACGGTGACAGAGCATCCACTGTTATGTTTAATGTACCTGGGAAGTGCCTGGCTTTGAAATTGATGCTGCTTTCCATGCATACAGTAGCAGCACCAGCCTGCAGAGGATTTAAATCACTGGGCCTGATGTGGCTGAGAGGCTGTTCAATGCGCCCACCACCCCTGGGTTGTTGAACCAGAATATTATGTGTTTATTATGTAGTTCCCTTGCACATTCTGTAGCTCTATCGCCACTATGATGGGAAAAAGCTACAGGAATGCAATATTTTTTGTTAACCCTGCATCTATTGTATTGTCAATTGTATTTTATTGTGTATTTATTTTTATTTCAACACAAATGGACAAATTGTCTACCAGTGCTTTTGCCCATTTGTATGTGTGGTGATGGGGGCAGAGGGGGTGGGGAATGGGAGATAGGTGCCCCGGGGAGGGTGATTAGGTCTCCCGAGTGGGTAGCGTGGGGGTTAATCCCTTAATTACCATAGTGGTTAATAACCCACAAGGTAATTAAGGGGTTACAGGCCAGTAGCTAGTTTTTTTTTTATTTTAATGTTCATGCCAAGGAAGAGTTAGAGGACCAGAAGGATGAAGATCAAGACAGCCTTCATCCTGGCAGGAGCAAATACAACTTTTATTTACTATTTGATGGCTGGCTAATGTTTCAATTTTTATTTTGAATGGGCCGATCTGGATACTACTGCTTTTGCTCATTACTGTATGTGTTTGAAGAGGGGTGGGAGGGTGGATAGTAGGGTGCCTATTGATTGCCATGTGGTTATATGTGCCCCTGTTGAGGGCATAAGTAACCAAAGTGGCAATTAATTGGTTTATTGCCTACTGTTTATTTTAATGTACTGTACAGTATTGCAATGTAAATTTTATTGTATTGTGTATTTTTTTTTGGTACACATATGGGCAAAAGTGCTATTAGCAATTTGGTAACTAGTGCTTTTGCCCATTTGTGTATGAGGTGATGGGGGAAGAGGGGGTGGGGTATTGGGGTGGTTGCCCCAGGGCGGGTGGTTAGCCTCCGATGTGGACAGCGGAAGGGGTTAACCCCTTAATTACCATAGCAGTTACAGCTGCTAAGGTAATTCAGTTGTTAACCCATCCCGCAATCCTTCCGCGAGGCCTAACCAGCCACCTTGGGGCAACTACAGTACACCCTTCACCACCCCATTAAAACACCAGTAACCCATTAATTAACTTAGCAGTTGTAACCACTAGGGTAATTAAGGGGTTAATGTTGTTTTAATGGTTGAGCATCTGCCCTTTCCTCCATGTTGGTGAAGAAGAGGAGTTGAAGGACACCTTCATCCTGGCAAGGGTAAGTAAACCATTTATTAATTTAATTTGTATTTTACTCTATATTTGAGTGGGCAAAAGCGCTAGTAGCCATATTTGGCTACTAGACCATTTGCCAATTCCATTGTTGGGTAGGGGGGAGGGTTTGTGGGGGTAGAGGAAGTGAAAGAAGGGGATAGTTGCCCCAGGGTGGTTAGGCCTCCTCGAGTGGCTAGCGGGAGGGGTTACCCCCTTTATTACCTTAGCAGTAGTAACTGCTAAGGTACCCCTCCCGTAGACCTAAACACCCAGCCTGAGGCAACTACCCCCTTCACCCACCCCTTCTACCCCCAACAAACCAGGTACTTCAGTTTAACCCCTTCATTATCTTAGCGGCTAGCCACTAAGGTAATAAAGCTACTTTTATTATTATTTTTATTACATATTATTGATTATTGAACCGCATTGATTTAAGACCCAGGGAACCCCTTCTTAATGAGATAAAGAGCCCCAGCATAAATAATAAAAATAAAATAAAAGCAGTTCGATCGACTGTTAGAGCTGTGCTGGGAGAGGGACCGATTGGGTCTGCTCTCACTGCGCAGCCCTTCCAGATTGATGATATGATTAACACAGCGGGAGTCCCATTGAGAAGCAGGGACCCATGCTGTGTTAATCCTGATGGGCAATTCCCCCTGTGCTCTGCACTTTGCTATGAACACTACATGTGTGGTCCACGTTTCACCAGCACATGTGTGGGGCAGGTTGGATATACGTCTGGCTACATCTGTATCTATCCCTGTCTTCGAATCGATGCAGCAGTGTCTGAATGTGCTAAATAAATATCTCGAAATGTGTGCATGGAATAACGCAACCCATGGGGAGACACATATCCAAGTAATAGGACCCTTCAAATTTGCAACTCATGAGTCTGAAACTGCTCAGGTGTTGGGGCAATGTCCAGTTTAGCCATCATTGCCCCTTTGCCATATGTCCTAATTATGTTTTTGTGCCCCCTCTTTATACCCCCTTGGATTCCTCAACTCTGTCTCTGGGCTAATTAAAGTAGGGGACTGGGCTGCCACTTGCCCCTACCCCCCCCCCCCCCCAACAAAACATGAGCAGCTTGTCTGATCCGGCCATTGCAGCCCTTATGGAGCCAACGGCCTCTGTCTATTCTCAGGGGCCGTAGGGGAACTCGAGGAACTATAACTTTGTACATTCTTTTTTACTTCTTGCACCTTTTTTGGAGCCCAACAAGAAATTTCCTATAGTGAAAGCATTAGGGATGGAGCAGCAATACTATCAGGGAGTAGATAAATACTTTCTCTGCCATTTCTTCATTTTTGTTTTTATGTGATTTATATATACTGTAAATAATTTTTTTCATTCTTAGTCAGCACTTTTTTCTCTACAAAAACGTATTAATGGTAATAGTTGAATGTGTTTAACTATTTCAGTCATAATCCCAGTGTATATAATTATATAGTATGTGCAATTTGCTAATAGGGGTTGATTACATTAAACAAAAATGTGTTACGCCAAGGTACATTGGTATTTTTCATTACATTGATATATTTATTTGTTACACTACGTAGCAAATAAAATAATGCTAAATATGAAGGATATTTACAATCACGTGTAATTGGTTAATTTAAACTACCTCTTGTGATCCCATTGTGATTATGGGTCAAATGAGGTCCATTACTACTATGGGAAACTATTGAGGTGTGTAGGAGGGTGAAGTGTGACAGAATGGGGTTGACACCCTCACAGCAAGGATGAGCACAGGTATGTACTTAATTGCATTTAGTATGCTGAATTCCCAGACTCCCCCTTCATGCAGCTGAAACAGAAATGCAAGAAGAATGATCTTAAGTGAAGCTCATGCTAAATTTGGTGTCTCGTTACACGCGGAGACTGAAAACGCTCTTGCCCCAAGGGCTAGACAAGAGAGGTATGTGAGTGCAAATTATGGCATACAGATTCTACGGGGGGGAGGAGGGTGGATTTCAGATGAGTGTCAGATCCATTTAGGAGATGTCTGAGACTACACTACAAGCTTGGGCTAATTCATTTCTGATAGCAATAATGAATCGTGTTAACCCTCTCTGTGCAGTGCATGTCCAAAATGGGACGAGGGTTATGTGCGTGGCAAAAGGGGACAGTATGGCTTGAAGCAGAATTACAGGTATATATCAGCAAAACCTGATATATATATACACATAGATAGATCGATAGATAGATAGATTGATAGATCGATAGATAGATAGATAGATAGATATACACACTGTATCTATATACACACACACACACACACATATATTTACACACAAACACACACACACACACACACATATATATATATATATATATATATATATATATATATATATATATATTTCTGTATGTCCAGCGCGTCTCCTTGATAGATTTTTTCTGATCGGCAGTCATGGTATAAAACTTTTTTTTCTACCAGTTTATTGTATTGAATTTGGAGACTTTGCACTTTATCCCTCGAGTGTTACTACGTTTAGATAGTCCGTATTGCTAATTTATATGCTGCAGAGGTATGGACTGTGTGTCATTTTTAATGTTTTAAATGTTGTATTATTGTGTATAATAAATTGGAATTATTTTGGCATGCTAGAGTGCTCATCTTGGGGTCTTTTTCTCGTATTTGTGGGTATATTATTTAACCCAGAGCACCGTCACTAGTGCGATACATTGTCGCTTATTTAGTGGTTTCGGAGGCACACTGTTACATAGTTAACTTTGAGCGGGTAACGTTTTCATGCTCAAATATATTTCTTTATCTATCTCTGCTGCTATGTTGTGTGCCTCCAATGCAGCTATTTTGGTTGATGCAGTAATATAAATGTTTACTTATTTTCAGCCTTCGGATTTGCAGTTGTCTTGTAACGGGACACCTCTCACTTCCAGGGGTATTCCAAGATGTTTATACACCTTCTAAAATCCAAAGTTGCTGGGAAGGGAAATTCTCCTGCTTTTAAAACATATACGCATTCTGTCAACGCGTTTCACCAAAGCCGCTAATTGGCCCAATCTAGCCATTTCCCCTTATTTCCTGGAATTACTTAGATGTCGAAACTTTGAGTTAAATTTATCGCGAAACAATGCGGCCTTTGATGTACGACTGGGGAGGAAACCTGATTATAGAAATAAAAATGAGCAGCACGGATTTTCAGTTTAAAAAGGTTTCAATGATACATTACAGCTTTTTCAAGGACCGTCCCAAGATTGTGGAATAAGCTCCCTGCCGTTTTCAGAATTCAGAAAGTGTTGCTTCCATTCAGGAAGGAATTAAAAACCTTCATTTTTAAACAAAGTATTGCAAACAGATTCCACTACCTTGCAGCTTTCCTACTCCCACGTTCTTTCTGGTCTTCCCCCGTCGTTCCCCCGATATGTTTTCGGTAGATCCCAGTTGTAGGTCTGGGATGGATGTCCTCCCTAAGTTCTTACGCACGCATTAGTAAAAGTTATAAACAAATAGAAGCTTTATTAAATAATGTAGAACACAATAAAAAGATTATCTGCCCTTACTACTGTAATGAATATTATAAGCTGGCCTTAAAGCTGCAGTTTTTTTTCATTCAATATGTGCATCAATACAATCTACATACTGACAAGAGATTAGCTAATAATAATAATAGCATGTTCTAGTATAGCGCTGCTAGTTTTTACGTAGCTCTTTACAGAGACATTTTGCAGGCACAGGTCCCTGCCCCGTGGAGTTTACAATCTATGATTTTGGTGCCTGAGGCACAGGGAGATAAAGTGACTCGCCCAAGGTCACAAGGAGCCGACACCAGGAATTGAACCAGGTTCCCCTGCTTCAAACTCAGTGCCAGTCAGTGTCTTTACTCACTGAGCCGCTCCTTCTCCCCTAAGCTAAGTTTCTGATCGATCCGTTCTCCTGTAATCGATCCCTGAAATTCGGCTTGGGGTTCACTAAATGCATCTTGGGTAATCTTCTGTTTCACTGACAGAAAAAGTTCTGTGAAGAAGATCATGTGACCAGGCAGGCACTAGATTCAATTGGTTCACTGCTAGGGAGAGGGCAGGGCTAAAAAGGCGATGCTGTTTCAGAAGGGGAAGAGGATGTGACTTTGTAAATGGTTGCTATAGGAACAAAAATGCTTGTTACATTAGAATACATTAAAAATGTCTTTAAAATTGATTTTATTTTTTTTTTTAAATGTTTTGAAATGCTACAAGTATTTTCTCATAGTACAGAACTAATTTATTTAAAATAAAAAAAACCACACACATAGGATATTGCTGGGTCTGCAGCTTTAATGGCAGCATTGAAAAAGCATATTTTATATACAGTATGTAGAGTGAATGTATAGTCACTTACAAAGCTGTAGCCTAGAAGATTCATATTTTCCCAATTAGGTGATCCAAGGAAGAAACAGATTTAGAAGCTAGGGAAGACCTAAAAAAAAAAAACCTAATCCTCAAAGAATTTTTGAAGTATCTGTTCAAAATGACCTTATAAGCGTGAATTTAACACAGCAGTTTAACGGCATCACTCGTACTTTTTAAAAGGTTTCTAAGACTCCAAAACAACATTGAAATTAAAAGTTACACAACTGCATGACTTGGATAAGACTCACTTTTCTGAATTCGGATCTGTTTTTACCTGTATTTACTCCAATTATTTACTACTCGTTAATCACGTAAGAATGAGGGATCCCAGCCAGGGAGAGGGCTGGCAAAGCACAAAACCAACACCTTCTAATGCAGGCTCATGTGGGTCTGTGTGTGCACATTCTTGTGCTGTCTTGTGCAACAATGTCACTTTTACACGTCCATGGTCCATATTCTATTCAACGTGTGATGAAGCTAGGTGATTCATTTAACAGCAATGTCACATTTTGTGCATGTGCAAAGTATAATCTGTCCTTTTTTTTTTGAATGCCCCAATAATCCATATTTAACCCCTTACACATGCCACTGTAGTTACTGTACTTAGTTACATAGTAGATAAGACTGAAAAAAAGACATACGTCCATCAAGTTCAACCTACTATGCTAAATTTAGACGACAGTTACTTATCCTACATTATATATGTAGGGATTTACATTTTTAGTATTTTTTTTTTACATACCGAAAGGTAAAACATTTCAACTGCAGGATGAGTCTTGCCCATTAACTCCGGGGGTAAATTGTAATATATTTATGTATACTGTGTAAGCATTGCTATTTAATCCGATGGAAAATCTGTGACATGCTGTGATCTTATGTGTTCCCCAATCACACCTTACTGCTAACATCACATCATGGTCCTGACTCTTTCTCTGGGCACAGCCTTTTTTTATTTATTCCCAAATTCCTAATTACTGTTTGTTTTCTGTTTATTTGGCTTCTGCAATTTTTTATTTTTTTCCGAAAATTTTATTAGGGTCAAGGATTGACAATTTTCACATAATACACTGAAGCCTACAGGAGCCCCTCTATACATGCAGTTAACTTAAACATTCCAAATGTACATAAGGCATTCAGTATCCATCCAAAGCTCACACTCCACCGTTTAGTAGGGGGACCAGATCAAGGTCTCGTACTTTGTAGGTGCGTATTTGATCTACCTGTAATCCCTTTTTCCCTTCATTTAACCACTAAGAAAGTGGGGAGATGAAGGGGACAGACAGCGAGTCTCATAGGAGGATGAGAAGAGGAGAGAAGAGAGAAGGAAGAAAGGAAGAGGAAGAGACAGGGAGGGGGAGGGAGGGGGAGCGGAGACACTGGGAGAGGGGGGGGAGGCGTGGGCTTCTGCAATTTTGACGGTATTTCCTGAAAGCCATTTGATTCATTCTCAATGGTCCAGTTTTTGGGTTTTTTTGGAGGTAAGGTGGGTGGGCTCAATTTCTCAGGAATGGAAAAAATATGGAGTGAATGAAGAGGGTCCAAAAGATATTTAAGCCCCTAAGCACTCAAAGAGTTAAACATGCTTTTTGATTGGTAGTACAGTGTGACTTGGTGCTTTACACGATGATGGATAGAGATAATGCTATAAAGGTAGTTTACCAATACATGAATCCCACAATGTACCTACTGATATATTTCACGACAGAGTAAACCTTTGGGCATTTTACTGTAAGGTCAACTTAGGCCAAGGATGTGAAATTATTTCTATGACCCGTACGACTTGTGTCTATCTAATATGTCTGCTTCCCCCGGAGGCAAATTATCGCTGGGTGAAAGCAAAGGTGAAGTGTTCCAAGAATGAAACCACGTGATTAGTGCTCCTGTCATGGAGGCAACTAAGGCAACTACTGCGAAATGCAGTGAGAATTCCACCAGCCTGTGGGAGCTAATGGAGCTAATGAAGACTTCTTTGAAGAGATGGGGGCGTATTGTCGTAGCCCCGAAGTTGTCGGTTCCAAACTGCGCGGTTTGGCTTGTTCAGATGTAGCAGAATGAAAGGTGAGAGAAAAGAATACATGTTCTCAATTGCAAACCGCCTTCTTCTACACCGCTTCTGTAAAAAGTGACCACCCACATGTTCTACCAGCCAAACCGCCAGGATCGTACGTGCTTTAGAAGTGCAATGACCCGAGGTGGTGCTAACTCCATCCCCGGTCTGACTTATGGGTTTTGCTCTCTCAGACAAACCCATATTTCAGGCTCTGGGTGTAACTCGCAATACCAATCTCGCTACTCTTTAGGTGGCGTGAAAAAAAAGTGAGTTTTTAGAAGTGGTTTGCATAACGGAGCTACGAGAATCGCAGTTTTAGTAAAAAGAAATGCGAGTTTTAGGGGTTTTTTTTACAAACCGACCAATTGAGTTGGCAGAGCCAAAGTTAAACTGCTTCTAAAAAAGCCTATTAGACATGGATTGGACATGCAAGAAGGATTTACACAATAGCAAAGCATGAAAAATCCTATCGGAAAGGGCTCTTTAAAAGTGTTTTTTTCCCACCTCGGAGCTATGAGAAGTGAGGTGTCTGCAATGGTCATTTTAGTTCCGCTTGGGGGAGAGCGAGTGTAGACCTATATTCTGACTCCTAATAGGGGAGTCGGGAAGAGCTAGGACAGCTGCAGGGGCTCTGGCCTGTAGTAGTTGTCCTGGGACCATCATCCAGTGTATAGTTGACCTGAGCAGCTGTGATTGAGCAGACCACTGTGGTGGTGATATCAATAAAGACAGTTCCTGTTTGCATATACCTCCTGCCTGGGTGTGATCATTCCTGGGAGGAGAGGGAATAATCGCCTCCATTCATCTTGGAGCCTGCTGCAGATGGAGGCACTGCACTGCTAGAGAACCATGTGGGTAATGTACCCCAGAAACCTGATCCTGTGTCCCCTCTACCACTGGCGGACAGCTAAGCCCTCCTGTTACCAGCAGATATCATGCACCGCACTTTTATTAATGGCCAGATCTCCCACCGGATTGGGGGGAGACCCGTTACACCTATTAGCCGTTGCTTGTTCAGAAAAAAAGAAAGTGTTCCCTTGAAGTTCAGAATATTCTAGCTCACTATATTATAATCTGTGCACCATGTAACTGCTCCCCAACTCCTCCTACTGACTCTCCCCAAGGTGCAAGTTGGGGAAGAAGTGCAGAATGTGATACATCTCATTATAATCTGTGCACCATGTAACTCATCCCCAACTCCTCCTACTGACTCTCCCCAAGGTTCTAGCTGGGGCAGAGACCCGCAGAATGTGATAGATCTCATTATAATCTGTGCAGCATGTAACTCCCCCCAACTCCTCCTACTAACTCTCCCCAAGGTGCAAGCTGGGGCAGAGACGCAGAATGTGATACATCTCATTATAATCTGTGCACCATGTAACTCCCCCCCAACTCCTCCTACTGACTCTCCCCAAACTAGTGCAGATGGAACAAAATTAGAGAAAAATACTTTGATAAATAGATACAGGGTGAAAATACACTGGTTATGTTCCCCAATTGAATTGGTACAAAGATCCCCTGATTAGGAGAAACAGTGGTGGGCTGCACTGCTTCCAAGATATGGCTTTGGTACAGTACATACGGTGAGTAGCTCTTCTTTGACGGCTGTACTGTGTCAAACTCATTCATTTGTTTTAAAATAAGTTTTGTTGCAGTCTCAGTCACATTCCATTAAAATGCCAATTTTGTTCATCAGAGGTTGACATCTCTGCTGTGTATGAGTTGAATACATTTCTTAGAATTATACTAGAAGGGCCAGTAAACAATAATAATAATTACAAAATATATATATTTCTCAATTAATTAAGTTATTCTGTTATTGGTAGTACATCATTTTGGTAATATTTGTACAGGAGAAAAGGTGACAAATCCTCCTCCCCCCCCACCCCCAAAAAAAAAACAGAGAGAAAAATCAGTATATAAATGTGTAAGAATTAATGTTATGTTGGATTCTAATATTACATTTGACGTGATATATTTGGATGCTAGTGTATGTATGGAAATGGTGTGAAAACGTGGCTTGCATGTTCATAGGCAATGATATGGTAATAGAAAAGTTATGATAAAGCATCTTCATTTTTACATAATTAGTGAAGAACAAGCTCCAGCCCTTAGAAATCAAGGAATTATACGTGGTCTATAACCAATTACAGACCTACCCTCTCCCAGCCTTACTGATTGTAGTGGTCTCTCACTGCTAGAAGGCCGAACTAATCTATGAGATTCACTTTTCTGTATCCTTCAAATAGCAACTAAGTAATTGTGAGTGATTTGTGCTATATGATCATCATTTAGATTGTAAGCTCTGGAGCAGTCTCCCTCAGCCTTATGGTGTCATTTACCTGTTGTAATGTATTTACCAATTGTAATTTTGTAAACAGCTGCGTACATTGTTGGGCGCTACATAAACACAATTATACATACATACAATACATGTGTCCTTTCCACATTACTCCCTTCAAATCATTACAAAATACACGTGGAAACAACACATTTGAGAGAAGAGGACTGAGGACATGAAAAATCAGAGTGTGAAATCTTTTTAAATAAGTGATAGCAGATTGTGTACAACTCGGGAACCAGAAGCAAGTAACAGCTTGCTGGAAATATTGCCTCATCCCTGCTCTGTGTAAAACTAGTTTCAACTAATTTCAGTGCAGATCAGATGCATGCAATCAGCTGTTATTTAAAAGGTCATTTGCTCTGTTCCTTGACTGCTAAAAATCTAACGCAGGCTTTAATTCTCTTCTACCTCGACTCTTCTAAACTTCTAAAGTGATCTTCCTGCCTCTCACCTGTCTCCCCTGCAATCTATCCTAAACGCTGCTGCTAGAATCACTTTACTCTCTCCTAAATCTGTCTCAGCGTCTCTACTGCTGAAATCTCTCTGCTGGTTTCTTATTAAATCCTGTATTACAGTAATTACAAAATTCTCCTCCTTTCTTTGAAGGCCATATACTCTTCTGCTCCACCTTACATCTCAGCCCCAATTTCTCGCCGTGCACCATCCCGATGATTGCGTTCTGCTCAAGGATGTCTTCTCTCTACCCCTTTTGTATCTAAAGCCCTCTCCCGCCTTAAACCTTTCTCGCTGACTGCCCCACACCTCTAGAATGCCCTTCCCCTCAATACCCGACTGGTACCCTCCTGCAGATCACCAGAGTGGGAGTAGCACAGAGGAACCAGCACCGTCAGAGGGGACCCTCAACGTCATTCATCTAAAGTGGTATCGAAGCGTTTTGCGAAGCACAGGCCTGCTACATTTATCCATATTAATGAGCTCCAACGATGATCCAGCACCATCATACAGCCCTTGATACCCAGGATTAGGTGGCCGCAGCACCAAACACTGACACACACCCTCGCAGCATTTAGGGGGCATGTTATGTTGATGTGTTAGCCAGGAAGATGGATAGGGAAAAAGCAGGCACCAGCAGTACAAAACCAAAAAATAAAAGAACATCCAGAGAGCGTGTGCCCCTTAAAAAGAATAATTTAATGGATTTCAGCAAAAAACAACCACATTATGGGGTACAGAGCCCCCTACCAACGCGTTTCGACCGTACGCTCTTTATCAAGGTAACTTTAAAGTGCTCACCTGCCCGTTTTTATAGCCCTCTGAAGCGTGCTGCTCTGAAGCGTGCTGCGTGCTATAAAAATATGATAAAGCGTGGGATACCACGTGAAACGCGTCAGAGTGACCTTTGGCTGTTTTTAAATATGCCTATAATAAATTTTTGCACCTAGATCTTTGCAGTCTGCAGTTTTTGGGTTACAATTCATCTTCAACAGCAGCAGATGCACCGCCGCTTTTCTTATTACTTTTGCAGATACTCCTGGGTAGGAGCACGCCGACAGGACGTGGACATCCCCCAAGGTCAGCAGTGAGTAATTAAGTTTATCTCATTCAAGTGATCAGTCCTTCACATTACCCAGATTACCACATAAGATATACCTATATACTGTAGGCTAGTGGCAAGTGTATGGGAGTGTGTTTATTACATTGGACAATTGGATTCCTGAGTCTCATGAACTGTCTTATGCAATGAAGATGTTGATATATTATATCAAGTCATAGTCTGCTCCAGGTTATCATCACAAGAGGGGGTTCCCCCTCCTCTTTCTCTCTTGCTCTTATACAGTAAGTAGTTGAAGTGAGATCCCAATAAGTCCTCTTTAGAGTAGCTCAATGATAGTCCCAATGAGTTCCTCAAGAAAGGAGAGAAATTAGTCTCTCAATTAATCCAACGAAAATAAGTGTAGCACAGGACTGATATTAAAGTATAGTTACAGTAAATATATGGTCCATCCAGTGCTGTGATATCAGTAGATCCACTGGAAAGGATCAGTATCTTCAAAAAGCAGGATCACCACAGGCTGCAGCTTCCTAGGACGATGACCATGTGCAGGCAGGAATCTAGAACAGAGAAAGAGAAGCGCGGGCTCCCGTAGTGTGATCACATTTACTGGAGATGGGTAACAATCCATCACAGTGCAAAACAGTGCACCTACATACAGATACAACTAAACTTCACCAACAGGTGAATGTTAAAGATGAAATAGTGATACAACTAACCCAACGACATAAAGCTATAAAGTGCGCCCTCATAAGGTATAGCTAGAATCAACAGCTTATCTGACGTTATCCTCTTTCAGCTGCATTCTTTGCGGTGTCTTGGTGTCTCGTACACGCTCTTCCGATCGCTCGCCAAGGTCCGCCTACTTCCTCACGTGGTGTAACGTACGTGATTACGTCGACTGTGTTCTCTTCCCAACATGTTTCGCTGCTAGTCAACTTCATAATGGAGTGACGAGGGCTACATGTTACATGCAAAAGACTATGAGACATGACTCTCTCTTCATCTCTCTCTCTCTCTCTCTTCCTCTGTCTTCCTCTCTCTTCCTCTCTCTTCCTCCCTCTTTCTCCCTCTTTCTCCCTCTTCTCTCTCTCTCTCTCTCCATTAGCTAGACCATGGGAACGGGCCAAACACAACAATGAGAGGTTTCTTTATTATTTAATCACTTGATGACATTAAATACCAAGCAATCTCCCTGAGCAATTTCAGGAGCAACATCACATACATTATTGTTGCAATAAACTTGACAGAGATTAGACAAACAGTAAAGCTGTCTTGATCGAAACCACAGTGTATGCGGTTAGATATTTGGATGTAAAATATGTGATTATTACTCATTCTTTTGCAGGCTTCCAGCACTTAATATAATATTCAAAGGGGTTGTTGTGTGGCAGTTTTCCTTTCTGAAACTAGTCTTCCCTTGTCTTTTCTTATTTGTGTTGGCCAACAATCAGGAAGGTTCTAATTAGGAGCAATTTAGTTATATTACACTTTTGTGCTTCCAGGCATGTACCTGGGAAAATCTCCAGGGTGGGTGGAGGGGGTTTGCAGAAGCTTCTGTGACTAGCTATTACTTTTAGCTGATTACTGGTAATTTCAGATAAGATCTATGGCTCAAAGTGAGGGAGAGGTCATAGAAGATCATGAATAGAACTGATACATTCAATCTGCCAATAGCAGGGGGTTCTATAAACTTTACAACATTCAAATGATTTATCCCTGCGATTGAAATGCCAACTATTCTGTAACGAGAACATGTAAATAAGCAGAAGACATTTGAGGAGTCGATAAAAAAAAAAAAAATGAATAGGACACCAGTCCAGAATGGCAAGGTACGGTACACCAGAAAAGTGTGGGTTCTTGTACGCATAACACTAAAGCTAAGGCCCCGCTCCCAGAGTCAGCGCGCCCGCACTGCAGACAGGCGGGGCGCTGACATACACAGACCGCGATATGCGGTCTGTAGAGAGCGGGAGCCGGAGCGGGAGGTGGGCGGGAGTGGGAGGTTTGACAGGGAGGGGGGGCGTGGCTTGAGCGGAGGGACCCGCTACTCTCTCCCCCCCTCCCTCCACGGACTCGGGCTGGAGCTGCTGATGGTAAGCAACACACACACACACACAGGCACTCATATACACACACACACACACAGGCACTCATTTACACACTCACACACACACACACAGACAGAGGCAGGCACTCACGCACTCATACACACACACACACACACAGACAGAGGCAGGCACTCACGCACTCAGGCACACACATACACACACACACAGACAGAGGCAGGCACTCACGCACTCAGACACATACACACACACACACAGACAGGCACGCACGCACTCAGACACACACACACAGACAGACAGAGGCAGGCACACACATACACACACACACACAGACAGAGGCAGGCACTCACGCACTCAGACACATACACACACACAGGCAGGCACTCACGCACTCAGACACATACACACACACAGACAGGCACGCACGCACTCAGACACACACACAGACAGGCACTCACGCTGCTTTCACTCCACACTCCTCCCCGCTCCCCGAAGCCTCTCCTCCTCCCGAAGCCTCCCCTCCCCATTGGCTCACAGCCACACCACGTGACGCGTCAACGCTAGGGATGACCATTTTCTTGTGTCCCATAGCGGCTGACGCGCCACAGCGTGTAGTATGCTGTGCAGCCAGGGGGGACCGGGACCGGCTCCGCAGGATTCCCCTGCTGGTGGGGAACTCGCGTGTGGCCGCCCGCGCCACCGAGCGCAGCGGGACCGAGGCCTTACAATGCCTTGTATGGTAAGGACAGGCACATTCATGGGTTTGAAATCCCAACTTAAAAAAAGTAACCAAGAGTCAGCAGTCCTATTGCTTTTGTTATGTTTATTCAAATGAATCCCTTCTGGTACGTGCAGTATTTTCTGTCTCGCCTTCATAAACTAAAATCTGCTTTTACTGAAGTCTGTGGTTTGATTGATGACAACTAAGCTGAGAATATAGGCAAGACAAGTACTTACATAGTTTTGCTGTAATGTGTCATTGAATTCAACTAAAAGAGATCATTCGCGCAAGATTATTTTTATCATGGACATACTGTACCAACCGTGGCTCTCGTTTGACCCAAGTTATATCAACTCTGCATTGAACAAAAATGTGACAAAGATCAGACATGACTTTCACTGCTCTAGGAACCTGACTTGGGCATTGGAGAGAACAGAAGTCCATCAAACTGTGTGAGGAAATACTGTACATCCATCCATTTCTCAAATCTAATGGGTTTTGCTGAGCTGTGGGGGAATAAAGATTAAAGAGGACACCTTCCTCTTTCTTTTCACTAGGAAGAAGATGGTTAACAAAGAGATCACATGATCCGAGAAGTCTGCAGCCCTGTGGTTTTTAAAGTCCTCAGTAGTGAAGCGGTTAGTACACTAAGCTAACGGTTTGTCAACAGTAAATGCATTTCGATTCTTCAATTCCACTTCCTCTTCTGAGTGTTTGTGAACCTTTTGGGTAGAAAAAGAAACGAAGAGACTAACACCCATGTTTACTGACATAAGACACCTTCTGATGTTGGAAGACACGGGTGTCCTCAGTAGGGCCGGCTGGGAGTTTCGCTGGTCCCAGTGCACTGTGTATGTGTGTGGGGGCCTCTTACCTCCTCAGGAGTCGGCATCTTCTCCTGCTACCATGCGTTGCCTTGACGACGCAACCTATCATGATGCTCGGGTGGATGGTAGCAGGAAGAGATTCCTTCGCAGGGCCAGGTGCAGCCACACCAATAGCACCTCCATCAAGTCGGTCCTGGTGTCATGTCAGTAAACTGCTTAGCAAATATGGCCCTTCATTTCTAGAGGGCACCTCCAAATATTGGCATAGATTAATTGATTTCAATAGTCCATGCTACACCAGCTGTGTCACACAGTAGCCACAAACTATAACGAAACATGCATGTTTACATTTTACGTGTAACCCTGTTTCCCCTCCCCCCAATCTCACATAGGGTCTATCTTGGGGAAACTTGCGCTGGTTACTTTTTTGAGAGGGGTGGAAACCTGCTGTTAACAGGGGGCCCTGAGTCTCCCGCATGGTGTTATAGGGGAATGACAGGACAGGCTTCTGGGGTCTGGCCCGAATCATACTCACGGTGACAGCACCTCCATCTCTTGCAGCCAGCCCCAGGTGTATGGGGAAAAGTCTCTGAAGGAGAATCTCTTTCCCCTCTTGCCAATAGACTTCACTCTCAGGACAGAAATATAGTAAAACACAGGTCTCTTTATTCACTCTGTATTCAGCACAGCAGTCAGTTCTTAGCTATATAGGGCTTCCACCCTCAGGATGACCCTTGACCTCGCTCCCAGCCAAAGGAGCAGTCCCAGCTCTTCCCTTATCCCCTGGTGGGATAAGAGGAAACGTTTTCCCTCCGCTCCCCTAAGGGAGGGCCTCAAACTGCCAGAGCCCTAGATTGTGTGTTTGCACTGGACATTCTCCTGCAATCAGCACCGTGCTTTGGACCCTCCACACGCTTCCTGCAGGACCCCATTTCCATCGTTTTTCACCTAATTGACCGGCGTGGACTCGTGACTAACTGAGGTGACGTCAGTGCCCCAATTAACGATCACAACGGGGCGGAGGTTTATTGCTTCCAGACGGCTCCCAGCTGGAGGGGATCCATCGGTGTAGGAGAGTTTGCTCCATTGCTTTCTTCATCTGTAACCCTGTGGGTACTATGTAACTGACATGGCTACAAAATGTGACTGATATACCTGCAGCAACTGGGGTTAAGGTTTCCTGCCTGGACCAGAAGGAGTGTATGCTGAAGGATCCTCACGAAGCAAGTCATCTACTTCCTGAGTGGTAACATGTAGCCTAAACATGCCCTGCTTTTTTGACTAAGTTTTCTTGTACGTGCAATCATTTCCACTTTAATATTGTCACAATATAATTACTTTTTTACACTATGAGAGTCGTGCGCTTTGTTTTTTCTCTTTTACATAATCATGAAGTTCTTAACTTTACTCATAGTTATTTGGTTCCTTTTCAGTTTTTTTTTTAACCTATAACACCATAAAATTAATAACTAGCAAAAATTAAGTAACAACTGTAACACCTTCCCCTTTTCTGCTCTAATTTGGCGTCAGGATTTAGGCAGAAGAATCATCTACAGGAGGTTGCTGCAGGAGTTGTTTTGTACCGACGTCTTCTGAGCGGTCGGTATTTAACATTGTGGATTTGAGCTACTATGGGAAGGCTGAGCCAAATAACACTGCGCACCCAGAACTTTTTAACTACACACAGTATTGCAGAAATGGAAACAAAAAAACAGCGCACAATGCAAATAGTGAAGTATGCAAAGACAAATGTAATATTAAAATAGGGAAAAATATTCTGCGTACATCAAGTAAAAAGTAATGAGCATTGTGTGTATATAACACACAGGTTACCACTCGGCGACTGCTGGTGTGGGAGTCAGATGCTTGCTTCTCTCATCGGGCGCCTTGAACAGCAGCTGCAATGCAGACTTTTCCTAGGAACTCCTCTTCAAACGGTCAGCGTCTTCGTAGGGGATTTCCCTTCTGATCAGCTGGGCTCCGCACTCGGTAATAGAACTCAGAGAGTCCCCAGATGAGTCAGCAAGGATTGGAGCATTGGTAAAGTTCCCCGGTTGAAACAGCCACACACGGAGGTGAATCTGATGGCTGCGGGTGAACCTCCAGCGTGCCTGGTGGTAACCTGTGTGTTATATACACCCAATGCTCATTACTTTTTACTTGATGTACGCAGAATATTTTTCCCTATTTTAATATTACATTTGTCTTTGCATACTTCACTATTTGCGCTGTGCGCTGTTTTTTTGTTTCCATTTCTCTAGTTCTTTGGGGGGTGCTGAGCCACCCCCTGTTTTTATAGCAGCAGACGCCTTCATCATTCATTACACGGTTATGTAAATTATTTTATATCACTTACACTGTGTTTTTTTTGTGGCTCCATTAGTTGGGCTACTAATTAGAAGGGTTATGGTTATTACACCTTATCACTTATTTATTTAGAGGTTAAGTAGTTGCGCACAGTATATTTTTGTTTTTCACACAGTGTTACAGTATTGCAGAACACAAAACAGCATACAAGGTCTCTTTTTATTGTAAGCCCTCGGATGTCTTTCCTAGTAAGGGTACAGTCCTTAGATGTTATCTTAGTGGTCTTTACCAGGGGCTAGACAAAGCAATTCCTTAAGGACCAAAGAGCAGAGCTTTATTTGCTACCACTGACCTATAGCTCTATTTATAGACCAAGTGCTCTTCTGTAGTCTTCTCCTGACTCTGGAGTTGACATCCGAACACTTGACTGGTTGCTCTATCTTGGATTCATATCCAAACTGTTCCCAATGATGTACAATAGCACATGCCTCCTAGTGGGCAGGAACAACTCTAAAACAAAGAATGTTAACTTGTATTGTAGTACCACAGTTATCCTGTGTAGTATCAAAAACACTGTGTGGTGCTCTAAAAAACATAGGCAGATAACGCTAAATGTAGCTTCAAAAAACAAAAGTCCTCAATGGAGTAACCCTCATGTATCTTGATATATTAAACACATGAATGATGGTGTAAAAGTCCCCAAATCTGACGTAATTGCTGGAATAAATCCCACCAAACACTGTGGTAAGGATTTAACACACTCTGGTGTCCAGACCTGTATACATCAATGTAGAATGGGTACCTTGAGTAGTATACAGGGCAATAGCCAAGGAATCATGTGAAGGTGCAGCATCCTGGTGTGACGACCCCCTTGTCCTGGGGTACTGGGTGTGCTTCCGCCTGGCACTGGATATGAAAAACAAGGAGGAAAAAGCAGAGCACTACTTCCATGCAGGAGAAATGATTAGAGAGAGAGTGTGTTCCCATGGATAAAAAGCTGTAGTTAATGGATCATAAAAAAAACATATGTAGCAGGGTCCCCCCTGGCCCTCCTCACCTGCGCAGAGTAGCGGGTACCCCCGCACCATATCAGGCAGTTGCAGGGTCTCCCGGTGACATCAGTGCCAGGGCGCTGCTATTTTGCGTGCGTTAGCGCATGCGCAGGAAGTCGTGCATGCGCAGTGTAGCCCCAGGAGTACCGGCGGCCATGTTGCGACTGGCGCGGGGTTCGCACATGCGCGTGCATATGAGGAGTCGCGGCGGCCATTACCTGTAGTGCTGGACCCCCTGGATGTTGCGCATGTGCAGAAAAATGGCGCGGCGGCCATTAGTCTAGCGCAGGCGCAGATAGAGAGAGGTAGGCGGCCATTAGAGACGCGCCCATGCGGTCCTGATAGGTGAAAGCCCCAGAGTGCACTACAAGTCCCAGCAGCCTCTGGGGACTGCACTTTCACCCAGATCACATGCAGCCAGACAGCCACTAAGGCTGACAGATTCTCATGCTGCATGTAGATACATTGTTGTGTGCAGAGTCAGGAAGCTGAGAGTGAAGCACATGAGTTAGTTGGAGCTGGGAGAAGGGAGGGGGAGGTAGTGTGTAAGGAGCAAGTGGCTTCTTACACTAGGCCAGGTTCCCCAAGGCCCCAGCTAGGCCCAACTCACCAGTAGATGTGCAGCTGCTATGTAGGGAAGGCCCTAAGGTAGGGACTTTGCCCTTTTAGCAGTAGCTTAGTCAGTGAGACAGACGCTGCTGTGGGCTCTGACAAGGAGGGAGCAGTGTGACAAGTGTGTCTGGGATCAGACCTGCATCACTCAAGATAGAGGCTATCTGTGTGGTGATATCATCTGGATTGGGAGAGGACGCCATTGCTGCGGATTCAACGTTGGACGCAGACGGGTCCTTTCCTGTTGTTGCTGTACCTGGGCGCAGGAGCCCGGGCAGGTATTTCTACAAGTGCACCAACTGTACCCTACATACTGGTTTCCTTACAGGCGCTGATCACGCCCAGTGGGTGGGTTGCTGGACTATTGAGACACTTTGGTATAGTGGTGGAGTTTGTGGCCCAGTGAGGCCAGGTTAAGGTTGACACGGCTGTGTTGCTATTATTGATGTGATGTTATTGTTTCGCCTATATAGTAAATAGTTATATATATATACTTCAGTGTATGTGTTTCCTATTTGTGGGTCCTGTGTCAGGGGGTCATTCTATACACCTGGAATCCCTGCACAGGTGGAGGCGCTGTAAGCATACGTTCCAGGACACACCCCAGGCTCCCAGTGGTGGAGGTTCAGGCCTCCTGTGAGCCTAACAGGTATTGCACCACACTGTAACATATGTAGATTTCCGCACATGGTCCCTATCTGCGATTGGGGGGGGGGAATAACCATTACACATACAAGGGCAAGTAGCCCACAGCTACGCGCTTCACGCCGAGGCGCTTTGTCAAGGGTACTTACCGGAATGTATAAATACCGGCTCAGCGCGCCATCGTCACCAATCTCCTCTCCTTCCTGGAGCATCAAATTGACGCGGGAACTGTAACGTTAGTGCGCATGAGTCGGAACATAGAAGCTGAAAACTTTATTAACACCAAAAATTACAATAATGACACTCCGGCTGTACAAATGTGAGTACGTTTTAAAACCAAGGACAACATTAACAAAATAAAATAATCTACTGTATATAGTAGTAATAAATGGGGGGGAAAGCAACATTCAACACTTGTTCTATTCTAATCTATTCTAATCTATTTTAAAGGATTTAAAAAAAACGATAGGCTAAGGAAAAAAGTTTGTCTTCTTCTTTGTAGACATGTCTTCTTCTGTTGCACATTTTTAAGTGCTGGGTCTGCCGATAAGACCCCTCAATGTTTTCAAAAAATATTTTTAATTTGATTAACTTGTACATTGTATTGTGATATGAACATTGGATTTTCACAATTGGAGCTTCCCCGCTGTTTGGTTTGTAATAATAAAATCCTATCCATACCATTCACTTCCTCAAAAGATTTATTTAGATCATTAGGTGAATAACCTCTGGCTTCAAATCTGGCTAGCAAGTCTCTAGACTGTTTAAGAAGATCCTCATTGTTTGAACAGATCCTCTTAAGCCTGATCAGTTGTATCCTGTGTAGTAGCCTTGGAGAAGTGTCACTTTCAATATTTGGAGGAAAACTCCAATCTCATTCTTACATATCTCAAACAGGTGACAATCCCAAATTGGATTGCTCCTCCAAGCATTGATGTGTTCTGAATTTCTGGAGAATCAGGACAAACAAGCTTAAGTACTTCCATGATCCAAGGAATGCCCACAACTTTAGTATGAAATGCTTTCTTGATGGATCAGAAACTCCAAGTTTTTAGATTCTCCATTGGCTGTATTTTATTTTGAGTAGTAATCATAGAGAAATCTGTTTACTGCAGATTCAGGGCCTACCAGTCCTTTTTGGTAAGGAGGAAAGTGGATATGTTTATTTACCGAAGCATTTTCTTCTAGAAACACCAAGCTGCCCCTTCAGCGGGTCCCAGGAAAGTGTCCCTGATAACGTGACTCAACAAGCTCCTTGAATCTTCTTTTCCCTTACAGAACTTCCAAGTATGGCCATTTTCTCCACATTTGCAGCAGATCATCTCTCTTCTAGATGGATCCCTATATCGCAACATGGACGGTAGCAACAGATGAAACAGACTTTTACCATTTATCATTGTGTTTCAAGGCTGAAAGACCTTGAGGCATTGCTGTCTTTCCAGGTTCCCTATATGTCTTAAACACATTACCAACCTAAGCGACTTTACAATTTGCTAAAAAGAACAGCAATGTTTTCCTCATCTGATTTAATAATAGGAGGAAATAGTTGCACCATTGTCTACAGAAACATTTTTCCTCTCTTGATTCTTTCATGAGCAGAAAAAAATTACGCCTCCACACCCGCATACATGGGACACAGTGTTTATGATGGTCGTTCTATGTTTTAGCACTTACATTTTGACACACACAAAAATGTTCAATTGCATTCAGTAACAAGTCCTTGGCTGTCCAGAAGCAGAAAGAGAAATCAACAAAGCAGAACTGTCAGCTACAGTACCACCGTCTCTCAAGCAATCAGGAAGCAATAAACAATAAGTCCACAGTATTTATCTCTAGGGCTTGCAATTGCTATTGTACAGTAGCTCTCTGGAGATGATTACACGCTTTGCTCTCCAGCAGCTTTGCTGTTGGGATTTCTTGTAGTGAAGCTCTGGTGTCTCTCTGGAACTCCCAAGTCTGGGAACTAGTACACTGGACATCTCAAGTTCTCACAACAGAAACAAAGAGAAAGGGTGCCAGCCACACTCTAGATCAGGGGTGGACAACCTTTTTTTGTCAGACGGGCCAATAACTTGTCACAACATTTTTGGAGGGCTGCAGTCCTACTGCCCTTTACACCCGCTTTAAATTAATAGCTAAACCTAAGCTTAATAATGCCAAACATAAACAAGGACAATAAAAGTGTCCTGGAACAGGATTACACATTTTCTGTGTCTCTTTGCAGCTCACAGATTTCTGTATCCCTAGTTCAGTTGCTTGTTAGTTCCCCTGTTCCAGCAGCTAGCTGCATGTGTAAATATACATTATTGACACATTCCCTCTTTACACAGCCACTAGCTAGTTACCCTGGCAACCTCCCATTTCTCATTGCCATGAGAATGGTTTAGCCATGCCCCCTGCCCCTTTCTGTTTATGGAATGGTCCTTTGACTCTTCCTGCTTGTCACAGGAACATGTGCTTTGAGATCTAACTAGCTGGCTTAGTGAGAACATGCTTCCTCCATTTCACCCCTGCAAGGCCATCCTTTTTTACCGTCCCCCCATACCAAGGCACCTTCAGCTAGAGAAGCACTCTCTCCCCACACATTACCATCTGCAAGTACCTTTTATATTTCTGTTGACTCCCCAATAAAGTTAAAGAAAATATAAGGACTTTGTGTGCTTTCAAAAGGGTGTGAGTTAAACCACTGGAGTCATTCACATCCTACATGTGATCCTGGTTCCAGAAGAAAAAACATTAAAATATTACAAAACTTTTTTTATTGAGAAGATAAAAAAACACTTGAAATCTTAATTTAAAAATAAATAAATAAAGAATCGGAATTTTACATAGTTACATACAGTAGTTACATAATAGATGAGGTTGAAAAAAGACGTAGGTCCATCAAGTTCAACCTATGCTAAATTTAGACAACAGATACTTTATCCTATATCTATACTTACTTATTGATCCAGAGAAAGGCATACAAAAAACCCCCGTTAAGGGGAAAAATTTATTCCTTCCTGACTCCAAGAATTGGCAATTGAATTTAAAATCTCAATGTGATTTCTGAACTTGCATTTCAGGTAACAGTTTCTCAATATTAGGATTGATTTACGAGGTGAATAACAGAAGCAGTCTGTCCAGATAAGAGTCTGTCAATGCAGATCTGTACTTATTTTTAACAAAGCTCATTGCTGGAATCATCTGCTCACAAAACAGACATGGGGAATAACTTGAATAAAATGGATCTAATTTATTTTATTTGTTAAAGAAGTTATTAAAATTGTGTGTGGGGGTGGGGGGGGGGGATGGGGTTAAATGTATGTTAATATTCAGAAATTTCCCATTTTGAGAGAGTACCTTGTTCTTGCTCTTATCTGGTTAAGAACCAGCGGGCTCGGGCTCATTCACGCCTCTGCTATGGCACAGCGTGTTGCTGTCATTATATGGCTAATAAGTTTATATTGGTACCTATCCATGTTTTCCTGGGGTTTGTTTAGGGGACATACCCATAGGTCGAGAGGGAAGTCAAAACCCAGAACTCTCTGCATCAGCCTGTGAGCCCCTCTCCAGAGCATCATCACCCGGGGGCACAGCCACCACATATGAATAAACGGGGAGCGTTGACCGCAACCCTTAAGACACATAGGGGACGTGCCCGGATACATTTTAGCCAGATGCTCCGGAGTTAGTTACCACCGAAATAAAACTTTATACGCATTTTCTTTGATCGATGAACATATAGAGCTTGTGGCCACTGCTTCAAATATTTCCGCCCATATTTCTGGTTCCAGAGTTTGGCCCAAATCTCTTTCTCATTGTGTTATAAAAGGGAATTATTTTTCCAGAGAAGGGAAAAAGATAGAATAGTCGATGTCGACCCTCTTTGGTTTGGAGCCTTGCGACACAGTGTCTCGAAAAATGTCAGAGGTGGGGGCAGGCCTCCACCCTGAACAAACCCCTGGATTTGTAGGGTACCTGAAGATTTCACCATTTGGGAGATCGTACTGGTCCCCGAGGGTGACAAAAGAAAGAACCCTGGACTTGTCCATGTCAATAACATCTACTATCCTATGGATCCCCATTAATCTCCATGCTTCAAAAACTGACCCACTCATGCCCGGGGACAACTCTGGGTTAAACAATAGTGGTGTCATTCATGATCTATCAAAACTAAGCTTCGAGTTCTTTTTAATTTTGTTCCACAAGCTCAGGTTGTGAGATTTTGAGGGTAAACAACCACTTGCTTTTCTTTGGGAAATCCTAGGGGACCACAGAATTGATCTTAGTTCCAAGGGGGCCAGCAGTTCCGCCTCCAGTTCCACCCATCTTTTACTTCCTATGTCCGAGTGCCAGGCTAGTATCTGGCTAATATGCTGAGATTTTTAATGCTAAGAATAAATGAGGTGCAGAATTTCAACCCATTATAATGTGTTCAACACTTAACTCCTCCTTAAGTACTCCCATTGACGTGCCTCATATTGTATGCTAATGCACATTTGGCAAGTTTAGAGCAATGCACCTAGATACCCACACTCCCTCTACTTGCTCTGACTTTAGTCCAGCTGTGAGATTGACAATCCAGCCCCTTCCATGATGTTTCTGTCGAAATAAACTTGCAGGTGTGAAAACTTTCCATTGGGAACTCCCAGAAATAGCAGATACACAAATAAGTTGACTGGCATTTAAAAATACTCATAAGCAACTGGCTTAAAAGGCGTTGGCCAATATAGCAAATGTAGACAGGGTGAATAGAAACATTGCATAACTTCCTACTACATATTTTACTGATTAGTTTCTGTTTTTAGGCTAATAGCCAATCATAATTATGCCATATGAAGCACATCGGTCTTAACTCCTCGACTACATTTAGCATAGGTTGAACTTGATAGACGTATGTCTTTTTTCAACCTCATCTACTATGTAGCTATGTAACTATGACTGCCAAAGTGTGGTGGTCCTTCTTGCAGCTAAAGATTAACAAGGCATATGTTAATGCTCATCAGGAAAAATATACATCCACAAAAAAAATAGCCAAATAGCACTGCACAGTCATTTTCATGCCAATGTTAGACCCCTTGGACCTAAGGTTCACCTTCTAAATGTCATTAAAACTCACATACAACTGTACAGTAGGTGTAGGAAAGGGTGCAGTATAGCATCTTGACGTCTTTTTGTATGATCGTATGACAGAAGGATGAGTTTCCACCTCCATTACCTTTCTAGTTCATAGTCTTCTCATTCCTATATGATGAAACTTTACTTACAGTATATTAATCGTCTAAAAATATTTCTTCTGTTTGGCTTTTGTGGCTCAAATCTGCAAAACAATGAAGCACATGGGAAATAGTGAAACACAAAAATGGTGGGGTGGATTTTACATACTCAGGGTCGTCTTTTGTGGCCCATGTAAAACAGGTTCAACAGCAACCGCACTGGTACTTAAATCGGCTGTAACTGTTATAGCTGTCCCGTCTCCATAGACAAACATGGAGAACGGCCAGCAACCAATCAACACACAGATGCTGTATGATGAGCCAATAACTGGTCTCCTACATAGATAGCGAGAGTTGACCAGTATGAACCACTTCCAAGTTTCAGCTTACCATGTCCACATCATTTGTAGAAAAAGGCATCAGTCAGCAGTGTTTAACCTCTTTAACATTTATTTATTTATAAAATATTTTACCAGGAAGTAATACATTGAGAGTTACCTCTCGTTTTCAAGTATGTCCTGGGCACAGAGTAAAACAAATAATACATGGTTACAAATACAGTTACATAAATGAACAAGGTATACATTTATATACAAGACATTGCATGCACAGTTAAAGAAAATATATATTATGAGCGTATGAAACAGTTACAGACCAGATTAAAGTGTGAGACAGCCTTAGATTTGAAAGAACTTAAGCTGGTGGTGGATATGAGAGTCTCTGGTAGGTTGTTCCAGTTTTGGGGTGCACGGAAGGAGAAGGAGGAACGTCCGGATACTTTGTTGAGTCTTGGGACCATGAATAGTCTTTTGGAGTCTGATCTCAGGTGATAGGTACTGCATGTGGTAGGGGTGAGGAGCTTGTTCAGGTAGCTGGGTAGCTTGCCCAGAAAGTATTTGAGGGTGAGACAGGAAAGGTGAACTTTGCGCCTAGACTCTAGTGATGACCAATCTAGTTCTTTGAGCATTTCGCAGTGATGTGTGTTGTAGTTGCATTGGAGAACAAAACGACAAATTGAATTGTAGAGGGTGTCAAGTTTGCTAAGGTGGGTTTGAGGAGCCGAGCCATATACTATGTCTCCATAGTCAATAATTGGCATTAGCATCTGCTGTGCAATACGCTTTCTGACCAGGAGACTTAGGGAGGATTTGTTCCTGTAAAGTACCCCTAGTTTGGCATAGGTCTTGGTTGTCAGGGTATCAATGTGCATCCCGAATGTTAAGTGGGAGTCAAACCATAAGCCCAGGTATTTAAAACTAGTGACAGGTGTTAGGGTGGTTTTAGCGTTGGTTCTAATCAGGAGCTCAGTCACTGGAAGCTTTACAAATTTAGTCTTGGTCCCAAATACCATTGTTACAGTCTTGTCAGTGTTTAAAAACAGTTTGTTTTGGGAAATCCAGTTTTCGAGTCTCAAAAAGTCAGACTGAAGTATGTGTTGAAGGTCAGAGAGGCTATGGCTGTGTGCATACAGGATTGTGTCATCTGCATACATGTGTATTGAGGCTTCCTTACAAGCTGTGGGAAGATCATTAATGAACACTGAGAAGAGTAGGGGCCCCAGAACAGAGCCTTGCGGGATACCACAGGTGATATCCAGGGGGTTGGAGTTAGAGCCTGAGATGGACACATGTTGGGATCTTCCTGATAGGTAGGACTGAAACCAGTTTAAAGCATGTTTCCCTATTCCAGAGCTCTGGAGTTTGTTAAGCAGGATAGCATGATCAACTGTGTCAAAAGCCTTTGCAAAATCTAGGAATACTGCACCAGTGAGTTGTCCCCGTTCCATTCCACACTGGATTTCATTGCAAACTTTTAGCAGGGTAGTTACGGTGGAGTGTTTGGGACGAAACCCAGACTGGAATTGGCTAGGGAAATTTGTCTTGGTGTAGAACTCGCTTAATTGGGAGTGGACACATTTTTCCATAACTTTGGATAGAATTGGGAGAAGTGAGATTGGCCTGTAGTTTGAGACAGTGTTTTTGTCCCCACTTTTGAAGATTGGGACAACTCTGGCAGTTTTCCAGGTCTTAGGGATATGGCCTGCAGACAGGATAGAGTTGACTATGGACGCAATTGGTTTGGCAATGGCTGGGGCACCAAGTCGTAGGAACCTAGATTGTAGTAAGTCGGGTCCACATTGGCTGCTTAGTTTTAGTTTGAGGAGCGCTTGTGTAATCTCCTCTTCAGATACTGGGCTAAATTGAAAATTGTGGGCAGTGTTGGGAGGGGGTGGGACTATAGGGGTACTCCCAGGATGAGATTCAGGTTTGGGGTTTGTGCTGCGTTTCGCTAATAAGTTAGTGGCACACCCCACAAAGTAATCGTTGAATGCATTTGCAATGTCAGTGGGGTTTGTCAGAGTAATATCCCCCTTAGTGATATTACTTGGTTGTTGATGGTTAGGAGGCTGGAATATATTGTTGATAACCTTCCAGAAATTAGCTGGGTTTGATGTATTCTGGAGGAGATTGTCAGAGTAATATTGTGCTTTTGCATGCCTTGTTTGCCTTGTGCACACGTTCCGCAGGCATCTGTAGTGATTGAGATCCTTGGTAGTGCCAGTTACTTTGTAGCTTTTCCACAAGGCATCCCTGAACTGGTAGAGTGCTATAAGGTCAGGTGTAACCCATGGAAGGTGGGCCCCCCGTACCCTTATTTTGCGTAGTGGAGCATGGGTATCGCAGAGTTTTAAGAACTCGGATTGGAAATAGTCGAGCGCAGAATCAGGGTCGGGAATTAAATCGATTCTGTGCCATGGGCAGTTGGTAAGGTCATCCAGAAACTGTTGTGGGTTAAAGTTTTTAAATGTTCTAGTGAGGAGAACTTTGGGGCTTGAATGGGGCGGTTTAATTTTCCTTACACAGTACACTATTGCATGGTCACTGAAAATGTCAGGAAGGATGCCAGAGGATTGGATTCTGCTGGGGTTTGAGGAGAGAATCCAGTCTAGCAAGGAATGGTTATGCGACTTCAGGTTTATTCGTGTGGGTTGGGAAATGAGTTGCGATAGGTTAAGTGACTTGAGTTGTATCTGGATTTTGTGGTTTTTAGGGTCAAGCCAATTGAAGTTGAAATCCCCAAGAACTAGCAGCTCACTCTTCTCATTCAGAGAGGAAATGGAGGCAAGAAATTGGGTGATATCAGTCAAGGATTGTAGAAGGGCTTTAGGGGCGGTAGATGCCAGCAAGCAAGATGGGCTTAGAAAAGGGGAGGCAGATTTTGCCAACTAGAGTTTCAAAAGAGGGTGGACTTGGTGGGCAATGTAGCATGTCACATTGTATTTGCCAAACTGCAGTAAATATTGAATAATACACTTTTAAAATGCACAACGGTCGTATAAAAGCGAGTCCAATTAAAATGTGCATACCAAGTTAATCCTCAATAAATAAAAGTGGATTGAAGTGGATGCCTCTGTGGATGGGAATTGAGCTTGCTGTATCCATTGATCCTGTATCCTTGCATGGTCAAGTTGAAGAAGTACAGTAAATGAAACGCCTTCGTCAAAGGTTTTTCTAAGGCCAAAATGTCATCATCTAAATGTAATTTGTGACATCACAATGACAGGATATGCTACCACACTGATAAAGTATGATTGTCACTGTTAGCAACAGCAATATCGACAGAATACCGTGTACTCTTTCCAGATTTCTTGAAGCCTCTTCTTTAAAACACACATACAGTACATATATATACAGGGAAAATACAGGAGACATACTGTAGTATTTCCAGATAGAAAACCTGTTTTCTATAAATGATAAAAAGTAATTCTATTCACAGCTGGTCTAATGAAGTAAGAACATTGCTTGAGGCTTGTTAACATTGTTACAGAACATTTTTGATCAGTGTCATAAACTCATAATCATTCTGTTTGCAGTGTTGCTATGGGTGCTCAGGCTTGATTAATAGCACCGTGCAAACTTTTATGAAATTTGACAGCTGAGATTTCGATACTGAGCCACATGGAAAGCAGTGAGTGACTGGCTTCCTCTAAACAGATAAGCCTGTAATGTGCTGAAGGTGTTGGTCTTGAATAGAAAAAGACATCGGATGAATTCCTACCATTGATCTAGGTCAAATTACTTTATCGGTCTGTGCTTTAGTTCACCAAATTGCACTTGGGCAACATTGTCAGTTCTCCCCTTCAAAGACTGGCATCCAGACTAGGACAGGAACGTGGAAACCACAAATATAGAGCATGTGGGTAACACCAGACGTTCTTGCACTTTGAGTCTTGGGCCACTGGTGTCCCTGAAGACTTTAGTGGCAGTTAGAGAAGTTTTCAAGTTTTCAGTTAAGCAACAAAATTAAAAACTGGAACTGGCACTCACCTGCTGCTTTGTATTGTATATGTATGTGGATCCTCTGTCTCCTGATGCTCTGTATATGTATGTGGATCCTCTGTCTCCTGATGCTCTGTATATGTATGTGGATCCTCTCTCTCGGTGCTCTCTATGTGTATGTGAATCCTCTTATCCCTGGTGCTCTGTAATGATGTGATATTCTCTCCTGATGCTCTGTATATGTATGTGGATCCTCTCTCTTGGTGCTCTCTATGTGTATGTGAATCCTCTTTCTCCTGGTGCTCTGTATATTATGTGAATCCTCTCAGTCTTGATGCATTCTCATGTGTAAGTTGAATCCTCTTTCTCCTGGTGCTCTGTATATGTATGTGGATCTCTCTCACCGCCCGGGGCTCTCCGTAATAGTAATGGTGGACGATCCTCTTTCTCCTGGTGCTCTGTATACGTATGTGGATCCTCTCTCTCTTGGTGCTCTCTGTGTATGTGGATCCTCTGTCTACTGGTGCTCTGTATACATATGTGGATCCTCTTTCTCCTGGTGCTCTCTATGTGTATGTGGATCCTCTGTCTCCTGGTGCTCTGTATATGTATGTGGATCTTCTCTCCCCCGGTGCTCTGTATATGTATGTGGATCCTCTCTCTCTTGGTGCTCTCTATGTGTATGTGGATCCTCTTTCTCCTGGTGCTCTGTGTACTGTATGTATGTGTATCCTCTTTCTCCTGATGCTCTGTATGTGTATGTGGATCCTCTCTCGCCTGGTGCTCTATATATGTATGTGGATCCTCTTTCTCCTGGTGCTCTGGTCTCACACCGGTCCCTTGTATGGATGCAGCAATTAGACATCAACAAACATGGACCAGCACTCATGTAGTTATATATACAGTAGATGTAGCCAGGTCTTCCCCGTGCCCCTTACTGTAACAGTCGCCGCAACCCCTGCCGGAACCCGCCCGGCTGACGCGTCACACGACAGAGCCACGCACCCGCGCACTGCCAAGCCGGTGTGCGTTCGCTCTGAAGGGAGCCGTCAGCGCCTCCCACGGGGAGGAATCTCGGCCACACGTCCGCGTGACATCAGCGTGCCGTGCATCGCACACGCGCGCGGGTCACCCGGCACCCAATTAGTTACCAGGGAAGCCTGTTTCAGCTAATTATCCCCCTGACTCCATTGGAGGACCGGATCACACCCCTGCTAGGTAATTGGATCCTTCCTCCATATACAGTAGAGGCAGCGATTATTCTAACAAAAACCAGTGGCAATTCCCCAAAAGACCCAAGTACACCCAGGTACATGCTGGATACATGCCTTAAACTTTCCTTAAACTAGCCCCAGCATTTCTGCATTGATTAATGGCCTATCAGATTAACAGCGGGGGTCCATGGCAGTCCCATTCAAACTGAATTGGACTGCCAGGGATCCCTGCTGTGTTAATCCTATGGGTCGTTAGTCAATGCAGAAATGCCTTAAACGTGCCTCAAACTAGCCCAGAACATACCCAGCACATACCCTGAATGTAACCCGGCTAGTTTAAAGCAAGTGTTAGAATAATCGTTGCCTCTACTGTATACCTACTCCTGTCTGTCCTTCCTTGCTGAGCATAAACCCCTGTTCATGCATTGTGCTCACTGCTGCTGTTTCATTGTGTCTTGATCCCTGTTTGGCCTTTACCTGTCTGTTTTCTCCTGTCCTGACCTTTGGCTGTTCTTCGGATTCCTACACTCTCCTACGCTTTGACCCCAGCTTCGTCCCTTGACAATTCTACCTTCTCTGACCCTGGACCTTGGCTACGGAAATCTACCATCCTCAACTCTCCAACCCAGAACTACGGCAAGTACCCTGATTACCCTGGAGAGGTCCAACCCTACTACGCTGTACGACTTGGACTACGCATTCCGGACCAGACTGCGTGGTTGTGGATCGGTGTCTTTCCATCCCCACCTCAGCCCCGCGGTCTTCAGTCCTGTTTGTGGTGAGTGCAGCGTGACACTTACTTCCCGGTTGGTAGTGCGGCTGCGGGAACGAGTGGTGGCTGCTGGCGGTGTGAGAGCACTCAGGGGAAGGTAGAGGGAGTGTGGGGCGTGTGATGGTGTGGCAAGTGGGTCGCCGGGAATCCGCAGTGGCATCTACCACAGGACGCCGCCATCTTGTGAATGTTCGCGCATGCGCGATAGAGCGTGTATGTGCAGAGAGCTCCGGACAGTTGCGGCAGCCATTAGAGATAGGCGCACATGCGCAAAAGGGCAGAAGAGTGCAACGGTCATTACGGGAACTGGCGCATGAGCATTGCATAGCAGTTGAGGTGACAATCTTATATTAGGAACCGCAGGGGAACTACAACTTCCAGGATTCCTTGTGGCGGCCGGATGACGCAGCACGGCACAGCCAATATCGATGCTGCATGTAGAACAGTTAGAACAGTTTGGACTGTTAGCTAGGTTAGAACAGTTAGTTCAGTTAAGCAGTGTCACGCTGCGCTCACCACAAACAGGACGAAAGACCGCGGGGCTGAGGTGGGGTTGTATAGGCACCGACCCACAACCACGCAGTCCTGTCCGGAATGCGTAGTCCTAGTCGTACCGCGTCGTAGGGTTGGAGAGGTCAGGGTAGTCAGGGTACTTGCCGTGTTCCAGGGTTGGAGAGTCCGGGTAGGTAGAGTTTCGTAGCCAAGGTCCTGGGTAATAGAAGGTAGAGTAGTCGAGTAATGAAGCCGGGGTCAAAGTGCTGGAGAGTGTAGAAATCCAAGTAACAGGCAGGGTCAAACAGGTCAGACAAAGTTCAAGACAAAACTAGACAGCAGCGGTGAGCACAATGCATAAACAGGAGTTTATGCTCAGCAATGAAGGACAGGCAGAAGCAGGTATATATGTGGGAAGGGTCCAATTACCTTGCAGGGGTGTGTACTGGTCCACCAATGGTGTCAGAGAGACACTGATCAAAAACAGCTTGCAATTAGGCTTTCCTGATGCTAGGTCTGGTTGCCGGGCAACCCGCGCGCTGCGCGATGCGCGTCGCGACGTGATGACGTATGCGGTTACTCAGCAAGTTCGCCGTGGGAGGCTCCAGAGCTCCCTCACGTTCTCCTGCTTCCTGGTTGCCGAGCAACCCGTGCGCGGGCGCGATGCGTCTCGCGGAGCTCCGCCATCACGCCGCTGCGCCTGCACTGCCCTGGCAGTGCGTGGGCGCATGACTCTGCCCCGTGGTGCTTCCTGAGTCGGTCTCCGCGCGGATCAGAGGCAAGTGTGACAGTATCCCCCCCTTGAGGGGAGACCTCCGGGCGAACCAGAGATGGTTTCTCAGGATGCCTACGGTGGAAGGCAGAGATGAGGCGGTTGGCATGTACCTGATGATGAGGAATCCACTCTCTCTCCTCTGGGCCATAGCCTCTCCAGTGTCAAGATTTGTAATCTCCTCTGGATATTCTGGAGTTGAGAATGGTCTGAACCTCGTATTCTGTTGGCCCTCTACCAGTATGGTTTGCGGGTTTAGATTGTCTTTGGAGGATGAGTCTGATGATAAGGTTTGAGAAGGGATGAGTGAAATACAGAAGGAATCCTCATATTTTTTGGCAGTTCAAGCCGATAGGCTACTGGGTTGATCCTTTTGGTGTGCGGAAAGGGCCGATAAAACGTGGTGCCAGTTTGGGTGAAGCTACCTTTAGCCGAATGTTTTTGGTAGATAACCAAACCCTTTGTCCTACAGAGTACCCTGGGACCTCTCTTCGGTGACGATCGCTGTCTCTTGTGTAATATACCAGCGTGCTGTAGATTCCGATGGATCTTCTGCCATAGGTCTTGTAAGTGGCGAATCCTGTCCTCTGCGGCCGGGACTCCAGACTTGGAGATGAGGGAAGGAAGTGCCGACGGATGGAAGCCATAGTTGACCATAAATGGTGACTGTCGGGATGATTCGTTCTGTAGATTATTGTGGGAGAATTGCCATGGAGAAGTTCCGCCCAGTGTCTCTGAGTGTCAGCGATAAAGCAACCTCAAAAACTGTTCCAGAGAAGATTGGTGCGTTCCGTTCTGTCCATTGGTCTGGGGGTGATATCCTGATGAAAAGTGTAGGATAACGTCCAGATTTTTACAAAACGCTCTCCAGAACCGGGAGATGAACTGGGATCCTCTATCGGACACTATGACCTGAGGGGGCCCATGTAACCTGAAGATCTCCCTGATGAAAACTTCGGATAACATTGGTGCAGTGGGTAAACCCTTCATAGGGATGAAGTGTGCCTGTTTGGAAAATCTGTCCACCACCACAAGTATTGTGTCCATGCCTCTAGATTTGGGCAACTCAACGATGAAGTCCATCGATATATGTGTCCATGGACGTACTGGGATGGGTAGTGGTTGAAGGAGACCTGCTGGTCTGTTGTGTGGCGTCTTGCTTCGAGCACAAGTAGCGCACGTAGCTACGAAGGCTTGTATGTCTCTCCGCATGTAGGGCCACCAGAATGTGCGTTCGATGAACTCAGTAGTTCTTTTGGTGCCAGGATGGCCTGCAGTCTTGGATGAATGTCCCCACTCCATGACTCTCCTCTGGAATTTACGGGGAGTGAACAACCGGTCCTCCGGAACGTTGAGTCCTGCCGGGATGTTGTTCTGAGCCTTAGTAATGTCCGTTAAGGCACTAAAAGTATTTGCAGCCAAAATACAAGTGGAAGGGAGAATGGTCTCCTGTTGATCCATCTTGTTATCCTCTACCAGGAACTGTCGTGACAAGGCGTCGGCTTTAATGTTTTTTGAACCAGGGATGTAGGAAATGAGGAAGTTAAAGCGAGTAAAGAATAAGGACCATCTTGCCTGGCGAGATCCTAGTCGCCGTGCTCCCTCAATGTACAGAAGATTCTTATGGTCCGTAAGTATCGTGACTGGCGACTCTGTGCCTTCCAGTAAGTGCCTCCACTCTTCCAAGGCCAGCTTGATAGCGAGGAGCTCCCGGTTACCTACATCGTAATTCCTTTGGGCGGAGGAAAATTTCTTTGAAAAATATGCACAAGGATGAAGTGGAGCTTGAGGATTCTTTCTCTGTGAAAGTATAGCACCTGCTCCTACATCGGAGGCGTCGACCTCCAAAAAAAAAGGTAATGAAGGATCTGGATGGGTTAAGATGGGTGCTGAGGCGAATGCCGTCTTTATTCTCTCGAAAGCCTGGAGAGCCTTCTCAGTCCACTTTGTAGGATCAGCTCCCTTCTGTGTGAGTGCCGTGATGGGTGCTACTACCGATGAGAATCCCTGAATGAACCTCCGGTAGTAGTTAGCGAAACCGAGGAACCTTTGGATGGCCTTGAGGGAGAGGGGACAGGGCCATTCGAGTACCGCCTTGACCTTGGTAGGATCCATAGCAAGGCCGGTATCCGATATGATGTAGCCGAGAAAAGAGGTGGATGTTTGATGGAAATGGCATTTCTCGAGCTTGGCATACAAATGGTTCTCTCTTAAACGCTGCAGGACTTGTTTGACATGCATCATATGTTCCGGCATGGATCTGGAAAAAATTAATATATCGTCCAGGTATACTATAACATGGTGGTCCAGAAGGTCTCTGAAAATGTCGTTGACAAAGTCTTGGAAGACCGCAGGAGCATTACACAATCCAAATGGCATGACCAGGTACTCGTAATGCCCGTCGCGAGTATTGAATGCTGTCTTCCATTCGTCTCCTTCTCTGATTCTAACCAGATTATAGGCTCCTCTGGGGTCCAGTTTGGTGAAGATCCTGGCTCCCTGGAGTTTGTCGAACAATTCGGCTATCAACGGAAGGGGGTAGCGTTTTTTTATGGTGAGTTTGTTGAGGCCCCGGTAATCAATGCAGGGTCTGAGGGTTCCGTCCTTTTTTTTGACGAAAAAAAATCCCGCCCCCGCAGGTGATGAAGATTTCTTAATGAACCCCCTCTGGAGATTCTCCTGAATATATGTTCTCATGGCCTGGGTCTCAGGAATAGATAGTGGGTATGACCCTCCTCTGGGAGGTATGGCCCCGGGTAGAAGATCGATAGGACAGTCGTACGTCCGATGTGGCGGAAGTACCTCTGCTTGACGTTTGTCAAAGACATCGCGGAAATCTTCGTATATCCCCGGAAGCCGTACCCTGTCAGGATCCGTGACCTCCATTCCTGCCACTGCCTTTGGAGCAGACATGCAATGTTCCAAGCAAAAAGAACTCCAACGAAGTGGTGTGGCCTCTGTCCAGTCAATGACAGGATTGTGGATCCGGAGCCACGGAAGTCCCAGAATGATGTTCGAGGAGGGGGTGTGAATGACATCAAAGGTTATAGTCTCGGAGTGAAAGTCGCTAGTCATGATGTTAAGGGGTATGGTTTGTAAGGAAATGATCGCGGGCTGCAAGGGTCGTCCGTCAATGGCTTCAAGACCTACCGGTCGATCTTTGGGTACCAACGGTATTTTATTCTTGAAGGCGAACTTTTGGTCCACGAAGTTTCCTCCTGACCCCGAGTCCAGAAAGGCCTGTGTCTGTACTGTGAAGGTCTCACCGGATATGGAGATAGGTAGATAAAACCTCGTAGAGGGTTGAGGAGGGGGAAGAGTTGCAGTACCCAGCGTGATCCTCCTTATACTCACTGGGCTTTGGCGTTTCCCGGCTTCAGTGGACAGTTGAATACCAGGTGGCCGTTATTGCCACAGTAGAGGCATAGTCCCGCTCGTCTTCTTCGTTGCCTCTCGATAGGCGAAAGGCTAGTCCCTCCCAGCTGCATGGGTTCATCTAGGGCAGGAGTTGTGGAGAGTAGAGGCCCTATGGTAGACAAAGAAGACGATTGTATACCTCGGGGGTGTTTGTTTCTCTCCATCCTTCTCTCTTGGAGGCGCTGGTCCATCCGGATGCACAGGTCTATCAGGTTCTCAAGTCCAGCGGGACGATCCAGAGCTGCTAATTCATCCTTCAACCGTTCGGACAGGCCCTGCCAGAAGACTGCAGATAGAGCCACATCGTTCCAGCCGGTCTCGGCCGCCACCGTCCGGAAGTCCAGAGCATAACGAGCCACAGTACGGTCTCCCTGAGAAATATTAAGCAGAGTGGATGCAGCCGTAACCTTACGCCCTGGGGTGTCAAACACCCTTCTAAATTCGGTGATGAAGAGAGTAAGGTCAGAGGTCAAATCTGGGCGTTGCTCCCAGATAGGAGAAGCCCATGCCAGGGCGGCGTCAGTCAGCAGGGAGATTATGTATGCGACCTTAGTACGTGAAACCGGAAAGCGAGAGGACATTAGTTCAAACTGTATGAAACACTGGTTCAGAAACCCCCGACAACCGCTGGGATCCCCTGCATAACGGTTGGGCGCAGGTAGTCGTGGTTCGGAGGTAGGTGTGATAAGTGCAGGAGTGGCTGTGAGTGGAACGGGGTTGGTGGTAGATACAGTTAAACGTCTAACTTGTTCAGTCAGGGTATCCACGTCTTGTTTAAGTTGGGAAACTAGTTGTTCTTTTAGTGTAAATGAGCCGGTAAGTTGCCGGAAGCATTCCTCATGGGTGTCCAGGCAGAAGCAGGTATATATGTGGGAAGGGTCCAATTACCTTGCAGGGGTGTGTACTGGTCCACCAATGGTGTCAGAGAGACACTGATCAAAAACAGCTTGCAATTAGGCTTTCCTGATGCTAGGTCTGGTTGCCGGGCAACCCGCGCGCGTGCGCGATGCGCGTCGCGACGTGATGACGTCATGCGGTTTACTCAGCAAGTCTCCGCCTGTGGGAGGCTCCAGCAGCTCCCTCACGTTCTCCTGCTTCCTGGTTGCCGAGCAACCCGTGCGCGGGCGCGATGCGTCTCGCGGAGTTCCGCCATCACGCCGCTGCGCCTGCACTGCCCTGGCAGTGCGTGGGCGCATGACTCTGCCCCGTGGTGCTTCCCTGAGTCGGTCTCCGCGCGGATCAGAGGCAAGTGTGACAAGCAGTTGGATCCAGGACAGGGAAAGGGAAAGTAGGGTCTGGGTGTCAGTGGCATCCAGACCAGACCAGTTTACCTTTTAGGTCTGAGATAGGCCCCACCCACATATCAGATTGTGGCTGCTACAGGGAAACCCATAAGCTAGGGACATTTCCCCAGTAGTTACATATAGTTAGCGGACAGCACTAGTGAAGATGCGCGCGGTGACTTGCGGCCAGTGGTCTGGGACCTGACCACCAAGTACTATCATAGACTCTCAAAGGTGAGACACTCCTACCGGAGTTCACCCCACACAGAGGCAGACAGCTTCATGGACGACGACGTCGCTGGATCACCAGGATCCCTGATGCTAGTCGGCCGCACCGGGTGCTGGAGTTCCCGGCAGGTACCTCAACTAAAGGGCACCAATGGTTCACAAGTAGCGCTACTATACACACTTTTGGGTGGGCCTTGACATTAGGGTAACAGGACATCAGGGTATTGGTGTCAAGCACCCTTTGTACTGTGGGGACACTCACATGGTGTATGTGGATTGGGAGTGTTATATACAGTGTGGTAGAAGTATAAGATATATGTGTTCAGAAAAGCCGTTATTACATATTTGTGGTATGATTATTACTAGTATTAGGTCCTGTGTGTGGATCATCCCACTGCACTGGGATCCCTCACAGGTGGAGGTGCAGCACCAAGGTAGACAAGTGACACGCCAGGCTCCTAGAGGCGGAGGCTCAGGTCTTCTGGCAGCCAGACAGGTAACGGCAGTACTGGTTGTCCCTTTAGTCAGGGAGAAAGAGGGCTACATTTGGAGGCACTGCAGAGATTTTGACCTGGGGTGCCCGACTCAGTAGTGCAAATTAAAAAAATATATATACCAATTCTCCCTGTCCAAGTAACAGGTCTGCGACTGGGCCCTGGAACTCAACGAATCTCCCGGCGACTTTGACACCACTCCACGAGAAGTCCTTGACCGACTCAGGCCCTTTCCAGGTTTTGGTAACGTCCGGCAAATAGGCCTGTAGGCGGACGCTCACAGAGGTATGCAAGGGAGACTGTTTATGGTGAAATTAAATAAGGCTTTTATTGCGCCTGTTTCCTTAACATCAGGAAACCATCCAAACAAGGGGTAAACAAAGCTTCTATTCACTTGGGAGTATTTCTAGTGAAATACTATGCAATCCACCACTCCCTTTAGATAAGCATGTCTCCCAGTCCCAAACATATAGCATGAAATGAACAGATATAAAAGGTCTTATAAATGAAAGTCTTATCTGTTAGCTGGGCTGCTGTAGGGGAAGCTTCTCTGCTCTCTTGGAACTGCACCCTTGTGTGCACAGGAAATGTCAGGCTCCAGGTTAGAATCGTGTCCCCTTTGTCTTGTGGTCAGCTTGTCGCTCAAGACATTTGTTCTGTCTCCAAGTTCAGCTCAGGTGTGAGCTAAGGAGTCTCACTTCCTGTCTCAAAAGACAGGCTTTTCTAAGCAATCTAATCAGGCAGGTGGTGTTTGTTAATTGACTACCAGCAGTTAACCACCACACTGCTGTATTAGAGGCACATTACCTGAACAGGGATAACTCCCCTGTTACATACCTCCCCTGTTTGTGGGAAGCTCGGGCTTGCCACAGCCAAAGCCCATCCTTCCACTCTCATTCTAGATATCTCTGTGACTTGAATGAGAGTGGATGGAGGAAGAGAACACTCAGTTCCGCTGGGATTAGAGCCCTTTCTCAGTTTATTCGTGTCTCCTCCCGAAGGTGCTTGAGATCAGCACTCCTCAGTCGCTCGAGGGGTACTTTTTCTAAGTATAGTCTTTTTGCTATGTGTGCGGTCATGAGATTTCCCTCGCATCGGGTGCTCGTCTTATTGTAGGCAGACTGTATGGCAGCAGTTGCAGAGCGTTTAAAAACAGCCCTTTGAGTTTTCCGCTCTTGAAGCTGTCTCTCTGCCCTTTTCCCACTCAATGGGGTTGCTAGTTCAGCCTCTTTGGGATTAAGTTGTAATTCCACACCCACTTCCAGAGAATGTCCCATCTTTTCAGCTTCATCAGCTAAGGATTCTTCTGGTTTTGATTCAGCACGTGTACCTTCTTTTATTGCCTGTTGGGTGGCTGAAGATTGTGCTAGTGCTTGTTTAGGTGGTTCAATTTTTGCAACCTTGTCTTTCAGACGAGCGGTATTCCCAGCCCTCACTGTACCCTTGTCTTCATGGGTTTTTGTGGCTGTGGGACACCGACGCTTAGTCAGGGTCAATATTTGTCCTTGTAGAACTTTCATCTCATCCGCGAGAGATCCCTGTTTTTTGAGTGCAACTTGCAAGTCTCTTCTCAGGGAATTTATCTGCACGCTTTTCTTTCTCTGAGCTTGCTTCCACATTTTTATTGCATTGTGAAGCACTATGAATTTCTTTGCTCGGGGCCCCAGTTACTTGTTTTAGTTTCTGCCCTTCTTGTGCTCCCTTTTGTGCTGGCTCACCTGGGTTCTAAGCTTGGCCTCTAGCAATGCTTGGTGCGCTCAGGTTAGCCTTCAGTTTCTCAATGCTGCTTTGCGGACATACTGGGTAATCAGACTTTCCTGCAGCACTTGCATTTCTTTAACAGCCTGCAGATTTCTTCCTGCAGAGATCGCTGCTCTCCTCGGCTTCTCGAGGTGCGTACGCAGACCTTGTAGTTCATTCTCTGCGATCGGTGCTTACTTCAAACTTCTCACCTTCCAAAAGTCTATTTATTCTTTAAGCTCGTACAGCTTTTCATTCTTTTCCTTGACGTCATTTGTCAAATGAAAATTTCTTTTTTGAGTTTTAAGTTTTTTCTTTTAATCTTAAATTGTCTCCTTTTTCAGTTTCTGTACTATTTAGGGCCTCCTTGCAGTCCTCCTCCATTTACGCACATCTGCTTTGAGACTGACAGTCTCCTGGCATAGACTTCCTTCTCTAGTGTTAGGGTCTAAGCTCCTTTCTGAGAGACTTGGAGATCTGTATTAAGATTGCAACCGTTTCTTTAGAAATGTCCAGCCCTCCGTGAGACTGTGTATTCCTTTCTGGAAACTTCCAGGTCTGTGCGACAGCTGTTGGTCTCATGATGTGAGGCATCCAGTGCTCTGCGGAGTATATGAACCTCTTTCTGAGATACTTTACGTCTGTCCGGACACTGGTTGACCTCCTGTTGTGAGGCATTCAGCTCTATGCGAAGAGTGTGAACCTCTTGCTGGAGACTGCCATCTGCTTCAGTGCCTCCTCATATTTCCGCTCAGCTTAGCCACCATTATATCAGATTGGCTCTGCTTTCATCCATGCGGAATAGTAGCGTTTGCAGTATCTAGCTCAGTCTTGAGATCGTCCAATTCTGTCCTGGCCAAAGAGTACATTTGAGCACATCTTTCTGTAGCTTCACGTTATTTTCCAGGAGCCGATCACATTCACTCCAGGCATTTTTCAGGGCATCCTCAGGCTGGTCAAGAGATCGACACTCACTGGTTCTGGCTCTGCTTCCCTGGGATGGTTGGTTGGGGTTCCTCACTATTGGCACCGGTCAGACACTTCTTTGGGTGGTCACACTTCTGCCTTGGCCCCTGGATATTCGGTTATAACCACGGGACGAATTCTCCATTTTCTCTAGGCTGCAGGGCATCTCGGTCCCCCTTTTTCTCCACAGGATCTGCGGACGTGTCCTGTTCCTTCCACGGTAAGTGAAGGACCGCTTTTCTATTTATTTTTTCGCCTTTTTGTTTTGGATGACACCGTCCCCTCAGGGATACTGGGGTCTCCATCTTCATTTGAAATTTTAGCAGCGTCACTGGATCCACCTGGCTTTTCTTGCAACTGTAACAGCTGACGGAAATATTCGGTGATCCACTGCTCCCGCTCTTTCTCCTGCCGATCATATTTGTCATCATAGGGAGCGGTCTTTCCGGTTCGTACCGAGTTCAGGCACCCTCACCATTCTTGGGGTGTTTTGTGGGTGTGACTCGGTTTAGGTTCCCCATAAGAGATGTCTTCCTCCTCATCGGACTGGAAGGGCCACTCTTCCGTGGGGTAAGGTTCATTACAGGAACGCTGCATCTTGTCCTCCATTTTGGGGCTATCAGGTATAATTTTCTTCCTGACCTCAGGAGGCGCTATTGCAGCTGTTGCCACTGTATTTGCTAGAACTCCCAATTGTGGTAGTCCTACAGCTGGGCCTATTTTGCTTGTAGAGATCAAAGCTCTCACAGGCATCTTTGTAGACTTTTTTTTCTCTCTTGGGTAAGTTTACAATATCAGCAGTGCTGTGCACACATTTTCTCTCATCAGGTATACAGGATGTGCAGTGGCTAGGTAAAAAAGTCTATTTGCTTTACACCATTTACTTGCTAGGAATAATCTCTCTGCTTCAGCCAAATAATGTGATTTTCTGCTTGAGTTCAGTCTCAACTTTGGGTATTATGACATTCACTCTTCACACTTTGGGATACCTTTTACACAGCTCAGCAATTCCTTTTTTTTTTTTTTTAGTAGGCAATTTTACCCTCAGCATTTGTTTACTGAAAATTCCCCTGCACAGTCTTGCATCAATTTTCATTTTTTTCTGCATATACTCCATTCACAACTGGTAGTCCTATGCGGTGTGGCAGCCTTTACTTGCAGAATCAGTACCGCTCGTGGGTCACCATCTGTATTCACTGCTTCAGCTAAACATTTGAAAACAACAAAGGGCTAACTCACTTCTTGAACCCTGACTATGGCTGGAAGGCAAACCCCCTATTTCAATGACCATATTACACTTTATTGTGATAGGCAAATAAGGTTTACCTGCTTCAGCAGTCTCTCTCTCTCTCCTCTTGGGATTGGGGAAAAGAGTCCATCTGTGGTTTTGTAAGTTTCAGTGCAGGTTAGATTTCCTGCCTGGATGTGTATCACTTTCATTCTGGTCTCTGCTGCATGAGATTTTTTTGTTTATGTAGCTCAGACTGTTTGTAGACAAAGAAGCACAAAAAAAATTTCACCCAAACTCCGGGTTCCTTAACTTTAAGGACCACCTCTCTCGTCCCACTTCTGACAACCATATGTAGGCGGACGCTCACAGAGGTATGCAAGGAAGACTGGTTATGGTGAAATTATATAAGGCTTTTATTGCGCCTGTTTCCTTAACATCAGGAAACCATCCAAACAAGGGGTAAACAAAGCTTCTATTCACTTGGGAGTATTTCTAATGAAATACTATGCAATCCACCACTCCCTTTAGATAAGCATGTCTCCCAGCCCCAAACATATAGCATGAAATGAACAGATATAAAAAGTCTTATAAATGAAAGTCTTATCTGTTAGCTGGGCTGCTGTAGGGGAAGCTTCTCTGCTCTCTTGGAACCACACCCTTGTGTGCACAGGAAATGTCAGGCTCCAGGTTAGAATCTTGTCCCCTTTGTCTTGTGGTCAGCTTGTCGCTCAAGACATCTGTTCTGTCTCCAAGTTCAGCTCAGGTGTGAGCTAAGGAGTCTCACTTCCTGTCTCAAAAGACAGGCTTTTCTAAGCAATCTAATCAGGCAGGTGGTGTTTGTTAATTGACTACCAGCAGTTAACCACCACACTGCTGTATTAGAGGCACATTACCTGAACAGGGATAACTCCCCTGTTACAAGGCCGAAAGTGGGACCCCACTTTCCTCTGGAACATCCTCATAATGGCAACCTGCCATGAGGTACGTGAGTATGACACACCCAGGGCTCTACACTTTCCAGTAGCTCATGCCCCCGGGCTGCCCAGTAATCTTTCCAGAACTGTCACTACCTATAGTGACTTCCAGTCCAAGAATCATTCCCAAGGTGCCATATCCAGTGGAAACTCCGCACCCGTCCTATACCCTGGGGAGGTACGATGCCATGCTCACAGGGTGCCCGCTACTCTACACAGATCCTCTCCTACACAGGGTGATTTTCAGTCCAAGGAACCCTCTGGAAGCGCCCCTCCAGACCGGGACTCTTCAACCATTATACACCCACAGAGAACACAGGGTCAGTCTAGAACCCACCCCTAGGCTAAGGCCAGAACCTCACAGCCACCTGTCCCCAGAGACCTCAGCATTGGGAGTAACTCAACCTCAATTGGTGGAAGCCCTGACAGAGTAATCTCAGTCCTACTAATACCGTAAGCTAAAGGCTTTCTCAGGGATCCGGCCTATGCCCCTAGAAGAGGCAGAGTTCGAAGAATGGAGGGATCATGCGGGGCAAGTGCTCCCTGTGTGGACCTGCTCCGACGCAGTAAAGCGGCAGCGAATCATAGCGTGCCTGCTGCCTCCAGCCACCCATATGGTACAATTCTACAATGATTGTCACCCCAACACTGATTCAAAAGTGCTAATGCAGGCCCTAACCAAGACATATGGTGTCCCAGACGATGTCATATCTCTTCTGGCTCGGTTCCACAACCTCAAGTAAGCCAATGGAGAGGACGTGTCGGAGTTCCTCTGCCGAATCCAGTTGGTCCAATGGCCTCTGGTGAAGAAGAAGATCATCCCAGCATCCGAGGCCGTCGGTCTTCGAATCCATCAACTTCTGCGGGGAGTATTGCCTATGCACCTGGTTGCTATATGTGGCAGTTGCACCCTCTCCCCAGAACAGTCTCTAAACTTCAAAAGACCTGATGGATAGTGTACAAGCCCAAGAGAGTATTCTACGAGTTCATTTGCCCAAACCGACTAGTGACTCTGCCAGAAGGGAAAGGTCGGCTATGTCTGCCGAGTATCGCAAGGATGAGTTCAAAGGGGCGGCGACTCAAAAAGGCCAAGGAGGCAGAAAACTATGAAGACTACCCTGCTTCCAAGGTGTCTGCCACCAAGTCCAGGATGCCCAAGAAAGAATCTCCTGCCTCCAGGGCCGAGCTGGATCAGAGTGCACAACCTGTTTCAATTGTGGCCAAAAGGGCCACTTCTCTCGGAACTGGCTGGAGCCCAGAAAAACCCGAAAATTCCACCCCAAGGCCATGATCTGAAAGTCTAGTCAGCAGAAACCTCTTCCCCATCCTCAGAGAGCACACCAGCGTCAAGCCCCGACGAAACATCTCCATCGGACGCTTACAGTCGCTTGGGACCGACCGCCATCATACGTGTCCTCATGGACAGCATATATGCATCATCTTTGCTAGACTCCGTGTCCCTAGTGACCATTGTATACCACCTGTTCTAGGAACAAAATCTTAAGCACATGCCCTTGCAGTCAGCGAATAAGATGAAGCTGTGGGGACTCAGCAATGAGGACCACCCTATTGACGGCGTGTTGAAGGTTCGGCTGGAAATACCACAGTTGAACACCGGCAAGTCTCACACATGGATGTGGAGGCTCTGATATGCCCCAAGCTTCAAGATCACCCAGCTCCACGATCATATTGGGGACCAATGCTGATGTGGTGCAGGCAGTGATCCGAGCATACCTGCAAGAGGCTGCGAACTACCTCTGTCGGCCCTACAAATCCACACAATCCTGAAGGAAGAGTGCTTTCGAATCTCAGCCAAGGAAGGATACGGTGAGTTGTTCAATGCCACCAAGGGGTTGACCGAGATTCAACCAGGGGGATTGAAGGTCATGTACACTGTGTGTTGCTATCCAGACCGAGACAAGGCCGGTTATCTCTTTTCTCTGGAGAGTACGCCAGAGGATGATGCCAATTGGGTTACAAGCTTCTGCCAGAGATACGAGAATACCTCCTCAATACCGACGGAGAAGATCAAAGTGTTTATCCAAAACATCTCTCCGTACACCATGCCCTTCGACCAAGGTCAATGGTTGGGTAGGATATACCCAGTTACTCTTGTCGAGACGATGGCCGTGCAAGTGAACACCTCTGCCGTGCAAGATCAACCAGCTGAGCTGGCATTCGACTTCGGGGAATCAACCCTGTCCGCCAAGTGGAAGGATCGGCTAATGGCAAAGTTGGAAGAACACCAGGACACCCAGCACACCATCCGGCTAAGTGATACCACGCCCTTCTGGGAGTGTTCCCGTCGCATAGCTCCCAGAGATGTGGAGGACGTGAGAGACGTCTTACAAGAAATGGAGATAGCGGGCAATGTTACAGAATCCCGTAGCTCCTATGCGTCGCCAATTGTGGTGATGCGGAAGAAAAATGGGTCAGTTCGATTGTGTATCGACTATCGGACCCGGAACAATCGCACCGTTCCTGACAAGTACACTCTTCCGAAGATTGAAGAAATTCTCAATGCACTGTCTGGAAGCCACTGGTTCAGTATACTAGACCTGAGATCTGGGAACTACCAGGTACCAATGAGTGCGGAAGACCAAGAGAAGACGGCATTTGTTTGTACCCTGGGCTTCTACCAGTTCACCCGCATGCTCCAAGGCATTTGTGGTGCCCCAGCAACATTCCAGTGTTTGATGGAGAAGACCATCGGTGACATGAACCCATGGGAATGCTTAGTCTACCTGGATGATATCATCGTCTTCAGCAAGACTCTGGAGGAACACGAAGAACGGCTGCTGAAAGTGCTGGATTGGCTGGGCAAGGAAGGCTTGAAGCTGTCCTTGGACAAATGCCGGTTCTGCCAAACATCAGTTAACTACGTGGGACATATAGTGTCCGCAGATGTGATAGCTACCGACCCCACCAAAGTCGAAGAAGTGGTGGACTGGCCAAGACCAAAAACATAATGGAGCTCCACTCCTTCTTAGGATTCTGAGGTTACTAGTGCCGATTTGTGGAGGGATATTCGAGCAAAGCAAAGGTCCTCAACAACCTTCTCAAGATATACCCCAAGGATACAGAACAGAAAGCCACCTCCGCACGATTGCCGTTCGACGACAAGTGGACGGCCGCCTGTTAAAAGACATTCATCGGCCTAATGAAGTAGAATCGCAGATGCTGGACCTCCTGGTCTACCGCATAAAAGACGCGGACAGCCAGGTAAAGGTCTGGCACCGCAACCATCTTCTGCCTATCCTGCAAGTGGATATGACGATACAGAAATGGACGCTATACCATTGGCTGGCAAGCCAAAAGGATCTGAAGAGACAGTAACTGTAACAACCAAGGATCCTATGGAAGGACCCTCTAGTCGCGCTAATGAAAACCAAGGGGCACCTCCGGAAGGAGCACCAGGTAATAGTCCCAGACCGTATACACCTACTCCGGTGGCTCCAGTGAGGTATCTTCCCAACCGGGTAACCTATGATTCGTTAGGGGCACTCCACTATGAGGCTCAGCAGTGGTCTCGTAACAAAATTAAATCGGTCGTTGTGATGTTTACAGAAATGTATAATCTGATGTAAAGCCATTGTAATGCGTTAAGTTGTACATGTGTTCAGTTATATAATTACCCTGCATTTTTCTTATATGTGTGTCATGTTTGTGTTACGTTGTTCCCAAGCCATTACACTCTTTGACAAAGGGCTGGGAGCCCGAAACATGTTAGAGTACTTCTACAGCGTCATGTGAACCCTGTTTGTCTTGTTCCTCAATAAAGAAGCTTATTTTTATTGCACCTGATCCAGCCACTGTCACATCTTTTTTCTATATGCACCTCTAAGCAGTGCACTGCCTGCATGTCCCCTCCAGGGATACTCACCCCATAGTACAAACACACTGTCTATGTATCTAAACCAAGAACCCGCATATACCTATACCTCTGTACATATAGCTGTACATATACCTCTTCACATCCTGCCATATGTAGGCACAACATTGACCACACAATCGTCCCTTGTGTCTATACCTAGAACCGGTACTCAAATAAAAAGTAATTCTGATCTAGTGTAACCTTTTGTAAACTTGACTTCTCTCTGTGTCACTTCTACAGTCTCTCTCTCTCTAATGCCCTTTTCACCGCTTCTATGCAATCCTTATTTGGAATTGCTGTATACTGTACAAGCTTTGTACATCCCATGTTAGGTATGTTATGTCATCTACATAGTCTCTAAAGTCAATGAATCTTTCAAGGTAGTGTGTTATATCCCTTATTTATGAAGGTTCCATGGTCACTAGGGGTCTGAGGACTCTGCCCAAGTAAACACAAAGTGGTTCAAACACAGTCAGTTCCTACAACCATAGGATGACCGGAGATCTGTCAAATTCTTGTGTACCTTCGGGAAAGAATACTGGTGTGATTTGATTCTATGAAATTAGATATACACATACTGTTTGATTTTGTGGTTGTTGTCCTCACAGTCTTCATAATCAATCTTTTTGTTTTATATATGTAACGGTGTTTCCCCCCTCTCTGGGAGATTCTGCCATTATACAGTGTGGTGTGGCGGATACCTGCTGGCTCACAGTAGATCTGAGCTTCTCGCATTGTTGTAGGGAAGAACAGGACAGGCTTCTGGGTAGTAACTGATTCTTTCTCACAGTGACAATGCCTCCATCTCTTGCAGGCCCCTGCAGGAGAACTTACTTCCCCTCCCCCTGATAGATTGCAGTCTCAGGCAAGAGGATATCTTTGAACAGGATCAGTTTATTCTGACAGCACAATCAGTTGGTGCAGCATACACATCAGAGATCACTTCTTGGGCCTCTACTCTCAGGATGTACCCTGGACATCCACTCCAGGCCAAGGGACGCTGAAGCAGTGCTTGCTCTTCCCTTACTCCCTGGTGGGTTAAGGGGTATAGACTATATTGATATTACTATGTGGTGGGAAGAACCTACTTCTTGGTTTAAGGTCAGCTATAAGGCCTCTAAATCTCTGATCATATGGGTACGCTCCTTGGTTGTCTGTCTCTGCATCTAGAGTGTTCAGGAAAGCCTGTTCCTCGTGCCTTCTCATGCCAAGTATAAACTTGGTTCCTCTGGTAGTCAATTGTGTTTCTAATGAATTTCTGTTTCTTAATATCTTCAGTTTCCTTCCTATGGTTTGCTATAATCTTACCAGGGTCCGCTTTAATTTCTCTAATAGTACAGATTTGGCAAGTGTTACTGTTCATAACAACAGTGCAAGCTGTTGACAAGAGACAGTGGCGGCCCCGGCACCAGAGGATTAATGCTGTGGGGTGTCCAATCCAGAAGCACGGACCCCCTGCAGTATAACCACGGCAGACTCTTTCTCCGGTGCCGCAAACTTTTACCTTTTCAACCGTAACACCAGAGACAGTAAGTCTTGCTACATCTTACATCTGTAGCTGGGTTAGTCTTCTTAGTCAAACTGTAAGAACTGTAAATGATGACCATGTCAATGATGTGCTAAGTTAAGTGTTCTATACAGCGTTTCTAATTGTACTATGTTACCCACTCGTACTGTGTATTGTGTTTAATTGTATTCTAGAACAGGGGAGCGCAATCTTTTTTCCCTGCGCCCCCTGCCATCTGTCCCCCTCTCCCCGCACCCCCCCCCCCCTCTCTTACCTTGATTCAGACGTCCTGGCATCATGATGTAACATTGTCATGGCAACGTGACGTCACATGACCCCGCAGCTTCATTTGATGCCGCGTTGCCATGGCGACGCATCACCAGGAGCGTCTGAATCAAGGTAAGGTTTACAGAGGTCCTGCAGCTCCCCTGGCATTAATTTAAATGCCTTTGGGAAGCACGCAAGGCCTCTGTAAACCCTGCGCCCCCCTTTGCGCACCGCTGTTCTAGACAACGGCCGAAGAAACTAACCGTGCATTTCAAAATGTGTTCCATAGCTAAGTGGGTAGTGACATGGTTGTTCTGCTTATGTCACCACGCAAGGGCGCACGCAGTGGCCATTGTTGATGTAAACACATGGGAGCTTGCACTATATGTGGATGCCCATTTCGCAATCCTGACGAAGGGGCCAGGGGGCCCAGAAACATTCCTGGTTCACTTAACAGTCTGTGCAAGTTGATGTAACTTGCTGAAATAAACAGAATGCCTTTATTTTGAACAAAGAAAGGAGCACATGTGTTTTTGAGTTTTCTCTATATAACAAGATGAGTGCTGGCCCTTGTCTGTTGATGAACAGAGTTAAGTGTAAGTACTGTAGGGTTGCCAAATTTAAGTTTTGTAAATAAGGGATGCCAAAATCAAGTAGAAAAATAACATTTTAATCCAGATATTTCCCATATTGTCTCTATACACTGGCGACACGTTTTAATCTTCGTTGGCTAGTTCCGCAAGCCGGGAGATTTCCCGGCTTGCTAGCCAAATCCCTCGGCGTGCCGCGCGTCACGGATGCGCGGTCATGGTTCATCGGGTGCCTGCGCCCCATGCGCACGTGCCCAGGGCTCCCCGAGGGAGCCCTGGTGTCCCGCGATGTGGGGGACGGCGGTGGGGGGTTCCGGGGGACCCGGCGGACCTGGAGAGGGGAGAGGGTAGCCCGATCGGAGGACCGCTCCTCCGAGGCTTCGGCGCGCGCACGGGACACCCCGGCGCGCGCCCGGTTACTGTCGCGGCCGAGACCGGGTAAATGTAAGAATAAACTCGGCCGCGACAGTATACACATATATCTGCACTGACCAGTTCTCCATTCATAACTTGCTGCAAAGCCTGCTCTGCTGCCTGTAAAGAATGATGCTGTGATGCTGTGATGCTGTGATGCTGTGATGCTGTGATGCTGTGATGCTGTGATGCTGTACAGGCAGTCTTCGGTTATCCAACGGAATCCGTTCTGGAAGTAGCACTGGATAGTAAAACCGTTGTAAGGTGAGTCCCATGTTAATCAGTGGCGGTGAGCGTCGGATAACGCATTCAGGCATCGGATAACGCATTCTGGCGTCAAAACTTCCCTTAGGGTTGCATTGTAAAGCGTTGGATATGCCATTCTTTGTAAAGTGAAACGTTGGATACCTGTACTCTATATTTGTCGCTATAAAAATCCTGGAACAAAGAATTCCTCCATGGACTTATTGACTAAGGTGACACACCGTATCTTCAAGATAGGTCCTTCTCTATCTTCAGTAACAGAATTAAAGCATTGCAGTTGTTCATAGGAATTGTTCAGACATATTTACTGTTTGTGTTCTGTTATACTTTTAGTTGCAGAGTTGTATTGGTTGCATGAATGCTCAAGTGATGGCTGAAATGAAGAAAGACTCTGCACGGGGTCAATAAGACCCCCATTCAAAACATTTCCTCTCCCTGTGTGTGCTGCTTTTTTCTGTATTGCTGCTTTTTTGAATTTTCATTAAAGAAGAAACTTGGTGAGACCAAAAGCAAAATGTAAGTCTTTCCTTATTATTATTATTATTATTATTATTATTATTACTCAGACCACATTCTGCAAATCTGGAATCAGTGCTGCACTATTACTGTACCTCATTCAGGAATGGTCCCGTGTGATTTTTACTTTTAGACCTCTAGGTCTGAAGTTGGAAAACGACTAAACTGAGTGTTTATACGTTACTGTCAAAAAAAATACAATTCCAGTAGATATTGCTTCATTGGCTGGGAATTTAATTGACTCAGAAGGTGTAGAATGCGTTGCAGTCCTTGCACGAGTTAAAATAATATATACTGTGCATGTTGAGGGGTCAAATTATTCTCAGTCATAGGCCATTAGCATATGCTGTCTGTCAGGTCTTGGAAGCCAAGCACGGCTCGTAGAATGGGACCACACAGAACAGACTCCTGCCATCATCACCACATCCTCCTCATCATCATTTGTGGTTCTGCTTTGCCTGATGCCTTGGAAAGGCTTCAGGAAGTTTTCATAGAAACCTTTGCCTCCACACGCAACGTACATTATTTGGTAGCAGAAGTTATTCCTAAGGCATTGGGTATAGCTGCAGCTAATTTTATTGTTGGTGCCAAATTAGTGGTTTATCTAATCATCTCTTCATTGAAAGATGTGTTTACATTTAATGAACTGGCATATTCACAGTAAGTAAATTGTCTCATTTCCCTGGGAAAGAAACAATCAGTAACCTTATTAACATATGTGTCTATATATGTTGAGCAAACATTGAAGACTCCCATGTCAACACTCCTGGTATTAATTGTTACTGGTTGCACAATATTTAAGCATCAAGAAAAGTTACATCTGTCACATGCCTACAATGCAAGAGAACGTTACAGTGTGTGCCCTCTCACAGTAAAACACATTTTAATTACATTATTATGCCAGGGATGCCAGCCTGTCACGTGCTTAAATGTAACATATTTATCCGTATTGGAAGCGGCATAGAAAAGAATGGATGCAGCTATGAATATCCTTAAAAGACCTGTAAGTGTTTTATTAACCTGGAAGACATAATATCCCCGGATACATCAAGCTTCGTTAAAATGGTGTTATTATCGCGTTTTGTTAAAAATGAAATACGCGCGTTAATACCACAAAGGAGTCTACCACCGTAAAAAAAAGTGCGATGGGCCATGAAAACGTACCATACCTAGAGGGGAAGGTGTTTAGTATCTAACTCCTTTAACCCATATTGTAACCAAACATGAAGGGGGTTTACATATATTGATATCTGCTTGAGTTGTCCTGTGATATTTGTTGTCTCTCTGTGTAGGTGCTTGTGTGCTTGAGTTACTGTTTTTATTTAACTTTACTTTGGAAGTTGTTTTTAGTTTTGTCTGTTTTCACATCTGTTGTGTGATTGTGTTCATTGCTGTATATTGTGAGTGAGTGTGAAAAATGGGGAGACTTGGGGAATGGGGAATGTTTGAAGAGAAGTGAGTGGAGTGACTTTTGGGAGTGGAGTGAATTGAGTGACTGGTGGGAGTGGAGTGACTTCTAGGAGTAAGTGGAGTGACTGGTGGGAGTGTGAGGACTGGTGGTGGATGGAGGAGAGGAGGAGTGAGGCATGGGGGTGGATGCAGAAGTGAGGAGAGGAGTAGAGGGAGTGTGAGGATTGGTGGTGGACACAGCAGTGAGGAGAGGAGTTGTGCGAGGAATGGTGGTGGATGCAGCAGTGAGGAGAGGAGGAGTGTGAGGAGTGGTGGTGTATGCAGCAGTGAGGAGAGGAGGAGTGTGTGGAGTGGTCGTGGATGCAGCAGTGAGGAGAGTGAGGTGCAAAAGTGGAGCAGAAGCATCAAGGCCCATAGAAGGTCAACATCCAGTCTCCTACAACCGAGCGTGCAACTGATGCAGCTGAGAGGCAGCACTTGAGAAACCTCAACTTTACAGAGGATGAAAATGTAATCCTTATTAACAAAATGTTAATATGTTAATATGATGTGATTCTTGGCAAATTGGCCTCCAAAACAGCCATTCCTGTAAAAAATGCAAAATGGAGGGAATAGTGAACAGTATAGGTACCTCGCATAGGAAAGCACTGTAAGGAATGGTACACAGATATCAAATGCAGACAGAGATCCAGAATGGATGAGGAAGAAAATCACTGCAGGAATAGGTGGAGGACCTCCACTGACTGTGATCTACAGTACAGTGGGTTTGAGATCTGAGTGAGGGCACTAATCCACCCCAACATCGTGGTGGGCATCGAACGGCTTAAAGACACATGCAGACCAATGCCAGACGAGCAACCAGGTAAGCAAATCATATGTAACATGTAAAAATGTTATCAACAATTTGCTATACTGCTCACATACCTGAAACATAATATTCATGTACAGTAACACGCTATGTAACAGACATTACATCAAAAACTCTTTCATTAAACATCACATATGTGGAATAATTAACCAACAGTTAAATACAGATAGATAGATAGAACGATAGATAGAACGATAGATAGATAGAACGATAGATAGATAGAACGATAGATATATGTAACAAGCTAGATCGAATAGATATATAGATTAGATAGATAGATAGATAGATAGATAGAGAGATAGATAGATACCGAAGGATAGATCGATAGATAGATAACCGTATAATAGATACCGATAGAGTAGATACCGATAGATAGATAGAACGATAGATAGATAGAACGATAGATAGATAGATAGATAGATAGATAGATAGATAGATAGATAGATAGATAGATACATACATACATACATACATACATACATACATACATACATACATACATACATACATACATACATACATAAATACATCCTCTATGAACAAGTAATGTCAAATGTTATGTTATTTCACTATATTTTTCTGTAACATATAGTTATTTGCAAAGAAAGTACCCGGGCGCTATCTCTTTATGGTGCTCATAAAATATTGTAAGTGGATGGAGAAAAAAAGGGATGTAATACAGCCTTAAGATAATGTTCTTAAGATGTCCTCGTGTGACTCGGAACCCCAACAGGATCTATCCAGGACCCTTAAGGACAATGGAACACAAGAAAAATGGGGGAGCACAATGGGAGGAAGGGTAAGTAGGTGGTGTGTCTTCTTTGACTGGTGATCAGTGTGGTGAAAACACCTCTATTGAAACATCAGTGTATGTGATAGACTCCTTGAATGGGAGGTGAGCATACAATGGTTTGTGTATAAAGGTGGAAAGATATGAGTAAATAACTTACACGGCCTTGTGTAAGTTCTATCCCATCAAGGTTTCTTTAGCTTCCGAATCTTCTTTTAGGGTGTTGATCTTCCCTCTGTCTGTTCTTCTTTGCTTGCTGTTTCTTCAATAATCTTCTTTGGAGAAGTTCCTCTGTGATTTTCCTCTCATGAAAATGAAAAGGTGATTAGATCAGGGTATGTAAGTAACAACTGCGGTATAGGAGGGGGTGGTGAGGCAATATATTATTGCAATCTAATGGTATAGTATGTCACTCACACGGGCTAATGTGAGTGTTCTCATATCACAGTATCTTGTTATCTCCTGTATCAAATGTAGGAGCAGGACTTCAGATATTCTATCTACAAGTATCTTGCAATACGATTGCAGATAAAAATAGAAAGGTTCGACCTTATGGTCACCCAATGGTGGTGGTGAGAGGGAATGTGGAATAATATAAATATAACAGAATACTCACACGGGCCAGTGTGAGTACACACTGGTAGAAGTTTCTTTCTGCTTCTATTTTCTTTTTCTTTATCCGCTTCGCTGCTGATGAAAAATAAACTATGGGACACTAAGGTCTAAGGGGGGTAAACTTTATTAAAACAAACAGTGATAAACAAACTAAATGTGGTGGCACAGATAAAAATGGGGATAAAACAAAAGCAGCTGCTTGCTTCTGGAGGAATGCTAAAACACAGGGAGAAGCTCGGTGGTAGGTGGCAGGGGGTCTCTTTCTCCGCGTCCGGATGAAGAGAAGCAACTTCACCTCTTGCCTCTTGCTGTGAACTAAAAAACTGTCCCAGGTAGAGAGCAGCAATTAGTTATTACTAGTTATAGTTATTAAACATGAGGTCAATATAGTACATACAGCTGAACCCCGTTATAACACGGTGCTCGGGGTCCACATAATGAGACCGCGATATAACCAGGATCGTGTTATAAACGGGATCGTGAAATTGCTGCCGCGCAAGGACTTACTCGGCATCTGCGCTCTCTCCTCTCTGCAGCTCTCTCCTCTCTCCCTGCTTCATCAGGCTGCATCCACGTGCTCGGCGCACATCTCCAAGGTTTTTTTTTTAATATATATATATATATTATAACATTCAATGCTTTATTGCGGACACACACACACACGCAAAGGCAGTACTGTGCAGTAGAACTTAAGTTTGATATTAGAGTCAACGACATCCCACCAATCCTATGGTGTAGCAGGTAAAGAATCGCAACTAGTATGAAGGGTCATGGGTTCGATTCCTGCATGGTATGCTAAAATTATTAGTGTAGGGGGAGGTGTGTGTACATTAGCAATAAAACATTGAATGTTATTAAAAAAAACCTTGGAGATGTGGACACAGCCTGAGGAGAGAGCTGCAGAGAGGAGAGAGCTGCAGATAGGAGAGAGCTGCAGATAGGAGAGAGTTGCAGATGCTGGGAAAGTCCTCGCGCAATGGCCATTTTGCAAAAAAAAACAACTTTGAGATGTTTTTCAATCGGGAGCCACAAATCAGACCGCATTATAAGCGGGGTCGCGCTATAACGGCATTGAACTGTACATATGTATGTCAATATTAGTGCATGTGTGAATGCATCACACATCATGATGTAGTGAACCTTTACTCAATAAATTCTATGTCACCTTCTTATAGGTCCTACAGGGCGTACTGAACCTCGGCCGACTCTCACTAAGTTCTTCTTCACCAGGGAAACAAATGATAATATGAGAAGTGTGCAAATGTAACAAACACTGTTCTTCACTAGTCACATACCAGTAACATAACATGCGTGTATCATACCGTATCTGATTGACAGCTGTTAATAATGTCCAATACCCAAGTCAGAAATACAAATTTGTTATCCTTAAATATGTATTCCGTTCCGGTACTCTAGCAGCGCCCCCCACTGCGGCAGCTCCGGCTTCCCGCCCGGTGTGGTATTACAGATGCCCCTCCTTGCAGCCTCGGTTTTGGTCAAAGACATTGATTCTAGGACACGTCTCGATTTCAGACATGTAAAATTTGAAAAAAGGTGTGTCTTACAATCAAGGAAAATACGGTATTAAATATGAACTAGATTTTTCAATGAATAAAATTATACTATATATTACTTTTCTCAACATGGTATGTCACCTATAAGTACATGTTACTATCAACAACATACAACTGCGTTTTCTATACATATTACATCAATATTTACACTTTACATGTCAGCAAATGTATTAATACACTGTCATATACTGTAAATACAATGAATGACATGTAAAGTGTAAATATGTCAGTAATATATAAAACATATGTGACAGCGTCGCACATACCCTTCTGTTGTGAACTTTTAAGTAATAAATTGTATGTTGTATTGTAAGCAAATAACAGGTAACATGTCAGCATTTTACAAAAACTATTGTTTGCTAGTCACATACTTGGGACATTATATACATGTAGCATATAGTTTATGATTGGCAGCTGTCAATAGCATCCAATACCCAAGTCATAAACATGCACATATTTATAATACACTTGAATGACACTATATATAACTTCTCTGTATATGTTATGTAACTATGAGGTACGTTAGTTGAAATAAACATTACATAATATTTATTTCATTATCAGACAGTAATAACACCTGGCATGTCTATCATTGTCTTTATACAGTAAGACAATACATGTCAATATGGCCTTGCCTCTTGTTCCGCTGTCATAGAGGAGGATGCGTCATTGCTGATCTCCTCTTCTCCCTCTACCACATGCCTTCTTGACCCCATTTCCTCCCATCTCCTAAAACCTCTTGCGCCTACTATAATCCCTACGCTCAAACACATTTTTAACTCCTCCCTCTACTCTGGTACCTTTCCCTCCTCCTTCAAACATGCAACATTTATACCATTACTCAAAAACAGCAAGCTTGACCCTACCTGTCCTTCTAACTATCGACCTGTCTCCCTCCTGCCTTTTGCCTCTAAACTCCTTGAACGTTTTGTATTCTCTCGCTTGCTCCATTTTCTCAACACCTATTCTTTCCTAGACCCTCTACAATCTGGCTTCCGCACTGCTCACTCCACGGAAACAGCGCTCACTAAAATAACTGGCGACCTCCATGCTGCCAAAGACAGAGGTCACTACACTCTGCTCATATTATTCGACCTCTCTGCAGCATTTGACACCGTGGACCACCAACTTCTCCTTCACATTCTCCATAATATTGGTATTCGTAACAAAGCTCTATCCTGGATCTCCTCTTACCTCTCCCGTCGTACTTTCAGTGTCTCTTCTGCTAACTCATCCTCCTCCTCTATCAATCTCTCTGTGGGGGTACCCCAGGGCTCTGTCTTGGGACCTCTTCTCTTTTCTTTTTACACACTCTCTCTAGGTGATATAATCACATCTCTTGGGTTGAAATATCACCTCTATGCTGATGACACAAATTTACTTTTCAACCCCTGACCTTACACCTGCTGTACAGACTAAAGTTTCTGAATGTCTCTACTATATCATCCTGGATGGCCCTCCGCCGACTTAAACTCAACATGAAAAAAATAGAACCCCTCATACTTCCTCCCAAACCTGGCCCTACTACCTCCTTCCACATTACTGTTGGAAGTACGATCATTCACCCAGTAGCCCAAACACGTTGCCTAGGGGTCACACTCGACTCCTCTCTCACATTCTCCTCTCACATTCAAAAGGTAGCTAAAACCTGTCGTTTTTCCTCCGCAATATTACAAAGATACGCCCTTTCCTCTGTTTCTCGACTGCTAAAACTCTGACACCGACCCTCATTCTCTCCCGTCTCGATTACTGTAACCTCTTGCTGTCTGGCCTTCCTGCCTCTCACCTGTCTCCCCTACAATCCATCCTAAATGCTGCTGCCAGAATCACTCTACTATTTTCTAAATCTGTCTCAGCGTCTCCCCTGCTGAAATCCCTCTCCTGGCTTCCTATCAAATCCCGCATCTCACACTCAATTCTCCTCCTCACTTTTAAAGCTTTACACACTTCTGCTCCTCCTTACATCTCAGCCCTAATTTCATGCTATGCACCATCCCGACTCTTGCGTTCTTCTCAAGGATTTCTTTTCTCAACGTCTTTTATATCTAAAGCCCTCGCCCGCCTTAAACCTTTCTCACTTTCTGCCCCACACCTCTGGAATTCCCTTCCCCTCAATATCCAACTTGCACCCTCTCTACTCACCTTTAAGACCCACCTTAAAATACACCTGCTTAAGGAAGCATATGAGTAGCTCCATGGCTGATAATTAACACCTCTTACATAAACCTTGACCTCCTGCAGACACACTCGCCAGAACCCCCTCCTACTGTCTCTGTACGTTCTTCCTACGAACCAATTAGACTGTAAGCTCTTCGGAGCAGGGACTCCTTTTCCTAAATGTTACTTTAATGTCGGAAGCACTTCTTCACTTTATGTATTCTTTGTTATTTATATGATTGTTACATGTATTACTGGTGTAAAGCGCTACGTAAAAACCAAAGCCAAAAAACAAGACATTGATTTGACAAAACAGGAGTAACTTTAAAAAAAAGAAGCCAACCTCCTGTACAAAAAAAGAGGTGAAAATGAAAAATGAACTCCAGCAGCAGTATATTGCCTAAAGAAAAATAGGCAGTAACCTTCAAAACTTTGCCAGGTAAGCGAAATTCTAGCAGTGAGAAGGTCTGTGGCCTCATCGAGCTGGCTATGGCCATTTGGCGTTAACAGTCCCACCTCTCAGTATAACAGTAGCAACAGCTGGATCTTCAGATCCAAAACCGGGTGCTACACCTTCCACTAGCACCACAAGCTACCCCCTGCATTTGCCATCTTGTGTACGGGCGTGAACACGTGGCCTCAGAAGGAGCAGCCAGGGGTCTACTATAGAGGTGGACCCCGCCCCCGTAAGAGGGCAAGAAAATAAATCGATGTCCTTAGCTTGTATATAGTAATATGTAACTGTGTTATACATATGTAACCCTTCGTTTTACCAATAGACTAATGGCTATATTCTAAGGCTATATGCTATGGTGGGAGCCCAATCCAACTCCCCTTTATTGACCAGTACTATATCACTTACCAAGCACGTGGCCGTAGGTCAGACAATGGACACACAACACAGGGCCGGAGAAAACACAGTATTTTTTTTAGTATATCTCTTAATTGTTACGCCAGTGCTGCCCGCAGACCAGACCCGTCCCCTGAGCTGAAGGGGGAAGTGGTAATACACGCACCGCAGCAAAGGGAGCGTGTCCGGAGTGTGGTATGAAGCATTGCCAGGCTAGGTGTAGTAAGGTAGACAATACTTGCTGGTACCGGTTGTAGAGATAGAGTGAAGGATGCCTCGCCGAAGTCAGGGAGTGGAGAGTGGAGATAGGTCATTGTCCAAGCCGTGTTCAAGGGGTTACCAGAGTGAGCGTTGTCCAAGGAATGCCGAGATCGAGAGCCAGAGGGGTTAGTCGTACAAGCCGCGTCAGAACCTGTGAAAACACTGAGAGAATCCAGAAGTACTTCCATACAGAGACTATGTCGAGCAAAGACTGAGAGCAGAGAGGAGCTAGATAAAGTAGGAAGGTCCAATTAGGAATGGAGGCGGGACAGGAAGAGCTACAGGGAGACACTGCAGATTGGTGCAGGCATAACAGGCCAGGTGACTCTTGTTGGTCACCTGAATATGCCCGTGCAGTGTGCGGGGGCAGAGCCTGAGGTCCGGGGGACGGGAAGAAGAGTATGCAGACTGAGCGTGCTCCGTAACTCGTGTACGCGCGTGAACCGAGCCAGTGGATGGTGCAGGTGTGCGTGCAGGAGGGTGTGGGCGCGCCCGGCGCTGAGCAGAGGAATCGCTGAGGGGAGTGATCCCGGGACGGCGGCAGGGGCGAGGAGCCGTGGAGGCCGATAAGGCAGGTTTGTTTTGTGTGTCCAGGGGCTCCCTGCGGGAAGGGGGTGCTCTGTGTGGGGAGCGTGGAGAAAGCCGATTCCTGACATTAATAAAACAAGAAGATACATATATGATCCCCAAATGGGAGGATCAGTCATCAACAAACACAATGTATATATCACATAAGACGCTGTGTAGGTGTATGCCAGAGTCTCTCTCCACTAACACCCGACCCTGTACTTAGAGGACCTGTTACATTTAATGAACTGGCATATTCACAGTAAGTAAATTGTCTCATTTCCCTGGGAAAGAAACAATCAGTAACCTTATTAACATATGTGTCTATATATGTTGAGCAAACATTGAAGACTCCCATGTCAACACTCCTGGTATTAATTGTTACTGGTTGCACAACATTTAAGCATCAAGAAAAGTTACATCTGTCACATGCCTACAATGCAAGAGAACGTTACAGTGTGTGCCCTCTCACAATAAAACACATTTTAATTACATTATTATGCCAGGGATGCCAGTGTGTCACGTGCTTAAATGTAACATATTTATCCGTATTGTAAGCGGCATAGAAAAGAATGGATTCAGCTATGTATATCCTTAAAAGACCTGTAAGTGTTTTATTAACGTGGAAGACATAATATCCCCGGATACATCAAGCTTCGTTAAAATGGTGTTATTATCGCGTTTTGTTAAATATGAAATACGCGCGTTAATAGCGTAACAATAAGTAGTTGTACACCATCGTAAAAATAAAAGTGCGATGGGCCATGAAAACTTGCGTAATTTCTTGCGATACATATCATGTGGCCATTAAAATGGCGGCAAAGTCACAGAATGGTTCTAAAATGGCGGAAAAATATTGTCAGACTATGCTATGTAGCAGGCTATATAAACTCCTGGTTTCCTGACACACATTGCAAGTGCTATTGGGAGGTAGAGAGGACACATTGGCTACACGAAGTTTGAGGTTTTATAAATTTGTTGTACTTTATATATTGATATCTGCTTGAGTTATCCTGTGATATTTGTTGTCTGTCTGTGTGAGTGCTTGTGTGCTTGAGTTACTGTTTTTTACTGTTCTTTTGAAGTTGTTCTAAGTTTTGTCTGTGTTTTCATATCTGTTGTGTGATTGTGTTTAATAGTGTGTATTGTGAGTGAGTGTGAAAGATAGAGAAGACTGTTGGGAGTGGAGTGAGTGGAGTGACTGTTGGGAGTGAGTGGAGTGGAGAGAGTGTGAAGAGTGGGGGTGGATGCAAGAGTGATGAGAGGAGGAGTGTGTGGAGTGGTGGGGGACGCAGGAGTGAGGAGAGGAGGAGTGTGAGGAGTGGAAGGAATGATGGTGGATATAGGAGTGTGGAGAGGAAGAGTGTGAGGAGTGGTGGTGGATGCAGCAGTGAGGAGAGGAGGAGTGTGAGGAGTGGTGGTGGATGCAGGAGTGAGGAGAGGAGGAGGTGTGTGAGAGGTGTGTGGATGAAGCAGTGATGAAGAGGATAGTGTGAGGAGATTTGGTGGATGCAGGAGTGAGGAGAGGATGTCTGAGGAGTAGCGATGGATGCAGCAGTGAGGAGAGGAGGAGTGTGAGGAGTGGTGGTAGATGCAGGAGTGAGGAGAGGATGTCTGAGGAGTAGCGATGGATGCAGCAGTGAGGAGAGGAGGAGTGTGAGGAGTGGTGGTGGGATGCAGAGTGAGAGAGGATGTCTGAGGAGTAGCGATGGATGCAGCAGTGAGGAGAGGAGGAGTGTGAGGAGTGGTGGATATGCAGGATAGGAGAGGATGTCTGAGGAGTAGCGATGGATGCAGCAGTGAAGAGAGGAGGAGTGTGGGGTGTGGGTAGATGCAGGAGTGAGAAGAGGAGTCTAGGAGTAGCGATGGATGCAGCAGTGAGGAGAGAGGAGGAGAGTGTGGTAGATGGTGGTGGATGCAGGAGTGAGGAGAGGATGTCTGAGGAGTAGCGATGGATGCAGGAGTGAGGAGAGGAGGAGTGTGAGGAGTGGTGGTGGATGCAAGAGCGAGGAGAGGATAAGTGTGAGGAGTAGTGGTGGATTCTGCAGTGAGGAGAGGAGGAGTGTGAGGAGTGGTGGTAGATGCAGGAGTTAGGAGAGGATGTCTGAGGAGTAGCGATGGATGCAGTAGTGAGGAGAGGATGTCTGAGGAGTAGCGATGGATGCAGCAGTGAGGAGAGGATGTCTAGGAGTAGCGAGGATGCAGCAGTGAGGAGAGGAGGATGGAGGAGTGGTGGTGATGCAGAGTGAGGAGAGGATGTCTGAGAGTAGCGATGGATGCAGGATGAGGAGAGGAGGAGTGTGAGAGTGGTGGTGGATGCAAGAGCGAGGAGAGGATAAGTGTGAGGAGTAGTGGTGGATTCTTCAGTGAGGAGAGGAGGAGTGTGAGGAGTGGTGGTGGATGCAGGAGGGAGGAAAGGATGAGTGTGAGGAGTGGTGGTGGGTGCAGGAGCGAGGAGAGGAGGAGTGTGAGGAGTGGAAGGAATGGTGATGAGTACAAAGGTGAGGAGTGGAAGAGAGCTGGGGTGGAGGTTAGAAGGGAGGTTGCAGTGGCCAGGGCTGGAAAACACCAGGAGGGGAGTAGGAGTGGGGAGGAGGGGAGAGTAGGGAGGGACAGGGCAGAGGGAAGTTAGGGAGCAGCATCAAGCCACAGGAGGCTAACGCCCCTCCATATATATATATATATACACATATATCCTCTATGTACAAATAATGTCAAATGTTATATCATTTTACTATACAGTATTTTGCCATCACATATAGTTGTTGTACGTGATGCCAATATAGTACATGCACATGTATATCAGTCTCAGTACACTTAATAAATTCTATGTCACCTTCTTATAGGTCCTACCGGGCGTGCTGAACCTCAGCCGACTCCACTTCACCATGTAAGCAAATGTTAATATGAGAAGTGTCCAAATGTAACAAACACTGTTCTTCACTAGTCACATACCAGTAACATAACATGCGTGTGTCATACCGTATCTGAGTGACAGCTGTTAATAATGTCCAATACCCAAGTCAGAAATACAAACTGGGATAGAATATTTGAAACAATATTCTTCAATAGTCACATACATTTCACATTAACTTCATGTAACACACAGTATGTGAGTGACATTACCTGTGAATAATATAAAAACAACTAATTAAACATGAACCATATTTTCATTAAATATAATTATGCTATTTATTACTTTTCTCAACATTCTGTACTGTAAGTACATGTTGCTATAAACCACATGCAACCGCATGTTCTATATATATATATTACATCAATATTTACACTTTACGTGTCAATCAATGTATTTATACACTGTCATATGCATTTATAGAATGACATGTAAAGTGTAAATACTTCAGTAATAGGTAAAACACATGTGAAAGTATGACACATACCATTCCCTTGTGAACCTTTAATTAATAATTTGTATGTTACCTTCTTATAGGCCCTTTCCCTTGGCTGCATCTGAGCTCGTCTCCCGCAGGTAAGCAAATAATATGTAACGTGTGTCAAAATATTACACTCACTAGTCACATGCTTGGAACATTATATACATGTAACTTATAGTTTATGATTGGCAGCTGTCAACAGCGTCCAATACCCAAGTCATAAACATACACATATTTACACTTGAATGACGCTACATATAACTTCTCTGTATATGTTATGTAACTATGAAGTATGCTAGTTGAAGTAATCATCACATAATATGTATTTAATTATCAGACAATGATAACACCTGAATGTCTTTATAAGACAGTACAGTAAATGTCAGTTTTAGGGATGGGTGGAACAGTCCAAATCCGTTTCTTGGAATTCCATGGATCATTTTGACAAAATCCGTCTGCGGATTGGACACCAAAAAAATCAAAACAGATTAATTAAAATTCATAATTGAGACGAGGAATGGGACGGGATCCTGCAGGCAGCAGCGAAAAGTTCGATTTGCACCACGTTAAAGGAGAACGCATATAAAGTCCTAATGCGTTGGTACTATACCCCAGTAAAATTATCTAAATTTGTCAAAGGATACTCCCCGCTCTGCCCAAAGCAGTGCGGGGAGAAGCGGATCTACAACACATGCTGTGGTCTTGCACGAATGTGGTCCCGATTTGGGAACAAATTAGAGATTGGATACAGAGGATACTCAGTTTGGAGATCCCCCTGGACCCGTGGTTGTTCCTATTGGGCAGACGGATCCAGGGTCTGTCAAATGCGTCGCACAAATTATTCGCGCACTTTGCAACAGCCACTAGGTGCGAGATAGCAGCACTGTGGAAACAATCGGATTTACCAGTGTAGCCCATGGACCCCGGGGCAATCGCAGATCAGCCCCCCTACACTGTACTAGGGTCTGGCTACATGTCTGAATGTGGTGCATACCTGCTGGCAACAGGAGGGCCGGAGTCTTCCGCAATGGTATGGGGGATGACAGGATCAGGTTTCTGGGGTGAATGCCTTCGTTTCATCTAGTGGTGCAGCGCCTCCATCTCTGGTAAGCCCCAGGAACGCGGGGTGGAATCCTTCCAGAGAATTCCCACACAGGGAAGAGAGATTCCAGTCTCACACGATAGCTCTTTCTTAAAAGCAGCAGGTCTTTATTCACCAGCAGCAGTAGCAGCAATAACAGCAACAACAGCAGCAGTACGTTCAGGCAAGTACAGGTTGTCAGCTCCTCCAGACCGCTCTCCCTCAGGATGGTCTCTTTCCCTGCCACCACCCCAGGCCCAGGGCACCCAGGGTGGGGCTAGCTCTTCCCTCACCCCCTAGGCAGGGTGAGAGGAATTGGTCCACCTCCCTGACTATACTTCCATCAGCTCTACTCATAGGCTGCTGGCTTCTCCTCCTCCAACTGTACACCTCTAACTCCTGGACTGACTGACTCTGAACAGACACACTCCTAAGACTAACACTAAATAGGCAGTGCCCTGCTCTTTATGATTTCAGTAGGCCCCTCCCCTGTGTCTCTTGCCTTAGACACAGGGTCAGGTGACCTACCTCCACCACTCAGAGCAGGGCTTGAAGTGGGGGAAACCCATGATAACTTCTGGCAGCCTGCCCCTACCAGGGCTTATACCAGAAGGTGGAAAGAACTATAGCCCAATTTCTTACCAGGGCTACACCAGTAATACCCAAAATTAGAAACAGAATTTGGCACATCTGCAGGATGGAACAGTTGAAGAGTTTGGTCAACGACACCGGCCCAAATTTCTTAAAATTTGGATGCCTTGGCTGGCCCAGACAGACATCCCGGGGATAAGCATATCCGCAATCCTACAATGATAGATACAGGTGCGTTCTCCTCTGACAACACAGGGTCCATGACCACATAGAGACGGACGATTAGATTAGAAGTTAGAGAAGAGCCCGATGAGTAAGGAAGAAGCCAGGAGTTCGAAACAGTGGACGCAAAGGCGGCGGCCCCCTATTCTCTCCCCCCCCCCCACACACCTATCCCTTCCTTCCTGTCTGTGTATTGTCTCGTCCGTCTGGTGTGTCATGTTTATGGTATGTATGTTACCCTCAGTTGGTGTCATATACATGTCAGGTGTTGTTAAAAGATGCGGGTTACAGTTGATTCCTGAGACAATTGTTGGTGATATACTGTATGCATGAAAAACCCAATAAAAGTAAAGTTGGAAAAAAAAATCATAATTGAACACAATCTGGACGGATTTTTAAGAATCCGTACATGGATAAAAGGATCACACACCGAGAGAGAGAGACCTTTAAAATTAAGTGTCACCAGTTTAATATATATATTTGCAACAGCCACCAGGTGCTGTATATATATACAGTATATATATATATACAGTGTTCGACAATCCTATACATTTGCACGCCCGGGGCGAGTGGATTTCACCTCTGAGCGAGCAACTATTGGCCCAAGCAGCACACGTGTTTTTTAAAATTTTCCCTGCTCGCGCTGAAAAAAAAAAACTCCCCCTACCTGACTGCTGATTGGCGCGCTCTCCCAGGCTTTGTGGGCGCGGCCAGGCTCTATATGAGCCCGCCCCCAACGAGCGGCCATTCTTTTCCATGGAGGACACAGTAAGTACTCTCTGTGCCTTCCCCCCTGTCCCTGGTGCTCCCGCTGCCCGCCATTATGGAGGTGGTAGCAGGGGTGTTCTTCTGTCCCCGCTTCCCCCCCGTGTCAGCCCGCGGGGCGGGAGATTGGAGCGGGGATGTCCTACAGGTCCCCACTTCCCCCTGATCCCCCCACGTCCCCGGCGCTCCCGCTGCCTGCCGTGCAGTAGTAGCTCAAATTCTGTGTACAGTACTTTGTATATTGTCACAAGTATTATTAGAAGTTCTTTATTTTGCAGCACCAGGAAACTGGAAAACATCAAGACGTATCGGGTGAGAAAAGAAAAGCGGATACAGAAGAGAGAGAGACGAAAACAAGGTAAAAAGAACAGGGCTGGCGTATTTTCAGGCAGACATTGAGACGTCTAACTCTCCAGTGTCCGTTTACTACGGAGACGCGATTCCAATCATCCAGTAAAAGTCATAAGTGCCTGGTGCTAAAGACTATATACAGAACAACTGGCGTATAGATAATATAAACGGATATTCCTATGACGAAGCCTGGATTGTATATCCTGAGATGAGGAAAGGTACTGGGTGTGGTGTCCTGGTCGGTAAACCCATAAAATGCAGCACACAATCTTTCCAGAAACCAATGTGCTATATATCACCCCAAATAAGTACATAATGTCCTCATAGTCACAGTGAAACATGTGTAGCAAGCAAAGCTCCATTGTCCAGGTTGATCCACGTTCCAGGCAGTCTAGGTGCGCCTCCGTCAGTGTGATACAGGATAAGTAGGAGGCGGCAGAGCACAACCAGGAATATCCAGAAAAGGCTTGATTAGAGGGAAAGTGCGTTATCCATAAAATGATTTCTTGGTCATGATGGAAAAAATAGCAAGGTGTTGCCCTACCAACGCATTTCACGCTACGCAGAGCGCTTTCTCAAGGCCTTGAGAATATACTCAGGATATATTGGGGAGGAGGGATACAGGGGCGCCTTTACAGCAGGGGAACATGGTGTGAATGGCACTGCAAGCTCCTTGTGCTCTTGGGTTTAAGCTTTTTAGGACAGTGATGGGACATTTTCAGTAGTATTTCTGCATTCACGGATAGAGAGCTGCACAGACCAACTTGTAGAGCAGAGATTCAGGCGTTCTATTGGTCAGGGCTGATTTAAAGTATCTTAGGAAGTTCTCTGAGGTGGTCTGGGTTTTTTATATTCATTTTCTCCAAAATAGAAGATTGCTGTGGGATCTGACAATGGAAAAGCAAATGGAAAGTAAACAATAAGGGCATCGTACATCTCCGTCAGGCATTATTCTCATTAGTGGCTGTCACACACGTCTCCATTTAGTGAATAAATGCCACATGCCTCTTAGGTGTTCTAAATGTGCCTCTCGGCAGCCATGTTTAATGTAAGCCGCACTGCGTTCCCACGCTCAGCTGCTCTGTATAGGATGGGCCCTCGTAAACCTGCAATAATAATAATATATAGCACTGCACAGGTGCTTAGTGCTGTGCATAGATTTTACAGCCACTATGAGCCGTTGCACTATAAGGAGACAATCTCATTGTGTTCTCCAGCAGAAGTGTAAGCCGCAGTTAAAATAATGAAACCGGGGATAAAAAAATGCCCACAGGCAGGACGCGTTTCCGATGGGCGGTATCGAAAAACAAACGTTGTATCCGTTTCACAATTACAAAGTGAAAAAAAACAGGAAGCCCATCCCCAAAAGGTAAAGTACAGCTCTACTCACAGCTGTCTTGTAGAAAAAATGTCTTGTTTATTTCAGGACCAGCGGAGAATACAAACGTTTCACGTCCAACGTGGATCTTTCATCAGGAGCTGAAACGTTTGTGTTCTCCACAGTTCCTGAAATAACTAGACATTTTTTCTACAAGACTGTTGAGAGTAGAGGTGTGCTTGATCTTTTGGGGGGTTTCCCTCTGTGAGACTTCTCTTCCCCCTCCCCCCCCCAATGTTTTCTCATTTATAATCCCTTTCACAATTGAAATATGAAAAACGTAGCATAAGCTCCCAATGTAACCCATGTGTATCCTTCATAATGTGTGTATGTCTTTATTTATATAGCGCCATTAATGTACATACTGCTTCACAGCAATAATAGTAATACACGTGACCTAATCATATAATTAGCAAATACAAATAACACATAATGGGAAGAAGCGCTTCAGACATAAAAGTAACATTTAAGAAAAGGAGTCCCTGCCCCGAAGAGCTTACAATCTAATTGGTAGGTAGAAAGAACGTACAGGGACAGTAGGAGGGTGTTCTGGTAAGTGCGTCAGCAGGGGGCCAAGGTTTGTGTATAGTATTAGCCACAGAGCTACTCATGTGCTTCTTTAAGCAGGTGGGTAGAGAGGGTGCTAGTCGGGTACTGAGGGGAAGGGCATTCCAGAGGTGCGGGGCAGTCAGTGAGAAAGGTTTAAGGCAGGAGAGGGCTTTACATGCAAAAGGGGTAGAGAGAAGACATCCTTGAGCAGAACGCAGTAATAACACGGGTATGGGGTTTTACTGGGAGAAACCTGATCATTCTTCTACAGATAAATAGTGCAATTAGGCGTCTGTTAAAGCACTTCCCCAACAGGCAGAAAAAGTGACTTTCCTGGAGTTGCACGCAGCTGATATATTTTTCTCACATTGTCAGGGGACCCAAGATCTGGAAGTGGGTCAGAGTGGGGGTTACAGCCCCTGAGTGTCTGTATTTGGGGTTACAGGCCAGACTACAGGTTACACCCCCTGATTGTGTCTGTATTTGGGGTCAGGCTGCAGGTTACACCCCCTGATTGTGTCTGTATTTGGGGTCACAGGCCAGACTGCAGGTTACACTCCCTGAGTTTGGCTGTATTTGGAGTCACAGGCCAGACTGCAGGTTACACCCCCTGAGTTTGGCTGTATTTGGAGTCACAGGTCAGAGTGCAGGTTACACCCCCTGAGTTTGGCTGTATTTGGAGTCACAGGTCAGAGTGCAGGTTACACCCCCTGAGTTTGGCTGTATTTGGAGTCACTGGTCAGAGTGCAGGTTACACACCCTGAGTATGTCTATTTGGGGTCACAGGTCAGAGTGCAGGTTACACACCCTGAGTATGTCTATTTGGGGTCACAGGTCAGACAGCAGCAAGAAGGCCAAGAAAGACAAGAAGAAGAAAAAGAAAGAGAAGAAGCTGAAGCGGAAGGAGAGGGAGAAGCATCGGAGAGAAGACGCCTCGCTCCCATCAGATGACAGAGAAAGGTAATGGCCACCTGTTTGGAAGAATGTGAAGGAGTAGCCTCGATGTAAAACACTGGTCTCTGAAGTGGACGAAGGAGGCAGCACCATATGACCATGTTATGGTTAAATATAGTGGGATTAGGTATAATCCTGTGTAAGGATAAACTAAATGAATGGCAGAGGTGTCTTTAATGCAGTGATTCCTCCCAACTCGTGTTTGTTTTCTTTACATGATGGGGCCTGGGCGCTGAACCCGCTGCAGCTCAGGGTACCCCCTTGTTTCTGAGATATTCAACAGTGAAGATACGGGTTTTAAATCTCCCTCCTGGGGCAACAAAATGGCTGCCAAATTGCGAGCCAATAGGCAGCAGGCTCCTATTGGACAACCATTAACCCCCAACTCCAATCTTCAATCCCACCCCTGACAACAGGTCAGGTTTTAAGGACATTCCTGCATTAGCACAGGTGGCTCACAGGCCCTGCTTCAGCACATGTGGCTCTGATTGAGCCACCTGTTGTGAAGCAGGAATATCCTAAAAGCCTGACCTGTTGGGGGGAGGGATATCCTGAAAGGCTGACCTGTTGGGGGAGGGATATCCTGAAAGCCTGACCTGTTGGGGGGAGGGGGGCTTGGGGAGTGGAGTTGAGCCCCCTGGTTTGAGATACACGCAGTTACCAGAATTGTTTTAAAATATTTTTTGAAGCGTTTTCCTGTTTCTGGTAACCAGGTATTTGGTATTATCTGCCCCTTTGGCTGAATATTCGGGAATATTCATTCACTGGTTGGTATTTGGTTTAACAGATTCTGTTAGTTTGATTTCATTCTAAATATGTACATTATCTATATTACAAAAACAGCTGAAATAATCATTTTTAATAAGCAGTACAAATAGAACATATGATATAACGTGTGTGTGTGTTATATACATTCACCGCGCTTCTCCGTGTAAGGAGCATACTGCAGCTCTACCTGCTGAGCAGGGGGGGGTGGGGGGAGCGGGCGTGTGCGCAGGGTCAAAACTTTGCGCACCTCTGGGTAAGGTATGGCCTGTATCACACTCATTTATTACTCTCTCGGAACACTAGAGGGAGCTGTTGTGTAGTTTACTGACCGCAGGAAGCAGCCGCAGCTCCAAGGAGTTCGGTTTTCTTGTGGGTTTATATTAACCCTTTCGCCGCTGTGCCATGTGTTTCGGGCCCTTCTGTTAGCGAAGGATTTACTGCAAAACGGATCCAGAAAGAGGCATTTTTACTCTCCCTTTTGGGGGGCTGAATTGGCCCAGTGATTGTGCACCTTCCTTGTCTCTAGGCTTTGCTGCACACGCTGTGTCAAACGGACAGAAACCTAAGGGACACGCCCAGTGTGCTGCTTTGCATGTCTCTACCCAGAATCCTCGTCTGTCACAGTGTGATGCAACAAGGAAGTGCATAAAGCAGTTGTGGGTGGGGCAAAGGTTAGAGTAGGAATGGCCAACTACAGTCCTTAAGGGCAACCAACAGGTCAAGGTTTTCGGGATATCCCTGCTTCAGCACAGGTGGCTCGGTTGAAGCAGGGATATCCAGGACTGTAGTTGGCCACCCCTGATTTAGAATGTAGCAGAGATTGATCTGGGCCTGCATTGTGTACTGCACAGTGGTAGCTCTGTATCCAATGGTCGGCTATCACACGCTGCATTATGCAGTCGGCTGGACGTATTATCCGATGTCGGAACCGCTTATCCGACGCTCACCGCCGCAGATTAACCTACCCGCAATCCGCCGGTTTGTTATCCGACGGCGCTTTTGCGGGACGCATTCCGGCAGATAAGGGAGGAGCAACTGTGTATTATCAGTGCCATTCTCGCGCCCAGTTTTTGTTTTCTATGGAAAATGTCTTCCGGAAACCTGATTTATTCGTGCGTTACTTTTACACACCTGTGTTATAAGCAGAACTTGAGTGAGGTTCTGCAGAGCTTTTTAGAACCATAATCCCCATCACCTTCCCACACTTTAAAATGCACCTTTTGTTCTGTTGCACTTTTTGACCTGCATTTTCTGCTGTTAAACTTCGTAGAAAAGGTGTCTGTGCTTCTGATTTTTATTTTTTGTTCTTTTCTAATTAAATTGAAAGCGAGTGGAAAAGGTGGAAGTAGGCATTCCAGGACTCTGTTTTGCAATAAACTTTATTTTTTTTTCTACGTGCATGCCATCTTTTCTGTATCCCAGATATAGATCTCTATACTTATTTACCTACAGGTGGAGACAGAATAATCCAATAATAACAACCAGTACTAGAAACTTTATTTCTTAAATCTATTTCCAAACGAAACCTTCCCGCACAGATAGTATGACATTGTATCGTAGCTGCATGCACTTTTACCCTTTGCAAATGAGCCTCCCCTCTTTCCCCAAGAACCTTTGTTCTGTTTTGTTTATTTTCTCCGTCCCCTGCCCTACAAAAGCCTTGTTGTTCCATGCGACAGTCTGACCTGTTCTCCTCGTGTGTTTTTGTGTTTTTTTGTTCCTTTGCATTGAAAGGTGGAGAAAAGCCGGCTCCCCCAGAAGCAATTCATCATCCTCCCGGCAGCTAGGAGCCTGCAGGCCTGACAGCCATTCATCAGAGGACCGGGACACTCCGAGACCTCGGCACACACAGCAGCGCCACGACACCGACTCTTCCAGCGAGGGCTCCCCTCGCCGGCTGACACGACCCCCCGCCAGGCCCCGGAGCCGTGACAGGGAACGCACTCCCCCCCGCAGGAGGAGGCGGTCGGGGTCTCCGCGCGGGGCCAAACGTCGGCACGACACGGATTCAGACAATTGAGGCGGGCATACAGAGGGGGTGGGGGGTGTATGAGGGAGGTGGGGGGTCTTCTGCTGTAAGTCTGTGACCCAGAGATGTTGAGATGGAAGGAGTATCTAAGGGTTTTCTGTGCTGAACCCCCCATTCTGTGCTAAACATGTGCAGAGATATAGAGATACTCAGTGTGGTTATACAGTGCAGCGTTTTTAATTGAATGGGAAGGGATCTACTCCTACATGATGCAAGATGCTGTATTATACAGTGTGGCATTATACCAAGTCTCTCTAAGGCTCAACCAAGACCGGTGTGCTCGAGCCGGCACCAGCCCTCTGGCTGTCTCCGGTTATTCCTGGCCGAGCTGTGCTTTTCTATAGCCCTGTAAGCCCTGCACACTAGGGTAGTATCTTTATTTCCAAGGGACAGGAGGGAATGGCATATCCTGCCCTCACGAACAGAATGTCCTCCTGTACACGTAGTGCCTCCATAATCTAGGGCAGGCTGGCCAATTCTGGTCTTCAAGGGCCACCAACAGGTTGGGTTGAAAGGACATCCCTGCTTCAGCGCAGGTGACTCAATCAGTCTCTGGTTCAGCACAAATGGCTCAATCAGTGGCTCAGTCTTCGATTGAGCCAACTGTGCTGAAACAGGGATCTCCTTTCAACCTGACCTTTTGGTAGCCCATGAGGACTGGAGTTGGCCACCTCCTGATCCTGAGACGCCTACGTCCTGTGCTTGCCTTTATTTCCAGAGGAGCCTGCTCCTCGTGTAGCAGCGGCGCGGGGTGATCTGTGGCAGGCCTTGCAGGACAATTTGAAGAACTCACCTGGCAGGGCCTGTATTTTCTGGCAGTGAAGGGGTTACAGAGCAGGATTATTTCCATAGGGTGGGTGTTGTCATTCTCCACCTCCCCTATTTGTAGTAAAGATGCTGTACACAGTGGCACTGAAAGGGTTAAATCGGGGGCTTCCTGTGAAGGTGCTGCTGTATATGAGGGAAGCGTATTGTATAGGGCCATAGGGAACTCCTTGATGGGTTCAAGGACTTTCCTATTCCTCATCACCAAACTGTGAGGGCCAGGGTCCTAAGCGGTAGTAACGTGGCAGACCTGGCAAGGGTCTGTGGGGTGGGGCTTTAAGGCTTCACACGCAGTGGGGAACTAGGGTTCTTAGAGAGGAAATCCAAGCAGCACGTATTAAAAGTTTTTTTTAATTTTTTTATATGCAGCCTTTTATTACCTTTTTTGAAAACGAATTACCCAAGCTACCGATCGATTCGTTCTCCAGTAATCGAGCAGCAAAGATCCTGCTCCACTAAACGACCGCCTTTCAGTTTTAATCAATCCTTCAGTCAGTGTAACTAAGCAGCTACAATGTATTCTTATATTACCACGGTAACATTTTAACTATTGTTACAGTTTGCAGCTCAAACGGCTGGGGATATTGGTAACACATTATCACAAACAGGAAAGTGTTACAATGATCTTACACTGCTTGGGAGGTGATTAAAGCCTGCTATAGAAATCACATGCACAGTATATTAAAACTCATTACAACGGCATTAAGGGTTGAATAATTAAAAATAAAAAAATGCAGTATTATCTAATACTACAGAACGGAGTTATAAAAAAATATATATTTCTTGGATTTCTTCTTTAAAGAATGTATTTACAAGAAAAACATGTAAATGTCTATGCTCTCGGGCAAATGGAAGCTGACTGTCTTGGACTTGTGATGTCTTTTATTTATTTTGGGTAAAAAATAAATGTAAAAAAAAATACCAGGTACCGCGCAGATAAGGAGTTAATTATTTCAGCTTTCGAGTTTCACGCGTCTTCAAAGGTTAGGAACACGTGTAGCTATATGTGTTCCACAGGTGCCAGGCCTGCTCCCTTCACCGCATTGACTGTGGTTACATGGCAGAAAAGGATTCTGGGTACTAGGCAAATGAGCACACATTGTGTCAACCTAGAAACGCAGCAGCAATGAGCTTCAGGGAATAGCATAAAATGGCTACGTGTGCTGCTCTGACAACGCAGGAAACAGAGCTGATCTCAGACGCGCTATTAGAGAGGGTTGGGGTTACTTACAATGCATCTGATCTCAGACGCGCTATTAGAGAGTGTTGGGGTTTCTTACAATGCATCTGATCTCAGAAGCGCTATTAGAGAGGGTTGGGGTTCCTTACAATGCATCAGATCTCAGCCACGCTATTAGAGAGTGTTGGGGTTCCTTACATTGCATCTGATCTCAGACGTGCTATTAGAGGGTTGAGGTTCCTTACATTGCATCTGATCTCAGACGCGCTATTAGAGAGGGTTGGGGTTCCTTACATTGCATCTGATCTCAGACGTGCTATTAGAGAGGGTTGGGGTTCCTTACAATGAATGTGATATCAGACGCGCTATTTGAGGGGGTTGGGTTTCATTACAATGCATCTGATCTCAGACGCATTTCACAATATAATTATAGGGTTCTTTTATAAAGAAAGGCTAAAAGATTAAAAAAACTGCTGTAGCTACCTGGGACCTTGCTTTCAGATAATGACAAACAAACGGATTGGTGTTTTAAACAATGGACGTAAAATAAAAATATTGTCGGTGGGTGGTGCGAGTGCATCATGGCATTATGTCTTCATTAACCGATCAGTGTGGTGCTATATGGATATTATGTTACATCCGTGTGATATATGATCGGATTAAATCAAGAAAAGGTCATTTATAAAAAAAATCTAACAAAAATTATGTTTTTCTGCGTATAAATGGTAGAGAGAGAGAGAGAGAGAGACTTTAAACAGGTTATCATATACAAATCCCCCAAACTCCAGGGACTTATCCACCGTTTTATCTTTAAATATCAATAACATTCTTTTTTTTTTTTTAATTCATGGCATGTAAAGACGTTATATCTGTTTAAGGGGCCTGCAGCGTGTTCCGAACGCACCATTCACCTGGCAGCAAAGGGACCACGCAGAATTGAGTTTACTGTTTATTCCGGAGAAAAGACTTTTCCAAAATGTCAAGTGCTCTTTCTGTCCATCCATTTTAAGAAGTGACAAAATTGACCGGACTATTGGAAATGAACACGTATTCATTTAGTGTAAAAAATAAGTGTGCGCGTGTGCACACATCCTGTCTGCTGGTATTTGTTTTTGCATTTTTAATAAAATGGTGATTTGCAGCTGCTTATAAAGAGAAAGGCGCAAAACTTGCCCCAGTTTTCAAGCTCGATGAAGTGTGGTCGTCGCCCCTGGGGATAAAGCTGCACAGATCTGAAACTTCTCCAAAAAATCAAATATCTTTTCGATTAAGGGGGAATATTTGCAAATTTCGGCAGCATTCACATTAAAAATGAAGTGGGTGTTTTTTGAATTACCCCTGAGGAAGTGACGAAGCGTGTCACGAAACGAGTAGGGTGGAGCTTTCACCGTCCGTATACGTGGAGTCTGGAGCTGACGTTCTAGCAGTGATGTCACCGGGGGAGGAGTGGAGTCGCGGCCGCGAGATCAGGAGGAGAGTGAGACGCCGACCCCAGCTGCTAGATGCCACTCTGCGGACTGCATTTTCGTGTAGTGCAACTATTGCAACTAAAATGCCGCCGGGACCCTGTGCCACGGTGTCCACTCCTGAGCCTGACACCTGCATGTTTAAATGTCCCACGTGGGACCGCTACACTGACTAGACAGGCCGCTCCAATGAGCCATCTTTAAATGTCCCAAAAGGGACATTTAAAGATGGATAAGGGACATTTAACGATGGTGCGTCAGAGCGGCCCGTTCAGGCAGGGTAGCGGTTTTAAACAGGTAGTTGGAGCGGCAGACCTGGCTAGGCTTTTTGGGTTGGGTGCGTGGCGGACCGGACATCGCGACAAAGTGTCCCTCAGCGAGCTTCCCTGCGGCAAGGTGTCCCGGCGGCAGAACGCCGGCTTCGTTTTGGTCGCAGCCAATTGTCCCAATCCGCGTTTCTTCGCCCTCTCCTTGGAACACCCCAACCAGGCCAGATTTAAAGAATAACTAATGAATTACCAAGCACACGTGTTTGCACTTATTTGTATGTGAAAGTGGGATTAGCTGGTTACCCCTAAGGCTGCGGCCACGCTGCCACTGAGCGTGCTTGGCGTGATGACTTCAGTGACTTTCGGCCACGCTCGTGCATGTACGCTTAGGCTGCAGCATCTCCAAGCATGAGCGCTCATCTGTCCAGCAATTATTTTATAGCGGGGTGGGGGGGGGGCTAAAGGCTGCTATGGTTGGTTTGTGACTGGTGCACTTTTATTGGTTACAGAAGGGTCATGTGACCATTCTCAGCGCTTGGAAATCAAATTTCCATGTCTCTCCAAGCGCCGAGCTTTGGAGACCGTACATGAGTGTGGCCGTACTTATTGGGAATCACTGTGCCAAGCGCGCTCAGCGGCAGCGTGGATAATCTGCACCAGTCAATGCACACACAGTCACATGCAGTCACACACAGAGACATAGCCCCGATCCAGCCAATGACGCCCCCCTGCTCACCCTTGCAACATTCAGCAGGACAGCCGAGCGCTTATGCTTGGAGAGTTGGTGACGTCACTGCTCTCAAGCATGAGCGCGCTCAGAGGCAGCGTGGCCGCAGCCTATAACGGGATGTGACTGGTGTAGTCTGAAGGATGAAATACACGTATCTGTAGTGGTAGAAAACCCCTATCCTCTTCCTACAGTTTGTAGGCTTAACAATTTTCAAGCATATAGATAACTTTCAACCGATTAGTTTTTTTTTTTTTTTTAAATATAGCATGTGATTTGGGGTCATATGGCAGATATCAATAACTCTGCATCTTCTGCACTAAGGGAGAGATTTGCTGAAGTGCGGGGGTATCGATCATACTGCTATCCCACAGTCATTGCCATTTAAAGCTGTTCTGTACTGTGAGAAAATACTTGTAGCATTTAAAAAAAAAAAAAAAAAAAACATTGTTAATGTATTCTAATGTAACAAGCATTTTTGTTCCTATAGCAACCACATACAAAGTCACATCCCCTTCACCTTCTGAAACAGCATCACCTTTTTGAGCCCTGCCCTCTCTAGCAGTGAACCAATTGAATCTAGTGCCTGCCTGGTCACATGATCCTCCTCACAGAACCTTTTCCGTGCAGCCAGGGCCGTTTTGAGACCTTCATAGGCCCCAGGCACTTGTATTTCTAGAGGCCTGTGTGTCCCCGATATTTTTACTCATTTTTATGCTAATTTCATCGTTTGCTTGTTTTTTTCGATTCTAGCGATATTTGGCATCGATACTTATGTTTACATATTTAATGGTATCGATACTTCGAAGGCATTTTAAATTAAAATTTTGCTGTTTTCTCTTATTTTTGTGATTTTTTTTTTTTGTTTAGGTATTTTTTTTCAAGTGAAATATTGTAGGCCCTAAAAGGTTCGTAGGCCCTAAAAGGTTCGTAGGCCCCAGGCACTGTGCCAAGTCGGCCTAATGCTTAAAGCGGCCCTGCGTGCAGAAGAAGAGGATCCATGGTGCATTTAGTGAACCCCCAGCTAAATTTTAGAAATTGATTACAGGAGAACGGATCGATCGGCAGCTTAGCCAATCACTTGTCCGTGTGCAGATTGTATTGATGCACATATTGAATGGAAAAAACAATCTTTTTTTTAAACGACTTCTTGAACGGCAGCTAAGAGCGATCACATGACATTGAAGTTAAAATGTCTGGCTCATTAGACATTTTTAAGCCGGAAGGGTTAAGTGAACTATTTCCCCTAAACGTTATTGATGGGACGTCACTGCCAGAAGCTCCAGCGCAATGTGCAAACGGCTCAGTGAAGTGGGAGAACAAGTGTTTCGGGTTTGTATGCAGCTACACAGGAAGGCTGGAGTCGCCAAACGGTTACTCCGTACATCAGTAACCGAGGTTTGAGGCAGCACGTGCCCAGCACAGCTCCGCACGGCCTGAGAGCCAGGCGCCAATGCAATGCAACCCCTTACCAGAACCACACACGGTGCTCCTCCTATGGGCCTGCCAAAAGCAGCCGCATGTTACAGCGCTAATTGGAAATATTACTACAGTGCTAGTTTACAATTCAGCATTTAGGGCCATGTTTGGTAAGCCATGCTACTCCAGAAGACCCATTACAGCATGGAATGAACATTGCCCGTTACGGACCCTTTAAGGTGCCTTCCGGCACGGTGGGGTGATTTTTGGAGTAGTACTTTGTACTAAATATGGCCCCAAATCTTTTCTTGCGGACAATGGAGGGTGTGAAATATTAGTCTTATTAAATTAATTTGCAGGGCTGTCAAGCACAAAAGAAGTGAATACGTGTCTGTTTATATGTATATAGATATGAGGTGTACTTTTATTTATTATATGTAAAAACACGATGGGCAAAATGGTAGACAGATTTGTAAGTTAAGCAGGAATTACAATGATAAAATGTGCACTTGTTAAGGTTAATTATCCCTGACAGGATAGATGTACTTTTTAAGCCTTAACGGTGTTAGATATTTTAGAATATAAACATGAGTATAAAAAAAAATTGTGATTTTTTTGGGGGGGTTGGGGGGTTGAGAAGAATCTATTAATTTCTTTATAATGTGTATTAAGTAATACAACGTACGTCTTTAAAGCTATTTTTCGAGCTTCATTTTTGAGGCGTTCTATTTTAAGTTGTGATGCCTTTTAGCGAACCAACATTAGAGTTCTTCATAGATGAATTTATAGTGTAGAGAGCTTTCCAAACCTCACAGGTCTCTTCTTCGACTTTACACCTGAACTCCTGAAGAAGGCTCTGACGTCTTGAAAGCTTTCTACAGTATCATTTCATCTGTGATGAACTCGTGAGCTTGCTCCACTAAACTGTCTCACAACCCACCACATATGTGCTTTCCTCCAGGGCCAATACAACTAGTAGAACTTTGAAACTTTTTCCGGCATTAAAATCTGTCCAATTTCTTATTGTTCTAAGTCGGTGGCATCTGCGGTTGTCCCCAAGCTTCCTGTGTGGTCACTTCCAGGGTCACTCAAAGAAACACCGCATTCTAAGCATGAAGGAGGCCTTTGTGCGGGAGGATTCTGGCACTGTGAGCTGACCTCCTATGAAGGGGAATTTACAGGCTTGTTGCTGGTTGCGATCGTTTTTCACGGATGTGAAAAAGTGGCAGAGTGGGGGACGTCCTGGTCTACAATGCACGAGTTTATGGGTTCAGTTCTGGCCCTGGTTACTGATAGGCTCCGTGTAGCTTTAAGAAATCCCTGTTAACGGATGCATTAATTTCTCTTCGGGTAAATGATAAGTGTTACATCCTTAACGGTGCATTATATCACTTCACATACTAAATAGAGGCGTGCAGGAGATGTACATTAAAAATAGATGTATAGCTTCCTAATGTTGTTGTTATCGTGGTGAAAGATGTTGATATTAAAAATAAATCCTTAGATGCATGGGTACACAAGTACAGTACACATGAAGAAGAGATGTGTGAGATCTTTTAAAGCGTATGTATATTATAATATATATATATATATATATATATATATATATATATATATATATTCATGTTATGGGCCATTAACCTCGCTGAGGCCAGCACCATATTGCAATGTCCCGGCAGTGAAGGAGTTAGATCCAATCACATTGTTTCTGCTGTAATTCAAGTACAAATTTGTTTTTCATAAGGGACAAAAGGTGCCTATAGTAGCATCCTTATTAAGTGGCACTACCCATCATGTCATAAGGTACCCCATATGGCAATAAGATATGTCCATACACACAAACATATATCTATATATATTTTTGGGATGATCTATAGTTCCATCAATTTGCCTGTTCGTTGCTGTCCAGGAGCAAATGGGTTAAACTTGCCCTCTCCCCCATTCTTAGTATCCCCGTGGTGCATGAGAGTTATAAGGACTAACAGACTTGTGGGATAAATATGGTATTCCGAGGAGAGCCATTGTGTCTCCTTGATTCATCTTCTGTGGTCAGGCTTGATTTTATGGTTGTCCAACGCTCCAGTCTGCAGGGGAGTCTACTGTCTCTGTAACATAATGAAAGGTCAATTAAAACCCCCAATGAGTGGCGTCTCCCTTTTCAGGGCTGGAGAAGGGGAATGCCATTGAGCAGTCGAATGTTTTAGCAATTAATCCCATTGTCAGCCTGGAAATGAGAGGGGCCGGGAGAGAATGGGGCAGTCCTGCCCAGAAGAGACTGCTGGGAGATTTAACACATGATGAATAGGCCTGATCTCAGCATGGTGCAGTCCCCAACCAGGCGCAAGTGAGGTGGGAAGTAACAGCAACTAAATACAAGAAGAAAGAGTGATACAAGGGGCCTGGCAGACACTAAGCCATAAGCAGCTCAATGCTTCGTGTGTAAATATTTCTTGCCCATTGAAAGTGGATCACACAGGGAAGCTGAGAGTGGAGTTACCTCCCTGATGCCTAATTTGTCTCTGTATGCCTACTAAGTTCATCTTCCACTCGATTCATTGCAAAAACAAAACCATGGGGTGGGAACAGTACTGGTTAGAATATCATTATCGCATAGTCATGGTTACCGGGCAATCTTGGTCAACCAATAACGTCAAATGATATCACAACCCTGCTTCGAAAACCACTCATACGGGACAGTAATACGTCTCAGTTCTTAGGATAGGAGTGTGGGTGTTATAAGGTGTGGGGTGCTTCTGTTTGTGATATTATTTATGCTTTAAACAGAAGTCCAAAAGGACAAGGGTTTGGAGCTAGGGTGATGGATCATTTCCAACCATCCATCGTTGAGACACGCAATGTGCCTTTAATGTAGTTATCATAATGTTTCCCTGGTTCTTTTCGTGGTATATTGTTGTATTTCTATGAGAAACAAGGTAAGGTGTATGTATGTATGTCTTTATTTATATAGCGCCATTAATGTACATAGCGCTTTACAGTAGTCCCAAGATGAAATCCCCAGCACCTAACACACAACCCGTGCATAAATATACCTACATATATAGGATTACACATGTTGTATACGCCTTTATTTAATGCACGCAGGTGGCGGAGCACTAAACAAATACAAAATAGTGTGTAAAGTACAGTAACGAATCCAGCTTTAAATAAGGACGTGTTACAAAAAGCTTGGAGCCCTCCCCCCTGTTAGTATCCAGCACAGTTCCTAATAAACACACACCACCCCTGCAACCTCAGCACCCAAACCCACCACACCATATATATCTGAGCGCTACTGGCATTGGGATCTCAGGTATAGAACAAAAGACAAAAATCCCCAGTGCTACATCCAACATGAAAAATTATATACAGCTCAACTCCGTTATAACGCGATCCGCTACAACGCGAATCCGCTTATAGCGCGATGCAAGCGTGGCTCCCAATTTTCACATGTATGAATACTTTTACAACACGATTATTGGCGTCTTAAATACTTTATTGTACAATGCATACAATTGTACATTATTTGTAACGCGATCCGCTTATAGCGCGATATGATTCTTTGGACCCAAAGCCCAGCGTTATAAGGGGGTTGAGCTGTAGTTATATAGTTAAATACTTATCTGTCTTTCTTTTCATAAGTGATGGTCATTTAGTTCAATTCTTTGCGCCCAAGCATTTTAACCTTAACAATCCCACATACCCTCATAATCACCATGCAAAGGTTATGGGACTCTGTAGCCACAAACTGATAGACATCCTCCCTTATTTCTAGGTGGGATCGCGCAAATCTCTCATGGAGCTGGGAATGGGATCGGAACAGAAGAGCAGGACTTCCGATGACGGGGAGGGTCGCCATACAAGCAGTCAGATGGTCGCAGGGCTGGTGGCGTGGGTGGCGCGGGTTGGCTGCTGAGGACCTTCCATCACCATAGAAGGTCATGTTTCTTTCATAACGCAAACTAGGTTCACAAAGGGGCTGTGTGTAACACATCTTAAGTAGCTGCCTCACTGATAACTGGGCGTCTAGGTAAAAAGGCTCTTTGTATCAACTTCATCAGGACAGGAGATGTATTAAGTGTTGTGCTTGTTTGTGTTGCCAGGATACAAATAACACAAATGTATTTTTTTTATATCGAACTGACAATGTAGGCTGTGTTATACAAAGAACCTTACAGGCACGAGTGTCACGGGAGACCAGCACTTATTCCCGGGATCAAGCACCAAGAAGGACACAGAGGTTCCAGTAAATGGGTGTTTATTCTTGTCGAAGCTAAGAGACACAGCACAAAATCCCAACAGAGCTATACTCACAAACCCAGAGCAGTAGCACGCAGCCTCGGGTTTCACGTGTCTCTGGGCCAACCTCAGGGCCCACCACTTAGTTCTCCTGCACTCCAGTCCAAGAAAGAGCTGTGGAAATCAGATCAGCCGCTTCTTTTATAGTTTCCTCCGTCTCCATAGGAAATCATACAGAACATGGCAGCGACCAATCACAGTGCAGATGCTGTGTTTTGGGCCAATCACAGTGCGAGGGCTCATCTGTGTTGGCCAATCCGGGCTGGGGGTGTAAAGGGGAGGCTGAGGCAAGGAGGGCGGGAATTACGAACCAGCCAATGAGAACAGCACCTACCTCCCCCTGTTCTCAGTGCTGGCTCTCTATCTCCAGATGAGATAGGCGCCTCTCTGCCTGGGCAGACAATGCTCCGCTCTTCAGACCAACGCCTCCCAGACAAGGGAACTGCCCATTACCACTCTCCTTTGTCCTCAACCTCCTTGTGGAACCAGCTAAACCCGGATTCCTGGTTGTGCAGGCTAGGTAAGTGTATTTCCAGCATAACATGCCCAGGGACCAATGAAATACAGATAACAGTATACATAATAATAATAATAATAATAATAATAATAGCATGTTCTTGTATAGAGTATACACAGTATATACACACTATAAAGGTTTACCTATACATTACTCGATTTAACACATAACATGCTGGCAACATGAGCCACAGGTGTACAGGGCAATCCTGTATATACATCAGTTGGACAGAAGCCAGGGACCGGGCATAACTTTTAATATGCTGATCCCTGGACCCCTAACGTCACAATGAGAAACTGTCCTGAAGAGTTTATCATCAAATGTTGGCTGAGGCCCAGGGACTTGCCCAAGGTCACAAGGAGAGCTGACTCTGGGACCTAATCCTGGCAAACCTATGTGACAGGCGACTTTCTTACCACTAAGGTATTCCTTCAGCCAGTGGTACCGGTGAGCGTTGAACGTTCTCTGGATCAAACGAATGACATTGTTATGGCCCTACGTCGACCCAAACTTAACATGTCAAAGAAAGAGCTCCTCATACTTCCTCCCAAGACTGGCCGGGGCCAGCAGCGGCCTTAGGACAAGGCGAGCATGGGGGTTGTCTTGGGCACCGCGCCTTCGGGGGGCCCCACGCTCCCTCCCCTCCCAACTTCTGCCGGTGCCGGGAACCAAATTCCACCCGACAGGAGAGCGGAGAGCTGGATTAGGGAGCTGGGGAGTCCCCGAACTGCCGCAGGACCGCACCGCTGCTCACCCCAAGGTAGGGACAGGGGGTAGGGGGTGTGTTTATTTGTGTCTGTAGATCGTTGGGGGAGTGAGCGTGTGCATGCGCAGAGGGGTCTTAACAAAGTGAAGCGCCCGTCCTTCTGCAGCGTTGTGTTGTCACATTCTGCCATGACTTTGACACTGCAGCAGGAGGGGCCTCACTGCCAGCATGCCACCCTGGGTCCCCGCTGCTAGCATGCCACCTCGGGTCCTGCTGCCAGCATGCAGCCTGGGGCCCCCATGCCAGCATGATGCCTTGGACCCCGCTACCAGCATGCCATCTAGGGCCCCACTGACAGCATGCCATCTAGGGCCCCGCTGAAGGCATGCCATCTTGAGCCCAAGCTGCCAGCATGCCACTTTGGGTCACGCTGCCAGCATGTTGCCTTGGGCCCCACTGCCAGCATGCCAAGTTGGGCCACCGCTGAGAGCATGCTACCTTGGGCCTCCGCTGCCAGCATGCCACCTTGGGCACCTGCTGTCAGCTTTCCACCTTGGGCCCTGCTGCCAGCATGCCACCGTGGTCCAAACTGTCAACTTGCCACATTGGGCACCCACTGGCAGCATGTTGCCTTGGGCCTCTATGCCAGCATGCCACCTTAGGCTCTGCTGCCAGCATGCCACCTTGGGCCTCACGGCCAGCATGCCACCCTGTTAGGCTCCTCTGCCAGTAATGCCACCTTTGTGCCTCACTAGCCAGCATTCCACCTTGGGTGGTCCTCAGTCACTCCTACCATCATATGCCTCCCATTTTTGGCCTCCCTCCCCTCCCTCCATGGCCACCGTTTTTCCCTCCCTTCCCTCATTCCCAAATTTTACGTCCCATCTTCCAGCATGCCTCTTTGGGCCTTTCACTGCCAGTGCCGCCTTGGCCTCACTGCAGCATGCCACCTTGGGCCATCACTGCCAGCAGCCGCCTGGGCCTCACTGCCGCATTCCACCTTGGGCCTCACTGCCATGCCATGCCACCTTGTGCCTCAACTGCCATCATGCCACCCTATCCTCTGAGTTGCCTTGCCTCACGTGCCAGCATGCACCATTGGCGCCGACTTGCCAGCCATGCCTGCCTTGGCCCACCTCGTGCCAGCATGCCACCAAGTGTGTGGCCTCACTTCCAGCATGCACCAGTTGACCAACTTGGACGCTTGGGGCCTCACTGCAGCATGCCCCTTGGCTTCACTGCCATATCATGCGTTGTCTCACTGCCACAATGCGCCTTGGGCCTCACGTGCCAGCATGCCCGCACCATTGGGCCTCACTTCCAGCGTTCCCCACCTTTTGCCTCACTTGCCAGCCCGCCGCCATTGGTGCCTACTGGCCAACATTCCACCCCTTGGTCCTCACTGCCGATCCTGCCTCCTGTGTGCCCTCACTGCCATCTGCCACCTTGGGCCTCACTGCCAGCAATGCCACCTTGGGCACTCAACTAAGCCACAGCATGCACCTTGGGCCTCACTTCAAGCAATGCCGGCGTGTTGGCTCACTGGTCACAGCCACCCCTTTGTCCTCACTGCCAAGCGTCACCTTTGGCCCTCACTTCCGATCCTTTCACCAGTTGGTCCTCACTTCCATCCTTTCCACCTTCGGGTGCCCTCAATCTGTGCCCTCCCCCCCGTTTGCCCCCACCTCCTGCCACCATAGCTGCCTGTCTTCCAGCCTTCCCCCAAGTTTTTCCTCACTTCCACCTCATAGGCCACCAAGAAGATTTTTATTCCTCCCGTTCCCTCCATTACCCCCGAGCTGGTTTCGCTCACTGCCATCATGCCGCTCTTGGGCCTCACTGCAGGCAGCCGCCTGGTCCTCACTGCCAGCATGCCACCTTGGCTCCTAGCTCCACATGTCCTACTCTAGCATGCCACCTGGGCCTCACTGCCACATGCCGCCTTGGGCCTCACTCCAGCAGGCCACCTGCCAGTGCCATTCCTGCCATATGCCCCTCTGGGCCTCACTGCCAGCCAGCCCGCCTTGGGCCCACTGCCAGCATGCCGCCTTGGGCCTCACTGCCAGCAGCCACCTAGGGCCTACACCGCCAGCAGCCGCCTTATTGGCCTCACTGCCAGCAATGCCGCTTGGGCCTCACGTGCCACGATGCCCTTGGGCCTCACTCTGCCAGCACAATGTCACCTTGGGCCTCACTGCCACATGCCACCTTGGGCCTCCTGCCAGCAGCCACCCCGTTAGCTCCTCTGCCAGCATGGTTGAATTAGGCTCGCTCGTGCCAGCATTCCGCCTTTGTGCCTCCTGCCATCATGCCACCGTTGTGGCCTAAACTTCATCATGCCGCCGGTTGTGGTCTCACTTCCAGCAGTCCTCCTTTGGCCCCTCACTGCCCGCCATGCCTCCTTGTGCCTCCACCTTCCCCCTCCTGCCTCCTTTTGCCTCCGCTTCGCTCATTCCGCCTTTTTGGCCATCACCTGCCTTGTCCTCCTATCCCCCCGGGGTATGTCCGCCGAATCCTCTGCCACATTCCGCCTTGGGCCTCACTGCCAGCATGCCGCCTTGGGCCTCACTGCCAGCATGCCGCCTTGGGCCTCACTGCCAGCATGCCACCTAGGGCCTCACTGCCAGCATGCCGCCTTGGGCCTCACTGCCAGCATGCCGCCTTGGGCCTCACTGCCAGCATGCCGCCTTGGGCCTCACTGCCAGCATGCCGCCTTGGGAAAAATTCCAATTGCTCTCGATGGGATTCTTTTACTTGGAGAAATTCAGGGCCGTGTTTTTGCCCCGGGTTTTTGCCCCGGGTTTTTGCCCCGGGTTCTTGCCCCGGGTTTGCAGCCGGGAGACTTTAGTAAACAATCCCCTGGGTCTTTTACTTGGATCTGAAAAAGCGAACTCCAAACAAGTCCCTCAGAATAAATAACATAAGAAACCCAGTCGGAGCGATTGTCTCCTGACAATCTAGATGATTAATGTGTGATTTAAAACAAATTTAATGTCAACAAGGAATGTTAGAATATAGGGTATTAAAAAACACAACAAGGACGCAGCTGTGATCCCTGTACGAGTGCTAAAGTAGGACTCAATGTAAATGTGTGTGGTGAACCAAATATATTAGTCTCAGGAGACCAGGTTATTAACACCTTTCTACTGGGATCATTCATTGAGCAAAACAAGGTAATGAAATAAATTGTAATTTATTCGGCATAATTCGCTTACACACAATGACACACAAAATAAAGACAGAAAGACACACTTACTTTAAGACTCGGGTCGAAAACTAGACTTCCCTAGGTGCAGAGACCTCTTTGGGCGAGTTTTACCCTGACCGGGACATAGCCCGCAATCTCCTGGAACCCAAATCGGCGTAAGATCCCAGCCGCGTCCGCTACGATCGTTTCTGAGAACTCGGGCGCAAAAGTCGGGACTTAGACTCTGGCGGGCAGGCTTTTCAGGCTTTTCAGGCTTGAAATCGAAGCCGGTTACTCTGCTATTCGCACAGAAGCAACTTTGAAAAGCCGCCCGCGCTCTTGCTACCGGAGACTCGAATCTGATTGGCTCATCGATTCTTATAGTATTCTGAGTTTCATTCCCAAAACTCAGCAGCCAATCAACGCGTGGGAAAATTCCCAAGCAACCAATCAAGATCCAACACCCCAGGGCGTGGTTAAGTCTCCCCGGGCAGAGCCTACCTGAGGTCGCCGGCCCGTTTTAAGTTTAGGAACCTTATATTGTGCATAGAACGGGGCGTTCCCTGTACTCGGGATGTATTTCCTGCTGTTCATTTTGGTCCTGGGACCAGTTGTGCATTTCTCCCCGTCTTGTGATTCCTGTCACTGCTCAGTGTAATATTGCAGCAATGTAACTTTCCCATCGCTCTCAGCCTGTTGCCTAACCGTTTTCCTCTGAGTGGTATAATCCAGGACCCCTCGCTGTTGGTTTATCCCTGCCCCGTTTCCTGCATGTGAGGTTATTTCCTCTTCCTCTTTGGATCCGGCAGCCTTCCGAAGCAGATATGTATCTCATCTCCTGCTACAATGATCTCAATTTACCTTTCCCAGCTCTGATTGAGCCAATTGTGCTGAAGCTGGGATATCCTTAAAACCTGACCTGTTGGAGGGTCTTGAGGAATAGAGTTGAGAACCCCGGCTGCACCTGAGGAGGTCTTCTTAATTCAATTTCTAGGAACAAGCTCTGCAAATGTAACTCACTGATAGGGGCCCAGCACAGCGTTCTGCTCGCATCTCAGTTCCAACTTATTCGTTCATTCGGAAGCTCAAGTCAAACTATCAAACCCTTTTATTGATTGGGGGCAAACTTTCAAGGTCGCAATTCACCAACAACAACAAAAATAAACCCTGCAAACTTTTGTGAAAAAGTTTAAAATGGGAAAAGTTAGAGCAATAAAAACATTTTTTTTTCCGGCTTAATTTTAGTTTCCCCCATAATTTAATGTAACAGTGTTTCCCCCACCCGGTGGGAGATTTGGCCATTACAGGGTGTATGGTGCATATACCTGCTGGTAACAGGAGGGCAGTGTCGTCCGGCGGTGGTAGTGGGGACACACGATCAAGCTTCTGGGGTTCATACCCCACATATCTCTTTAGCAGTGCAGTGCCTCCATCTGCCGTAGGCTCCAGGGAACTGAAGGTGATCTCCCACGGTAGAACCGATTACCTCCCCCCCCCCCAGTAAGATAACATACCAGGCCGGAGGTATATGCAAACAGGAACGGTTTATTGTCTCTTTCTGTGCAGCACAGGAACAAGGCAGAGTTCTGTCCGATGCAGTCTATCAGTTACCACTGAAGGATGGTCCCTGGACCTTCACTACAGGCCAAGGGCACCCGCAGCCGTCCTAGCTCTTCCCTGCCTCCCTAGCAGAGGCACAGGTATGGTCTACACTCACTCTTCCCCGTAGGGAAGAGGACCAAAGAAGGCCCAATAATCAGGCTCTCGGCTGTGTGACCTGCCCTTCTCAAGTGGGTAGAGGCCCTGCTAAATCTATACAGTACCTGCCCTTAAGTACAGCCAGGAGGAGGGCACTAGGTCTGTCTCATGATTGGTCATGCCCAGGCCTGATGTCACTGCCTCCTGCTGTCACTCAAGTGCAGTACCAAGGAGGGGGAAAACCCCATATCAACTACTGGCAGCCTGATTGTACCAGGGCATACTGCCAGGAGTAGGGCTGACTAGTAGCTACAGGTGACCTGGCTACATTAAAAAAAAACAATTTCCCACGGAATAATTGTATTTAATTGAAGCTGGTCTCAAACTGACTGCAAGGTATTACAGTGCCCCCTTACAGCTGCAGACCAAGCAATATCCTACATGTCTGTGTTTTTTTTTTCTTTTTTTTTAGATAAATCAGCTCTGTACTATGAGAAAATTCTTGTAGCATTTTTTTTTTAAAAACCCTGTGAATTACATTTTTAATGTATTACAATGTAACAAGCATTTTGTGTTTCTATAGCAACCATTTACAAAGTCACATCCCCTTCCTCTTCTGAAACAGGCTCTGCCACACCCCTTTTTGAGCCCTGCCCTCTCTCTAGCAGTGCACCAAATGTATCTAGTGACTGACTGGTCACATGATCTTCCCCACAGAACTTTGCATCTTTGGTCCTCTCCTGCAGCACTGACAGCCATTTAGTGAACTGCCGAGCCGAATCTTCGCCGATCGATCACAGGAGAACGGATCGATAGGCGACTTAGCTAATTACTTAATAAAAATGGCAGCTTGGACTTCTGCTTTAAGTGGAGGCGCGTGTTTACTTAAAACATAAATGATGATGATGATGATGATGATGATGATGATGATGATGATGATGATGATGATGATGATGATGACGATGACGATAACACTGAAGATAATTGTGCAGAACCACGATATGTGCCATCACCCCCCCCCAAATGTTTGGAGCTAGGACACCGCTAGGAATTCCAGCTGCCGCATACGTTATGGGTCGTGACCCGTAATTAAACTCTTTTTTTGACAGCTTGCTGGCCAGCGTGAGAACATTCTGCCTGCATTTCATCACAGCATTAACAACCAAACAGGCAAAGAAACCACATTACTGATTTTTCCGTGTTATTTGCTAACTGAACCAACACAAAAAAAAAACCAGACACTGAATCCAAGTATGCACTTTACTCTGGTCACAGGAATTCGAGGGAAAGAGGCTTCGGTTTAGTAATAATAATGAAGTGTATTTACCTGTTTAAACGTACTCAACCTTCAGGCCCTCTCCACAAGCTAAGAAGATGGTAGTGATGTTTTGTGTTACCGGAATTAGGATACTGAAGCTAAATGAAACATATAGCGGACGGAAGAGCTTGCAATCCAAGTGGTGTTATTTCTAGAGATGTGCGGAACTGTGGATATTTAGATCTAGCCTTAGTAATTACATTGGTGTCTGCTATAAGACATTTAAAATATATATACTTAACCTGACAACAGGGTTGCCTATATGCCTAGGAACACAACATGTACTTACTATGAATGCCGCAAACCCATTGAAACATACCAGAATACGTTAAAAATATGTATATTGGCACTCTTACAATACTCAGTCCTATGTGGCATACATATGCACCATTAGAATTTATTCCAAATACCTGTCACCACCTGACTATTTAGGAGAATATATTTATTTTATGTTTATTACTCCTTTTAATAAATATCCTAAGGGTAATAGCCCATGAGATTTCTCATCTGCGGCTCCCGATCGAATCTGATTGGATGAATCGCCGGTAAACTGCCGTGATTGGCCAAGCAGGGTACCGCGCCTCCAACATACTTTGTGTATATATACCACACAATATGGATCAGCATACTAGACTCCTTCTCCCCTGATGAAGCTTGTCGTAACACGTGAAACGTGCGTCGGATAGGAGAGGCGTCACGACGGTGACGTCAGTGGAACGGCGACACCTCCTTGCATTACCCCGATTACACGGCTCATATATTGTTTTTTTTTATTCCCTTACCTGGTCCTCTGTGACCATGTCTGTGACTTAGAAAGGGAACGTGTATGCCATATGGGCCTTAGTACAGCAATAGGTTCAGAATACATCCGTGTTCCGTCAGCACTACTGCTATATGCGACAGGGAAACTGGTAGTCATATTCTGTCGGCTGCACTACTGAGGTCTCCTTATACTAATTCGGATACCATACCTTGCCTGTTTTATGTATTTAGTCCTGATAGGTTTTGGGCTATTATTCTGTCCTCCTCCTGGCAGTAAAGCCTAGTAAGGGTAGGTTGCCAGGAGTAATCATGGGTTTCCCCCACTCATTGCAGTGCAGTGAGTCAGAGAAGGTAGTGTCATCAGGCCTTGTGTCCAATTAGAGGCATAGGGGTGGTGCTTACTGGATCTGTACTTAATGCATTGTAGTTCCTGATTTAGCCAGTCTGCCTCTACCGTGAGAGAGGCGAGGTTTACCCAACTAAGCTGTCAGGGCTCTGGCAGGCTTGAGGCCCTCCCTTAGGGGAGCGGTGGGAAACTGATACCTCTTATCCCACAAGGGGTTAAGGGAAGAGCAAGGACCACTCTTGGTGCCCTTTGGCTGGGAGTGGATCCAGGGACATCCTGAGGGTGGACACCCTAACAACTGCTATCAATCTGTGGCTGCTGAATACAGAAAGACCCAAATAAAGAATCCTGTGTTTTATTATAAACCTCCTGCCTGAGAGTGAAGTCTATTGGGAGGAGGGGGAAGAGATTCTTCTGCAGAGACTTCTCCCCATACACCTGGGGGCTGCACAAGATGGAGGCGCTGCACCTGTGAGTACTATTCGGGCAAGACCCCAGAAGCCTGTCCTGTTCTTCCCCTATAGCATCATGCGGGAGACCCAGGGCCCCCTGTTACACGCAGGTATGCACCACACTAAGCCATATAACCGGAGTGAGTTTCCCACAGAGAGGCCCTATGTGAGATTGGGTGGGGGAAACAGGGTTACATGTACATATAAGTTACCACTGAGGCACTGCCTTATAGACCCCATTGCTTAGTGAGACATACTGTAGGACATTTTTTACTCGGCATATGTATTTTACATCCTACTACTGTCTCTACTAGGGAAGGATATCTATAAGTGTACAACATAAAGATACACTGTTTGATCTATATGTACTATACCCATTAAACTGGATACCACCAGGTCACATTATACACCTATACCCACCTATATCTATAAGGCAATTGCTCTAGATCTGGACGTTTGGGTGATATCCAGTTTCATATTACCTGCACCCTTTGAGTTATACTATCAGGTCACCTATTAGGGAGATACCTGACTTTATTGTATACACCATATAGCTACCTTCATCACATGCTCCATACTAGGATGGTTGGGTAGACTACACTGGGGATACTTATATATATATATATATCCGTTATATTTATAAACGTTTATTTATTTGCTTGATATATACATCCCAGTGTACTACCACGTTACCGCACCAACCCGGGGCTTCTTTTCTGATCTCTTCTGGATCAACCTTGTAATTCCCGATGTATTTATTGGCCAATATATACATAGGAAAAATAGGGCTAACCCCAGCCTGCAGTAGGCGAAAAAATATTAGCGTTTGATTAAAAAAAAACAAAAAGAAGCAGGGGTTCTAAGGAGCTGAACCCCATTAATTTCAGGTCCGGCGACCCCCTGCTTCCCGAGATACACCTCTGTAGGTGCTGCCAGTATCTCTGTGCAGTTTAATTGTCCCGGTCACGGCTTCCTATTAGCCGACGTAACCGGGACAATTAAACAGCAGAGAGATACTGCACCCCCTATATGGAGGGGTGTATCTTGGGAAGCAGGGGGTCCCCGGAGCTGAAATCAACGTGGTTCAGCTCTGGAGACCCCTCCCCCCCCCCACCCCTCCTCCCAGCTTCAAACCTATTTAAAGAAAGAATAAAACATATGTCAGTGACAGATTTAAGCTGGCTTTCCAAATGTGACTTTTTGGGACTGACCCGTGGATATTCCCCGGGCCAGAGGAACCGGCCGATCCGAATCCGCCAAAAAACGATCGCCTATCACTAGTCGTTTCCTACATATCTACGTAGAATTATTTAACTCCACAGAGGAGGCGGTCAGACTGAGTGGCGGATTTGAAAAACAAAATGGTGCCCTTAAGCACTTACCTGGTTCCACCCCCCGTCCCCCCCCCTTGTGTTCCAGAGCCGCGCTGTCACATTGCCATGGCAATGTGTGCACATCCCGTTGCCATGGCAAAGTGACGCCATGTGACGTCGTGTTGCCGGGCACGCATACGCGATCGCCGCTTGCCGTACGCACGATCTGCGCTTGCCAGCACCCATCACGCATGCGTACGAGCAGCCGGCAAGCTTCGCGCATGCGCCTCCAAATTCCGACGCCCCGGGACTATTGGGCCTAATGGCAGCTAACATTTTTAACATGTGATGTGTAGTACAGGGGTGTTTAACTTCAATCTTCAACCCCCCTTCCCCCCGCCCCCCCCCCCATGTGTCTCAATCAGAGGGGTCCAGTGTTATTGGAGAAGCCACCTGGCGACCCTATAACATGGCAGACAATGGAGTTTTCTGCTCTTCCATAAAGCTTCATACGGCAACGTTTGTCTGTGTTGTTAGGTCTGGGGAACCAAATCTGCCGCCAGGTGCAAGTAGAAATAATCATCTTAAATCATCCAAGTATCATCAGAAAATAAGGACACTGCCAATGGATCCTAAAGCAAAATAAATCGTATTAACACATCACGAGCCTTTTACAAATAGCATCCTCCAATGTCTCCGTGTCACTATAACGACATGTTAATAGAACTTAGTTGATGTATAATCCGCGTGCGGTCGTTGTGTTGCCTTGTGCCTCTGTTCTGCCAGACCGCTGGGAAAGCTAGCTGACAATACACGAATCAAGGTAGGGCTAACATGACATCACACATGACATCACCCTTGATATAATGCACCGCTCTTATTTCAGGGTCAATGGCTTATAATGTAGCAGATGTATTGGATTTCGGAACAGGGTTGTGGTAGGATCTGTTATTTAATGCCAGATACTAATAAGATGCATTTTTATGGTCGGTCGTATTGACATGACATGAAAGGGCTGTGTTTCCCGAAATTGACGGCACACTGAAGATTAATAGAACCAAGAACCGTGACCAAGTCGGCGCCGGCGTTTGGACCCTTTGCCGCAGCCGCTCCGCCCCTGGACACACAACCGCCGGTCGTTTGGCCAATAAGATCAGTTCATTTAACGGGTTTTGGCGGTTAGGGTAGGGGGCTAAGGATAGGGGTTTTAGGGTTTAGGGTTAAGGGTTAAGTTTTTAGGGTAAGGGATTATGATAAGGGTTTAAAGGTTTTGAAGGTAGGGGATTAGGATAAGGTGTCTTAGGGGAAGGGGTTAGGGTTTTTAGGATAGAGGGTAGCGTTATTATTAGGGGTTAAGATTAGGGGTTTTCAGGGTAAGGTGTAAGGTTAGAGCTTCCCGTGGCGGCGAGACATGTCCCTGCGGCACGGTGAGTGGTGGCTAATCGCCGGCACGCCCAATTGTCCAAGATGACTCCCAGTGGCAAGTCTTGCCCAGAAGAATACCCGTCATTGCAAGGGCCGCCGGCCAGACCATCCCCGAGGTAGATAAATGTATATGGGGGGGGGGGGGGGGTGTTTTTTTATATGCATTTGGGAAGGTGGGAGCCTCTTTTTGTTATGTATTTGGGGGGTGGGGGTTCTTTTTTATGTATTTGGGGGGCTAAAGGGCTTCTTTTATATGTATTTGGGGGGTGGAGATTTCATTTATATGTATTTGGGGGGTGGGGGTTTCATTTATATGTATTTGGGGGGCTAGGGGGCTTCTTTTATATGTATTTGGGGGGTGGAGATTTTATTTATATGTATTTGGGGGTGGGGGTTCTTTTATATCTATTTGGTGGGGTGGCGGGTTCTTTTATATAGTTACATAGTAGATGAGGTTGAAAAAAACATAAGTCCATCAAGTGCAACCTGTGCTAAATTTAGACAACAGATACTTTATCCTATATCTTACTTATTGATCCAGAGGGAGGCAAACAAAAAAAACCCAGTGTCATATCATCCAATGATATCTCATAAGGGGGCAAAAAAATCATTCCTGACTCCAAAAAATCGCAATCAGATTACTCCCTGGATCAACATCCTTCCCATGTATACTTATTTGGTATATCCCTGTATACCTTTCCTTTCTAAAAAGATGTCCAACCTTTTTTTGAACCAATCTATTGTATCTGCCGTCACAGCCTCCATGGGTAATGCATTCCACATTTTAACTGCCGTTGTTGTAGAGAACCCTTTCCTTTTTTGCTAGTGAAATCTCCTTTCCTCCAACCTAAAGGGATGCCCTGAGTCCTTTGTACCGCCCTTGGGATGAATAGTTATTTTGAAAGCTCCTTGAACAGGCCCAGAAAATATTTGTATATAATTATCATATCCCCTCTTAGACGCCTCTTTTCTAATGTAAATAAATCTAATTTAGCTAGCCTCTCCTCATAAGTTAGAATGTCCATCCCCTTTATTAATTTAGTGGCTCTTCTCTGCACTCTCTCTAGTTTTAAAATATATTTTCTAAGGATTGGTGCACAAAATTGTACTCCATATTCAAGGTGTGGTCTTACTAATGTTTTGTAAAGGGGCATACAGTAATTATGCTTACTTTCTTTCCATCCATTGCCCGTTTAATGCAAGAAAAGATCTAGTTTGCTTTTGCAGTTACTGCATGACATTGGGCACTATTGCTAAGCCTGCTGTCTACAAGCACTCCTAAATCCTTCTCCATCAAGGATTCCTCTAATTTATCACCATTTAATTTGTAAGACGCTTGTTTATAATTGCTTCCCAAATGCATAACCTTACATTTATCTGTATTAAACCTCATCTGCCATTTACCTGCCCACGTTTCCAGTCTCTCCAAGTCCTTCTGGAGAGAAATTACATCGTGCTCTGATTCTATTACCTTACACAATTTAGTATCATCAGCAAAGATGGAGACTTTGCTCTCGATGCTAACCTCAAGGTCATTAATTGGGGGGGGGGGGATTGTCAGGGGACAGAAATGAGTGTGAGGAGGGGGATTGAGTGAGAGTGGAGTAATTGATGGAGGGGGGAGAGTAAGAGGAGAGAGTGAGAGAAAGAGGGAGCAAGAATAAGACAAAGGGGAGAGAAATACATGCGGAGGGAGCAAAGGGATTGAGTGGGAGTGGGGTATTTGATGGAGGGGGAAGAGTGAGGAAGAGAGGGTGTGAGAAGGAGGGGAGAGAGGGAGAAATAGAGGGGGCTCGTGAGGTGTGAAATTGGGGGGGGGGAGGGTTGGGGCTAACAATATGCCGACACGGTGGTAGACTGAGCCACTGATGGAGTCACGTGTGCTGATGCTGGGATATCCTCAAAACCTGACCTGTTGGGGTTGTCTTGAGGACTGGAGTTGAGCACCCCCTGCCTTACAATATTCTCCCATCAGTGCTAACTTATCTCCCCCCCCACACCCCGCTCCCACAATAAAACCAATGATTTCCAACAAAAAAAAGAGGCTTTCCTTTTATTTAGAACATCTCAGATTTTCATGCCATTTATATTTGTTATCTTCGGGCCAAAAATATATTCTCCATCTCGGGTTCTCCCCGTCTCTACCCTTCTTCCACCATCCTCCTCTGCATCTGGTTGCCCTTGGCGGAATCCACTCGCGCTTTATCCCGCGTGCGGAGCTTCGTGACACTTGCAATGAGTTTTCGGTGCCCTAAAATAGAAAAAAAAACATATTTCGTTATTAACATTTGTTTAGAATTTCAAAAACATTGCCGGTAATGCTCAGTAGGGGCCTCTGTAATGGTTATAAAGGAACTTTGGGGTAGTGTACAATATCTAGAAGTAGAAATGAGGTATAAGGGGGTCATTCTATAGTTTGAAGCAGCAGTTTTACATGAAAATCCCCATTAAACACGCTCTCTACTGATAGTACGTTAAAGGCTCTTGCCCTAGCTAGGCTCTCATGGACTGCAGGAATTGTTTGGGCAATTTTCAGTTACATTTGTAAGGTAAAGACATGCATTTTTTTCAATAGCCTTTTTCCATAGTAGTATGGGGGATCTGTCCAGCATTGATAGTCTTCCTTAGATGAAATTCTTTACATTCACTCTACAAAGCATATATCGATTTGTGCACAACCCATGGGATGTGATTGTAATATTCATATTGCTTAGACATATCTTACCGTGCACCTCACAACTGCAAAAGTCTACCGGAGACTCTCACAGCCACCACCAGTCTAAGTTCTTTCAATACTAAAGCGGCCTCACATTTTAATCTGGTCTGTAACTGTTTCATATTACTATAGCATATATTATCTCTTACTGTGCATGCAATGTCATGTATATAATGTATAACCCTGCTCACTTAATGTAACCATGTATCTGTCATCATAACTCTGTGCCCAGGACATACTTGAAAACGAAAGGTAACTTTCAATGTGTTACATCCTGGTAAAACATGTTATAAATAAATAAATCTCAGGTGGGTGTATAGTTGTGCATGGCTGCGCGCACTATGAATTTTCACATATATGTGTGTATGTTGCGCACATAATGATAGCAGTCTTCGGGTTAGTATGGTTCAATTTCTACAATGTCTATATCTTGTGCCAGTATACAGAATTATCTTCCATTTTCTGTGTGTCAGTATTGTACAGCCAATAGGCATGAGTAGTGTGTAGTTGTACACCTTTCTCATCCTGTGTACTTCTTGTTCATGTGTATTGATGTTGACCATTTTGAAGCCTTTGTGTGTACGTGTTCTTTCTAGATTGTGTCCATGAATGTTGTGTATATACAATTTGCTCGTCTGTCTTGAAAACTGTACCTGTATTGTGTTGAATGTTGGCTGCATGTTGAGTTAAGGTCCCTTACCTGTTATGTGCTGCTCTGGTTGAGAATCCAATGAGCTGGTTGGGGACTTAGATGAGGAAGAGTCTTTGAGTGAAGAGTGTCCACTTCCATATCTTCCTTCATGGGTTCCACCACGACCTCCTCCATGGGTTCCATTATGACCTCCTCCATGTTCAGCACTACGACCTCCTCCAATCCCATTCTTTCCATGCCCTCCCATCTGCGGCCCCACTACATCCCACTTGAGGTGGACAGCAGAGGAGCCAGAAGCTTTATGGGAGGCTGCCATCCCCGGCTTGGTTCTCTGGTCCTTGCTGAGGGGTGTTGGGGATAATTCATGGACCATGGTCCCATGGTCCCTCAGAGCATAGCGCAACTCCAGGTTTTCCTGCATCAGGCCCACCATCTTCCTGAGCTCTGTGTTCTCTATTTGCAGACTTCTATTCTCACATCTCAGATGTTCCACCTCGTGGTCCTGGATGAAGGAATCCATAATGCCACCTCTGGCTAGAAGAGGTTGGGAAGGGGGGCTGGTGGTCCTCCCAGGGATGTGAACCTGGCAGTAGGGAGGGCTTGCTCCACACCTGACTCTCTTACCAGCTGACAGCAAGTGGTATAGATGCTCGGAACTGTAGCGTTTATAGGACACTGCTGGCCTGTGACTTCATGCATTGTGACCACAGGTGAAGCTGACATCACTCACTTTCTCATTCCATTTCCCCCCACTCCCCCTCCCCCTTCCAACACACATAAGCACGCACAGCTGATTGGTATGGAAGGGACAACATGGTCACGATAATGCCAGGTTTGTATGTACTTGAGGGTGGGGGGTTTTTTTTGTATGTATTTGGGGGGGTTGAATGTATTTGGGGGTGCGTTTCTTTTTGTATGTATTTGTGTGTGAAAAGTTTTTTGCATTTGGGGGGGGGGTTTAAAAAATTTATTTTGTGGGGAGGATTGTGTGTGTGTGTGTGGCCGAGTAGGGGGGGGGTTAGGGTTAGTGAGTGTGAGGAGGGGGGATTGAGGGAGCGGAATTGAGTGAGAATGGGGTAATTGAGTGAGATTAGAGGGTGTGAGAGGGGGGAGTGAGGAAGAGGGGGGTAAGAGTGAGACGGAGGGGAGAAAAATACATTGGAAGTTGGGGCACGCATGGGGTGAAATGCGAGGGGCTTCCAAGAACGACGACACGGGGGGGGGGGGAGAGGCCCCAGTCATCACTCTAGTCATGGGCCCCAGGAAATCTGTCTGTGGCCCTGGTCACTGCAAAGTAGGTCGCCTAGGGCCCTTACATATGGCACAGAGCAAAATAAATGAACAGACCTGGTGGATTGGATTGACACAATCCTGCTTCATTATATTAATAGAAATGTTGATATATTGTTCCCAGCAACTCCTCCTGTAACTTTATCCATATCCCCCCCTGTGATCGGCCTACTCGACTAGCTGCACTCGTACCTTCTTCTGCTAGTACCCCAAGAGCCACCAACAGGTCAATTTGGCAGGATATCCCTGCTTCAGCACAAGTGGCTCAATTAGTGGCTCGGGCTTGGAGTGGCCAAGCACCTGTCTATGTGACTTGCAACATGAAATTAGTTACATAAAATTAGTTACATGGAAGCTGCAACATTATACTAGGCCTGTAATAGGATTTAACCCCTTAACTCCCTGTAGCAACCAAGAACTCACTAAGATAACTAAGGCTATGCTTATAGTGCCGGCGACGTCCAGCGATCACGACCAAACCGTCGCTACGTCGCGTCACACCCCCCCGGCACTATAAGCGCAGCCTTAGCATAACCCCAAGGGTGGTACATATAGACGGCTTCTCCAAAAATACTGGACACAATGGTGAACGTTGCAACGTGCGCGACACACACACACCTCTCTCCACAGCAGCCAATCAGGATGGAGGAAACTATCCAGCCCCCTAACAACAGTCCTGCTCTCTCCCTGCTGTGGAAAGCCCGCGGCCCTCCCAAGCCGGTCAGGTCAATACATCCGGAGAGGTTATAGCGGTCACACACGTACTTTATTACCTCTAACTTTTTACTGGACAGAGTGTTCAAATACAGGACAGTCCGGTTCAATACTGGACACCTGGCAACCTGACCTTTCCTAAATCAGCAAGGCCCAAATGTATTAAACAACACTATGCCCTAAGACGGGGGCTCAACTCCAGTCACAAAGCATCAGCACCGGTGGCTCAATCAGTCCCTTCTTCAGCACAAGTGGCCCATTCAGAGGCTGTGCCTCTGATTGAGCCACCTGTGCTGAAGCTGGGATATCCTGGGAGGGGGGCGGGGGGCGGGCTTGAGGACTGTAGTTGAGTACCCTTGCCCTAAGACATCTTATGGTAGGTGAAAAGGCCATAAGGTGTCCTACGGCTTAGCTCCGCTTAGTAAATATTCCTTTAACTCGTGTCTCAGTATAGATCAGACTACGACTGCATAGGGGTATGGATTTGCTCAACTTCTATTATCTGGCCTTCTACACATAGTTTTTTTTTTAATGCTGGAAACGCTGTGTGTAAAGGGGGGAATAAAAGATCAAAGACAGCTCTTGCTGAGTGCTTTGGGTAAAGCTTCCCCTTAGGGAGATTGTCACATCCTGAACTAGAGGCGTTCACGTCTCATTTTACACAGTTTTAGGCCTTCCAGGATCCCCTAGATCAATTTTAAGCTGATAATTTTGCGCAGCACAGGGAAGTCTTCTGGAAGCCCAACACCTCTTCTGCCTATGAACAAATTAAAACATCCAAACATTTTTTCATGAGCAGGTCATAGACAGATCAAACACTTAATCTCATTTATCAAATGACAGCACATTCAAATAGCAGGCTAAGACACATTCGTGCTGCATCTTGTGTGTATAATGCCAACTGTCTGACTTGTGTCCGCCATGTGCATTAAAATGGCCTCCAGGGTATAAAATGGCTGCTGTGTTTCGAGGTACACCTGGCTGGTTTCAACCACCAGTTACACTTATGACTATTATGTGTGGAAACACACATCAGTTTATCGTAAGAGGAGACAGTTTGTGGATAGCTCTTGACAAAACATGAGTAATCCCCCGAGGGCTCAGTCCAGCCACCGACTGACAAATAGTTCAGAAATGTGTTTCCCCAGCCTTTGGCTGCGTTGCCATTCCAAGTATTGGCCGTCAGCACATTTTTGGGGGGAGAAGAAGACCGCCCTGCATTTGTCTGTCAGTTCCTTTTTGCCCAAGTGTAATTTTTCACTAGACTGAGTGTCAAAATTCTGAGAGGCCCAATGTTGAGATGAATACTTAACCCTAAAGCTGGCCTGTTAGTCAAGTGGGACTTATATCCTCTCGTCTTAGCCTGACTTCTGATCTGTGTGTGGCCCTTTCTTTGAACACTGCGTATGTGCAAATTCCACAATTCCCCATAAAGAATTATTTTTGGGGGAAACAAAAAAAGTGATGATGGCCCTTTCTTCTGCAATGAGGTTTTCGGTGCGATAGCACGGACCTAAGCTATGGCAGCTTGCAGAATAAGGAGCAGTGAATTGGACTGGACTGAGAAACCCTAGTTGTTAAAGGAGAATTCTGTGCTACACAAATTCAGCTACAAGCCACCAGAGAACGATGTAACCCAGTGGTTCTCAACTCCGGTCCTCAAGACTCCCCCCCCCCCCACCACCAGGTCAAATTTTCAGGATATCCCTGCTTCAGCACAGGTGCCTCAGTCTTTGACTGTGTTAAAGGCAGGTTATGCTCATTCTAAAATATAACATTGAAATCTAAAATCATATGAAATGAATTTGTTATTGTCTTTCTTCTCAGGAATGTAGAGACAGCATTAGATTTGTGATGTCCTATATAACACAGAAAGGCCAAAGTGCATTGAGGTCCATTAATAATCCCAGTGGTTATCTACGTCTTGTGGAACGTCATAAGCCGTCTTCAGATGAAGGTTGACCTGAGTTTTTCTGTTCCAGAAGATTATACTAGCAATGAATCTCAATGTTTTCCAGTATCACAAACACCATTACAAATGCAAGTTAACCATACAGAATGATTCCTTGCCCAATGTGCGAATTAGTGGGGATCCCAAATAATGACTGAGAAGTTTGGCTGCCGGTTTTTACAAGTTGGGTCATGGAATTGAACGTAATGCAGGGGGGCTCACCTCCAGTCCTCGAGATCCCGACAGGCCAGGATTTCAGGATATCCCTGCGTCAGCACAGATGGCTCAATCAGAGGCTCATTTGAAGACTGAGCCTCTGATTGGGCCACCTGTGCTGAAGCAGGGACATCCTGAAAATCTGACCTGTAGGAAGGTGTTGAGTAAAGATGGGCCAATTCGGCCAAATCCATCTCCCGGATTTTCTCAAATTTTTAACCCAAAATCTGTTTTGCGGTGTAAAATCCGCAAATGGATTTGGTCGGTTTTAATCCGCGCGGCTTCATCAACAACCGCCATTGGATATAATCCCTTGACTAATTTGTAGAATCTAATCCGCGGATTCTTAAGAATCCGCCGGCGGATTGCTGAATTGGCGGATTGGATTCTACAAATCAGCCCATGGGCTGCGGAATCGGCGGAGCGTATTGGTAAAGATAATTCAAAATCCGCCAAACGCGAGTTGCCCTTTTTGAGATTGATCCACTGAAATCCGTAGACCAAAACACACCGGCCGATCCAAATTCGCGCCCCAAAAATTGCCCATCTCTAGTCTTGAGGTCTGGGGTTGAGCACCACCGATTTAAGGCAACCTACAGTCTAAGTCTAAGAACCAATCTAAGTTCTTTCAGTACTAAAGCTGTCTCACATTTTAACCTGGTCTGTAGCTGTTACATACACCTATAACATATATTATCTCTTACTGTGCATGCAATGTCTTGTATATACTGTATAACCCATCTCACTTAATGTAACTGTATTTGTAACCATGTGTCTATCATCATAACTCTGTGCCCAGGGCATACTTGAAAATAAGCGGTAATTCTCAATGTATTACTTCCTGGTAAAGCATTTGATAAATAAAGAAAGAAATACTATATACTGTATAATTATCTTCTAGCAGGCGCTCAGTTTATTGTAAGTTAGGGGCAGGCACCTGAATCAGTGAGAATTAAGGGTTCTGGAAGAAAAAGAGACATACAGTATGAATGGAAACGCCCCGGCTTCTACCAGTGAAAACCCACTGCTGTCTATTCCTGATGGTAAAAACCAGTGACATACAACGTAAAATGTCTGCACACAAGGCACGGTATAAACTATCAATTTCACGCAATATCTCTCTCTGAAGTTTCAAAGCAATCATATTGTGAGGAATGACTGCTGGAATCAGATCTTCAAGTTGTCACCAGCGGTTCTGGTCACTGGTGACCACCTATAGATTTGCAGTCATTTTTCATCTTACCATATTATACCAATAGATAATCAAGGAAGTTGTCTTTGTGAGCCTAGCGTCTTCAGTGACATAGGGCCGCTTTGGTCACATCAGTTTATAGAAGCTCATCATTGTGCAAACGGATTGAAGGTCACCTCTGTGGCCCAGCCATGCTTTGTAATCCCCTTTAATAGTCTGTGGGCCATTTTGATATGATAGAACATGGGCGCTTAACTCCAATACTAAAGTGGTTAGGCATCGCGGGAGGGGTTAACTCAATCATTACCTCAGCGGTTGTAACCGCTAAGGTAATAAAAGGGGTTTACCCATCCCGCAACTCTCCCGGGAGGCCTAACCACCCACCCTGGGGCAACTACAACCTTCACTCACGTGCTGTACCACCAAAACCTGGGCACTGGTATTTAACCCCTTCCTTACCTTAGCCACTAAGGCCGCGCTTATAGTGCCGGAGCCAAGGGGAGTGCAGGAGGTGGCATGGTGAGGCAGTAGTGGCAGCATAGTGAGGCAGATGGGGTGCGGGGGAGCGCCACGGGGGGGAGGTGCTGGAGCCATGGGGAGTGCAGGAGGCGGCATGGTGAGGCAGATGGGGTGCGGGGACGCTGGAGCCATGGGGAGTGCAGGGGGCAGCATGGTGAGGCAGATGGGGTGCGGGGTGGGGGTGCTGGAGCCATGGGGATTGCGTGAGACAGAGGGAGCATGTACTTCTTCACGGAAGATCACCAGGGAAAATGGCCGATCGTGATGCGCGTGGTGCTCATATGGAGCCTGGCTGCGCGCACAAAAAAAATCCTGTGAGCGCGCGTCAATCACAAAGCAGGTAAGGGACTTTTTTTTTCAGCGCGCGAACAGGGAAAAAACAAAGAACAGCGTGCGCTGCTTGGGGTGGCCAAATCCAGTCACCCGGGCCTGTGGGCGACTGGCTTTGTCGAACACTGGTTATATTAGCTGGGCCGCAAAGATATTCGTTGTGGGCTGCGAGTTTGACATGCTTGTTTTATAGCAACCATTTACAAAGTCACACCCCCTTCCTGTTCTGAAACAGGTTCTGGCACACCTCTTTTTGAGCCCTGCCCCCTCTCTAGCAGTGCACCAATTGTATCTAGTGACTGCCTGGTCACATGATCTTCCCACAGAACTTTGCATCTTTTGTCCTCTTCTGCTGCACTGACAGCCATTTGGGGAACTCCCGAGCCAAATCTTCGCCGATCGATCACAGGAGAATGGATGGACTGGCAACTTAGCTAATTACTTATCATTGTGTGGATGCTATTGATGCACATATTAAAGGGAAAAATAATTAACAAATAAAACCAGCAGCGTGGACAACTGCTTTAAGAATCATTAAGTTTTTTTCCCATAGGTATGAAGTAGGGGGTCTCCAGAGCCAAAGTAAATGGATTTCAGCTCAGGGGAGCCCCTGCTCCCTGAAATACTTACCCTTATAGGTGCTGCCAGGTCTCTATGATTCTTAAATGTCCCATAGCACGGCGGGCCAATTGGAAATCGTGCCGGATGACGTTCTTGCTTCCTATTGGCCCGCCTGCCATGGGAGATTTAAACCTCCATATTGGTTACTCATCCGGGATCCTACCGGCAGGACTTTCAAAGATAAGTATCTTGTGGAAAGCAGGGGGTCTGCGGAGAGGAAATTACTGTGGTTTAGCTACGGAGAGCCCCTGCTTCATACCTAGAAGAGGAAAAAAAAACAATTGGTGGAACCACACCTTTAAACTTTGACAAACTTTAATACAAACACAATACACCCCTGCTTAGAAACGCATACAATGCAATTCTTAGTGTACCAGAAACATAAATGGTCATCAAAGCCACACAGCATTGCTATAAGAGTCTGAAACTGGGGCTCCCCATTTTAGGGACCACAAGATGACGCCTTTCATTTTCAGTGGGGTGTGTGTTGCAGGTCTCTGTTAAGTGATGAACCCACCAGGGTCTTTCCTGCTATTGGGAGGATGTGCACAGCCTGTTTCAAAACCTGCACTGCCGACGGTTGCCAAAAGCCACTGGCGTCCTGCGAAAGGAGCACGGGGAAAAGATTGGGATTCCGTAAAAATTTAGTTTCATCATTGGCTACATACTACCGTGAGAAGGTCCTGCACATAACAGTTAGTCCATGTGCTCCATAAATAAGTGACATTTCTCAGGGTGTATAAATGATAAGTATAAACTTTACATTTAGAACCGTGCATATAAAAGACCATATGTGGAGGAATATTCCGTTTTTTTTCTTTTTTTAATAATCAATGGTAGTGGTTTCTTTTGAATACTGGTTTTGTTGCCTAGTGTTTAAACGCTTAAACAAATATTAAAAGTATAACAATAAAAAAAATCAGCATTGAGATGGTTATTTTTAAACACGCTTTTTTTTTGCAGTGACTGCTTCTTGTATATCTTCAGTCCCACCTAGAGGCAAAGTGAATTAATGTCAGTGACCTATTAAAGTACATTCCTTTCTAAGACCACCATTTACTAATAGCAGTGACTTTTAAATACTGTAGGTTACATGTAGATGACTGGCATCTTTTTTAAATAAATCAGATTGGTCCAAGTATTTCAATTTAAAAAATGGCCATGTATAAAAGGGACCGAGGTGAGCAGTTGCACCAAAACAATAGCGGTTTTGGCCTGTGCGCATGCCAAATGTAAGAACCCGTTTCAATGTTTATTGCATTTGACGGAGACCCTTAACTCCTCTAAGTCAGACTTCATTTGATGCAGATACAAGTTAATAAAATGGTGCACCATGACACAGTTTTACACATCTCATGGTGCTATGTGCATGTAACTCCTCCTGTAATCACTCCCCCAAAATACACAGGGCACAAGTGGCGACAATGAGCTTGATACATGGGCTCTTAGGCATCTATTGTAGTGGGCGTTGCGCTCATGTGACGGAGTGCATGGCCCGAGCGATGTGTGCATTCTAGACGGAGGCAATGGGGAGGCGTGGCTGTGATGTCACAAAGCTGGTTCTCCCTCATTGGCTGAACCACTCACGTGACATGGCAGTTGCACAAAAAAAAACAACCCAAATGTGTCAGCTCAAAATTGTGCCGCACGGTTGCTCTTTAGCGCGCCCTATGGCCGGCCCAATAGAGTTGCTGCATTTTGTTCACGCGTACTATAATCGCAGCCGTAGCGGCTCATATCTGAAATGCCCCAATAAGCGGGCGTTTTACAGCCTTTATTCAAAGCCCCCATCACTTTTGATTTTACAAATGCTTTGTAACAGAAATGTCCAGTTTCAACCTGCTGCTGCATTATGCAGCTGGTACAGTCAAATATGTCACAAGTATAGAACAGGGCAAAGCACTCAAAGACATGCATTAGTCTCTATAATAATAGTAATAGTATTTTAACAAATTGTGCAGGCTGGGATTCCACAGCGAGAAACATCCTTTGATAGGATTTCCCGTTTCTTTGAGGATTGGAAACCGGTGATTAAAAACAAAGCTGACAAGTCAACCCAAAATAAAATGCGTTAATTGGGTGTACAAGGAACAAAAGACTTAGCCTTTATTCAACACTCACATTACAGGTGTTCTCCATTTACGTGGATACATTTAGACGCTTTTGTAAACCCAATAGCAATGACACCTAAGGTCACTTCATACAGACCAGGGGGTAGCCAACCTTTTTTCTTCAGGCGGGTCTATCAGTGGGCACATTTTTTTTTGCCGGGCTGTGGTCCCGCTGCCCCCAACATCCGGTTTAAATGAATAGCTTAAACTAAGTAACGCCAAAAGTACACATTGATAGTAAAAACATTAAAATACTGCTTTTTTTTTTTTATTAAAGAAAACAAAATGGTCTTAATGATTTTGAGGTTGAAGCAGGGCTTTGTCAGTACAGATCTGTACTTCTTTTTAACAAACTTAATTGCCGAAAAGGTCTGCTCATAAAAACAGAGAATAACTTCATTTGAATTCTTTAAAATTGATATGATTTATTTTTAATTGTTAAGTTATTAAAATTGATCATTTTCAAAATATGTTAATATTCATCCTTCCCTTCAGGTTTTTTAATTTGAAGAATTTAGTTTTGTTCCTTTCCTGCAGAATTTGTATTTTTGTTCCATCACAGGCCACCCGACCGATTAATAACCAACCACACGTTGCAGAATATGTGGCTGCCATACAAATTAAAAATGGACTTTGTTTATTCATGCCAATTTTCATATATATATATATATATATATATACATGCTGGTTCAACACCATCCTTGCCTGTAGACAGAGTGTAGAGACCCTTGAAAATAAATCTATTGCTATAGAAATCTATAGAACAGGAAAAGTAGCAAAGCGTTCTGGTGCAGAAATGTTCACTATCAATGCTTAAGAGTAAAAGTGTATAAATTAAGCTTTTTTTTAATTTTTAAAGTAGATATTTGTTCTGTCAGTGCTAAATGTGTAGTCAAAAGCATATACCTATTTTACAGACATCAGAAATCCATCTAAACCAAAGAAAGATTTTTTTTATTAAGAACTTTATCCCACCAAACAGTGAAAGAAAACACGTGGCATGAAGTAGCAGGGGAGGTATTGTTCTTGATAGTACACTGGTCCTAAAAGGGATTGCCCTAATAGCAATGACATGTTTAAAAAGTTAAATCTGGGCAATTGACACCTATAATTGAAATAATTTCTTTATGTTTGTAAACATTGTGAGCTGAGGCTTGGGAGGGCCAATCCGCCTCTCTGGGGCAGATCAATCATGTGCCAGTTTGGGTTAGCATGCCTAATCCAGCATTAACACACCGATTTCAATGACAGTTAACGTCGGATATGGTGTGCCAACTTGTACCGGTGCTCGGTTTGGTTTGCCCCACCATATCTTTAGTGGCTGTGAGGCAAACTGGGTGGGTTAAGGCAGAGGTGCTCAACTCCCATCCTCATGGCAGGTCCCTCTTTTCTCCCCCCCTGCAACAGTCAGGTTCAGGATATCTGAGCTTCAGCACAGGTGGCTCAAAGATTGAGCCACCTGTGCTAAAGCTGGGGCCGATTGAGCCAACTGTGCTGAAGTAGGGATATTCTTAAAACGACCTGTTGAGGGGCTTGAGGACTGGAGTTGATCACCCATGGGTTAAGGGTAAAGATACAACTTGATTGACAAATACACCTCCATTCAAAGGCTCCTATGAAATGCACTTTGCAATTTATTTCCAGAGAAACTAGACCAATCTGGGCTTTTAGCATGGTTCAATCAGTTTAAGGAAGGTTTGTTTACAAAAGGGGTTAAGCCTGCTACATGGGGATACACCTTGAAATACTTGGAAGTTAAGAGTCCTGCCTAGCCATTCACAGTTCTTATTTTCAAGCATTTCCAGAGAATATACAAGATCAGAAGTTTCCTAAATCACAGCATTTTTCAAAGTAATATGTACTTGGAAAGGAGAAAGTCTAAGCAGCAATAGTCTTTCCCTGTTGAAAAACAAAGTTAACTAGGAACAAGGAGATGCCAAGTAGTTTGGGGACTGTGGAACATCGCAGAGGGACCATCTTGTTTGTGTAATGATTATATACACACACCAGACCCCCCTCCCCCCCCCCCAAAACCCCCAGAAAAAGGCAATGTGGACTCCTGCTTTTACAAGTGCAAACTGGGCTCTTAAGTGTTTACAGACACCATGCAGAATTATACCAGTAAGGCCAATAATAGTGTTCTATTTACCAAACAACTTCGTACAACTATGGACTCCATAAAAGAAATTCATGGGGCCAAAATGTGAAATAGATGGAATTTTATTCTAATAGCTTTAATCCAAATGAAATGTGCTCGTTTGACCGAATGAAAACAAGTATACAAAACAATTGTTTACTATTCATGTACTGAAAGCAATAAAGATTCCACATCACTAAATAAGCCAGCTGACAGGTCCTCAAGTTTCACTGTTCCAACAGCTCCAGCTTTTTCAGCGTTGATCAGACGTAGAAAGGAAGAAAGAAAAAAAGTATATATAAAAGAAAAAAAAGTTGCATTTATTTTCAGATGGCAAATCTGAACCTTCCAGCATGAGGAATGCCAGTGAGGAATGATTCCATACATATACTGACAAGGGCATTAGAACGGTTTTGAGTTTGAGAATGACCAACATGCTTATGTCTAGGCATTTTACAAAAACAATGATGATAGGTGTGTTTCTTAAGAGGTACAGTACTGTTTTGCCTAAGTAGGAGGGCAGGATTGATAGACTGCTTTCGGGATCTGAAAGAAGCACAAAACCAGCCACACAAAACACATCCAGTGTAAAGCAGAAGTACCATTTGGCAACTCTAGTGCTGGAGGTCTGGCGGCACCAGTGTGAGACAAACCTCTGCCATTTGTGGTCATGAGATTGCTGCAGTATGGCCACTAAGTACCCCTGGTTGAATAAAATGTGGGCTCAACTTCGATCAGGTCGACAGCTCTAGAAAATGAGCATTTTTGCCACAATTTTCCCGGCACGTCAATAGGGTCTCGAGTGCCTGGGCCCGACGTACCAGATATGTCACAAAGCCTGGTCAAGGTTAGGATTAGTTGCCTAGACAACTTTTTAGGCAAATCAGTCTAGTCGGTACCCAGGCACCAAAAATAAAAAACTGCATCCAATTTTCTTCTTACCGAAACAAGTGTGCCCACCATAGCAGAAAGACATGGCATAACCAAGTTGCAAGTGGACATTTCATTGTTGGTTTACCATATCACCTGGAAAACTGCCACTAAACATTAACCGAACAAAGGGGGTCAAAGGTTCCAAAATATTTGCCATTTTGCTCTGGTGGAAACCCTTGGATCAGGTAAGAAAAGTAAATAGGATTGAGGGAAATAGAGCTTTTCAAGGGGACACTTTTAAGGAAGGTTATCAAAGACCAGTGTACTGGCCACAATTCACATGGAGCAAGTAGCACAATTTACTTGGCAACTTCTCTCCAAGTGACAGGATAAGGCTGCGCTTATAGTGCCAGCGACAGGGTCGTCAGGCTGCGGGTGCTGGAAAAATCTAATTGAGATCCAGCGATCGCGACCAAGCCGTCGCGCTTTCTGTAAGCGCACGTGACAGCGGCAATGCATTTGTTTTGACGCGCCGTCGCTATAAGCGCAGCCCCGCAGCCTGGTCATCCAAGGAGCCTGCAATGCACAAGTACCTCTAGCACTGAGCCCAAGGGTTACAAAATTACCAGGACTACAAAAAGTGATGCACTCAGTTCATGTTGTGGTAACAGAGAAACGAAAAATGCCCACTTCTTAAAACTTTCTTGGTTTGTTATTCTGTTCCATATTGCAATCTTAAAACAGTTTTTCCAAGTCTTTACTCAAGCACAAAAGCTATAAAATGCAGACAGATCCAATGGCATAGCATTACATGGACCTATTATATTAACCATGCAAAGAAACCAATCATGGATTTTAACCCCTTCAGTGTAAACGATGCCTACAAAGCAATACCACCAGGCACCAAAGAGATTAAAGAGTGGTTTTTTTTTTTTTTTTAAGTTTTTTAAAGCCCTGCTCCATTTCAAATCCAGTACATTAAAACCCCACTACTATTCAGTTTGGTTGCTAGAGCAAAAACCAGCAACATACTCATTGTGTGTCCAAGAGGTAAACTGAAGAGTCTAAAAATATTTACTTTGTTTTGCTTTAAAAACTAAACCTAATGGATTCTCTACAGTAGGATGGTAACAGCCTGGAAAGCATATGAACTCGTGACTCATACTCGGCTTACGCCCCCTTACAGTACTAAAGGAAATGGTGATTTGATACGTTAAAAAAAAAAAGGTAAGAGTAATATTGCATAGGAGTACCAGAAACTGCCTCATTGGAAACAAAAAGTATTTACATTAAATAAGACAACTAACTTTTTTTCAGGCTTTGCCACATTTACAGCATGGTGCAATACATACTGTGGAGACAAAAAAGGAACTGATTTCTGGCACCCAATACCATAAAGTAGCACAGTTTGCCACATTAGAGAAAAGCGAAGGGAAGGAGGAATAAAGAAGGCAGGGAGAGACGGGGAAAAACAAAACAAAAACAAGAAGGACGTTTGCAGGTTTCATTTCTGGTTCCGGAGCTGATTAGACAACCAGTCCAGTCCTTCATAGAGACCATCTCCACTAGTGGCACAGGTTGCCTGGATGTACCAGTTTCTGTGGCGCAGGGAATGCAGTCCTAGCTTGTCTGTGATTTCTGCTGCATTCATAGCGTTGGGCAGGTCCTGAGAGAAGGGAGAGAAGGAAAGTTTTGCGGTTTACAGTAGCCTGGATAATGCCACTGGCTATTTTGCTTGGAAGGAAGTGATTTCTGTGCCGGCTAAAGTCTGTGTGTTTGAGGCCGATTGTTGCACGGCCTGAATTAAGATGCAGCCCTTTATACCTATACCAAACTCTGCAGCTCCTTTATGTACATGTGAACCTAGCTTAGAGGCCAACATCCAATACTACTGCATTTTTCCTCAATTGAGCTGCCGCTGCTGAAAACCACAAGCTTCCCAAAACGTTCCTATTCAATGTAAAAGCATTTTGGAATTTGCTGCTTTATGTTAACCCTAACATGTAAAAAAAAGCATTCGATCTTGCGGTGGCCATCAGCGGCTGTCATCTGCTCCAATTCTCCCCGCTACCTAAAGCATCTTTGGAATTTGCTGCCATAGTAAGGAAGTTAAGCAAATGTATTTATTCTTAACGCAACAAAAATAAAATAGGAGAATAGTCAATGGCAGCCAAAGATCCAGTCCACCACACTTTAATAAATCCCCCTTTTTAATTTGCAGACTGGAATACGATGGCATTCACATCGAAGTCTACAATATCTGCTTATATGACAGCAAAGAACACAAAGGAACTGTTATTGGTAGTGAGGAACATGTACAATACACCTACTTCTAGATAAAAAGAAACGTAGAAAGGGAACTTTGACTAAAGTTGCAGTGTTTCTCTCCCCAGAGTGGTTGCTCAAAAAGCATTGCGCTTAAATTGTTAAAGCTCAATTAAAGTCCGATACACCACTGGGTTAATCGTGACATTTTTATAACCGCCATTTAAGATTATGGAAAGACTTCCAAGGCTCCAGCAATGAGGTAGAGAATCACATACTAAAGTGCAAGCCATTGTTGTACAGAGCGCAACGTGGGAGTAACGTTTGGAAACATTGCAACTGAAAGAGGCACTTCACACAAGAAAGGGTCACATAGAAACGGACTAGAAAGAAAAACGACAGACAGACAGACGTCATAATATTACCAAATTTAAAAACACAGTTAACAAACACCTCCCATAAATTATACATTAAAAGTGGAATTAAAATGACAGTTGGAGAGTGCCACAGACCGTTTCTCTACATACTTTCAAGTAAAGGAGACGCGAGTCTGGTGGTTATGAACGTTATATATTTTTTTTGCTGTTGGAAATATTACAAAATGTTTGGAAGTTTTGTACCATTTAATAAAAATCAGAGATTGCAGGAATTAACATGTTGCATCCACCCCCCATTTTTGTATTTTTATGAATTATAAATGAATACATGATCAACGCAAGATAAGATACCCCGAGAAGGTAAAACCTGCAGGAAACGGGGGGACGTCACCAACCTGTTTGTTAGCAAAAACTAATAAAACGGCGTCTCGAAGTTCATCTTCTGCCAACATTCTCATCAGCTCTTCCCTGGCCTCGTTCACCCGCTCACGGTCATTGCTGTCAACAACAAATATAAGTCCTGCACAGATATAAAAGGAGAAAAATTACTTCTTTTCCGACACTAGATTCAAGAGGAAAATCCCACTTAAGGTTAAGGCAACGGCTTCTGAACGCCTACAAAGTTCAGAGTTCCTTGTGCTTTTTAAATGTGATTTCTTTAACATGGAGGGGGGAGGGGGGAGGTAGGTATCTGGAGGCATGAACATCCACAACCAGACCTAAGCAATACATTCTAACTTTTACATTTTAACTGAAAAGATAAAAATAAAACATTTATGAGTACTCAATTATTTTAAAATTATTTTTATTTTTAAAGAAAAAACACCCATGCTACATAGCACAGACAATTGAAAACACATACCCCACACTTTAATAAAAATAAAACATTTGGGGGGGGGGGAAACCCCCATGATATTAAATGTGCAAAATTATTACTTTTTATTTTTAACTAGCAGACAATAGCATACATTTATCTACACTAGAGAGGCAGACACAGAATGGGGAGAGAATGGATGGGGGGCGGAAGAGAATAGAGGGAAGGGGGGAGGGAGAGAGAGAATGGAGGGACACAGACAAACACACACAGCTCCCTCTGCACCTCCTGCAGTTCAGAGATTCGACAGGGGGGTTGGGGGGCTACACACACACACACCTCTGCACCTCCAGCAGTTCACACAGATTCCACAGGGGGTGGGGGGTACACACACACCTCTGCACCTCCAGCAGTTCACACAGGGGGTGGGACACACACACACGGAAAGTATATGTGAGAGCTTCTCTACATAAGTGTGCATGTGTATGTATAGATACAGAACACAATCTCATATCAATGACTGTGCACACAAGAAGGGACATCTAAGGTGTCCCACATCCCTTACCCAAGCAAAAAAACTCAGTGTTGTCAGGTTTCAGTCACAGGCAGAGTTTTACAGCATGTATTTAGCATCAGAATAGAGATTCTCTCCCACTTCAGATACTTCCTGCTCAGCGCTGTGCTCATGGGAGTTGTAGTCCTCCTGCATCAAAACATTGCTTTCTGCAATGCAAGCACAACTACACTTCCCAGGATGCTCCGCTCTGACTTCACAGGGGATAGTTAAATACAGTACTGCAGGGACGGTTCCCTGTGCCTCTATGCTTCAGCATCGCCCCTAGCAGATTTTTTTATTTTCTATTTTTTTTTTAAACATCGATTTTTTTTACACGCATCCCAATTTCACACATGTGAAAATGGGAAAAAAAGGTGCGTCTTAGAATCGAGGAAATACGGTGTATTTAAATATTTGTATATTTAAATACCAGGAAGAACCGGCTCTAACTTCCCCGGCAGAAACCTTGGAAAAACCAGGGGCTTCCCATAGCTGAAAGAAGTGTAGCTCCGCACAGGGGAGTCCAGGTTTCCATCTTGGAGAAACAGGTGGAGAGGGAGGGAACTTCGCCTTTAAAGGGTTAGTTCCACACAGCGGGACAACAAAAATCTTATATTTAACAAATTCTCAGCAAAACTGGCTTCCTTAAACATTCAATCATCTGTAAAGCTGCAATTTCCATACTCGACATCAAAATTGTTTTCCTTATGCTGCTGCAATTAGCAAAGCCAACCTTTTTAGATTCTGTTATTGCATTTAGGAGATAGGTTTTCTGAACATGTGCCCATCAGGGAAATTAAGATGGCCGCTGCCATCCACACACCTTAAAGACAGGTGGTCATGGCAACATCAGATGCTAGTAAAATAATAGGTGAACACGCCGTAAAAATAAACGCATCAGAAAAATTATGCATGTTAGTTAATCTTCCTGACTAGAAAGAAAATAAGTTACTGGTGTCTTTCAGTGGCATGAAACCGGTCGGGTGGAGAAACACGTAGAGTGTGAGCAAAGTTCATTGCGCGGGACGCTCTATCCAGTGTTGTCTGCCTCCCGTCATCCGAGAATTCAACCCGGAAGTGTGGGTGCTGAAACGAGTGACGCGGGTCTAGCCGAGGAGTGGAGAGAACGCCCTGGTTTCCAGGTGATCGTGCTTGTTACTCGTTCAAATATGCTGTTTTATATTTGACACCATGTGAGAGTATTATACCTTGTCTAGATAAATAATTTTTACAGTCTGCGCTATTGGCTTTTCTTACCTTATTCCACCAAAGCATCACACCTGTGGATTTCCTGGGTACAGACACCAACATAAAGACTTCATTGCCACTGATTTTTGGACAAGCACTAAAGATCTGGGAATCTGAGTACAAACTGTGCAGGATGTGAAAATCAAGATTGATTCACCCTGTGAGACCTATTGCACTGTGTTTGTGTGTTTGAGTGTTTCTTTTCTTTACATATACCTGCGCTCCCCATTAAAAACCTGGACTGGCGTCTTTCAGAACTCAGATTAAGTGTCTAAAAATGCGCCAAAGCATTTGTTTACCATGGGATCGGTAAATGTATAAAATTACAATTAAAATACCCATGCTTTATAAGACACCTTCCAGCATAGCATAAAATATGGCCACTTACAGTCCAATCAAGCAAGTAATGGGGGAACATTTGTTTTGTAAATATGGTCTTTTATGAACAACTAACTAGAAATGGACAATATGGTGTCTTATTGCAGGGATACTCAACTCCCTTAAGTCTTACTGACTAAATATGGCCCATAATGGTCGGGCACAAAACACACCAGGCTTTCATATTATACATTTTTTGTTTGGCTTGTCTTCAACATCCTCCCTTGTCCCCACAAGCAGCCCCTGTACAATGACCAACTTTGTAGCCAAGACATGTGCATGATATTCTACTACAGATCCAGACAGCATTTCAAGGTTGTTTAACTTCAATCCATAGAACTACAAACAAATGGTTAATGTGTTAGCCTGGTCACAATGCAATGAACTACTCCTCAGTGGTTACATTTATTTCTGTGGGCCATTTGCAATATGTTGCACTCAGCAACACATCTGAAGTATAATTTTGTAACAAAAGATACACATACCTTGTGTGTTTTGGAAGTAGTGACGCCAGAGAGGCCTGATCTTATCCTGACCACCCACATCCCATACTGTGAAACTAATGTTCTTGTATTCTACGGTTTCTACATTAAATCCTGAAACACAAAGAGAGAGAAACCATTTACTTCATGCTAATGACTGCCGGAAATATAAAGTCAAGCAAATGAATTTATATAGACGCATACGGGCTAAACAAGCTAAAACGTGACCTATAGTTTAGCAAAACATTACAAGTACAGAACTAGCCATGCCTGCAGTTATTTGTGGGCACACTGGGTAGCAAGCATGGTGCTTTCCATTAGAGAGAAATGTCTTTGGTGAACGTGGTTAGGCTGCACACCAAAACAGAACATTTCATTCTGCTGCGGTTACCTTTACAAATTTGAGCCTTTTCTCTACTAGCTGCGCATACCTCCCAATGCACCGCAGTACGCCGTGTGTCACTTAGGCTGTGGCCATAAGAGCTACGGCGCGAGCGGCGTCGCTCCGAAAACAAAAGACAGGCAGGCAATGCCATACAGCGCGTGTGCACCAGAGCGACGAGGTGGCTGATGTGTGGCGAGACAATTGTTTCATTTTGCGCGCGACAGCCAGGTCACATGCGCAGTTCAGCCAACGAGGGCGAACCGCTCGTGTGACATCACAGACACGCCCTCGCAACACCCCGCCACTCGATAGGCCATGGATCGGTTGTAATACAGGCGTGCGTGACGTCACCCGCGCCTGTACTATATCCGAGGCCTGATGCTGCGCAGAGATTAAAGTGACTGATGTCAGCCATTCTACCAAACATCTTACTTACCTATTGTTGGGATTGTAGTTACTATTTCTCCCAGTTTAAGTTTGTACAAAATAGTGGTTTTGCCGGCAGCATCCAGCCCCACCATAAGGATGCGCATCTCTTTCTTGCCAAAAAGGCCTTTGAAGAGGTTGGCAAACATATTCCCCATGTTGGAAATGTGGTATGATCAACACTGGCCAATGAAATCTAGGAAAGAAAAGAAAAAAAGACAATCAGGATACAGTGTACGCATGTGAACATTCTTCAGTAACTTGTGTCAGGTGGGCAGCGCAACATCATAAAATGGGAGGATTGTGATACAGGTATGCGCAAGTTCTTCAGCGCCAACATCAGGTAGAACTTGAGCACCTCCTGACGAAGTACTTGGTACGAAACGCGTAGAGGTCACGACAGGTCATCCTGCGCGTGTATGCTGGTAAGCTGAGACGGAGCCTGCAGGAGACAGCAGCGGTTTTATCCATCTCCGCGGTGCCGAGATCCGGATCCTGTGCAGACACCGCGAGTCTGCTGACTGTCTCTGCGTGAGTGTCCGTTTCCCCTTGCCAGTGCCCAACCCTATGGCGGTTTCTATACAAATCTGTTGATAGGTTGTTTTCATGTTTGTTTTTTTTCATGTTTTTTATATAAATTTTACTGTATTTGTATACTGTGCAGCTTAGAATTTAGTCACCATCAGGTGTTCTCCTTGGTAGTACTTAGCCGTCCAGCTGCACAGCTGTTCTGAGGTGGGGTTGGATCCCCTCAGTTTTTGTGTATTTTTAATAAATAACCTTCCACTAATCCCTGGTGCACATTTGTGCATTTTTTATTATCTTGTTTTTCAGGGTGCCTTCCCCCCTTTCTAAGGGGGGTTCACCTAGATTTGAGAGTTTCTGGGGAGACGCTTTATGTACATGCTGCAAAGGGATCATCCACATCATCACACAGCACGAGCGCTGAATATCCTGTTTTTTCTACCTTCAAGAACTTGAGCACTGCTAAGAAACAGGTCCACAAACTAAACAAGGGGAAAAACTCCAACGCACAGCCCTGAACAAAGTAAGTCCCAAAAAACTAATAAAAATATATCAAATGCTTTATTCTTCCATAGTTTTTCCTTGATAAAGGGCGGATTGCCCGAAACGCGTAGGAGGGTACCTACCTCCGTTTTTTTAAACTATGGAAGAATAAAGCATTTGATATATTTTTATTAGTTCTGTGGGACCTACTTTGTTCAGGGCTGTGAGTTGGGAGTTTTTTTCCCCTTGGATCTCTCTGCATTCTCCTGGCTGCACGCCCACCAAGAACTACTCAAATTGTGAGTAGTTATTCCTCTTTCTACCTACCTCTGGACTCCCCCAATGAGGCTGTAGGTCTGATTTTCTTCATATTTCAGCCTTCAGCCTTCAGGGCTAGAGACCTTGTTAATGGTATATGCTACATTATGAATACATACCTCACTAGCCCCAGTACCTATTTTTCTACATTATTACCTAAAGGATTTACACCAGGATTGGACTTTTATGTTGGAGCGCATATCACTCATTGACTCCCCAAACTAAACAAGTCAGGACTTTGTGTATCAATGCAGAGAGAAGAAAGTGAGCACTGACGCACTGCGCCGTATTTAGAGACCATGTGCGTCATATGCAAGTCAGTATCACTATTAAGCTGGACACTTGCAAAAGAAAGAATGGTGCTCAACCAGATCTCCTCCCACTGTCATTCCTCATGTCACAAGCGGGTGACGATGGGGCAAAAGACAGACACCTTCAAGCAGGATACTTCCTAATTGTGCTTCCAAACGGGCTAGATACATGGACCCGACAACATTTGATAGGCAGTTTTATTTATAGGTTCCATTTAGACATTTAATAGGCCGCCACAACTAAAACCAATTACACACGCTCACCTTTCTAGACATTAATCAAACGTGTCAGTATTTATGGAACATTTCAAAGTCTACATGACCGTAGCAGCATTTAATCTAGTTAGTAACTCTAAAACCAAGGTAATGCATAACATTGTTGGAATGTGAAGGAGTCTTTTCTATAATACTGATACTGTAATGCAAAACTCCAGCTGATTGGACTATTTTTGCCTTTTCAATGTGCTCAGAATTCAAAATGCTTTTTATAGCAAAGTTTGACAGGTAGAAGGAAAAAATGGTTCAAACATGGCTTAGCTTCTATTTGTCTTTAATCAAGATAATAGCCTAAGGAACTGAGGTCTAAAAAGTTCATTGAAACGTTGTGACAGCTGCAAATATTACCGAGGTTTGAATAGTTTAATTATGAAAGCAGAAAAGTGACAGTAAGAACATTGGCAATTGAACCCATTTGAAGTTAGAGGATTGAATAGTACTCCAGGCACTGCCAGCAGCTACTGAGGCAAATCCAAATTGCATCTAAAGTCATACAACTTGCACTTTTCTGTATGCCCAGTTTCTTTAAAAGATCATTTTTCAGGAGTGTGGACTCCAACATAGGCTCCTATTCAATTAGGGGTAAGATTTTCCCCCTTTGCTTGGGAGGATTTGAAGCTCTATTCATTTGTCAGCATTACAGAAAAACAAATCAATGGTAACGTTGTATACACATTTAACAAAATGCTGCATTTCATGGTATAAAGATTGGTAATATAAAAAGCAAACACACAAATACTTTGGACCAAGTAAGCTGTACATGATTATTTAAGGCGTTTAGCAAATAGACATCAGTTACCTATAACAGACTTACTTTGATTTAACTTTGCTAAAACGTGTTTGTTTAAACAAAAAAAAAAAAAAAAAAAACAACTAAAGTCAGTCAACTGCTTCCACTTAATACTAGTGAGATATGAAACCAAGGAAGAACAAACAGAATATTGTTTGAGGAAAGGGTGTAGTGAAATGTGTCCTAGCCAGTTTAGACTCACAAATGCTCCTGAGACTATGCTAATATATTTCTATCCTGTTTTGCCTAAAATTTCAATTAACCTCAAAAGATGTAATTCAGCGCACTAGTAGCTGTATTCATCCTAAAGGGTTGTAGCTGGGCAGCAGATAGCAACGCTCATGTTGGTCCATGAGAACAAAACTAAACAAAGAGACCTGTTGCGATTTGATAGCTCTGTACCATAATTTCATATATGACAAACTACTGTTCTATTAAAGCATAGAACAATCTGAACTGAGCTGCTAAAGAGAAATTAGGCCAAACCAACAATATTTCTCAAGTGCTTTGTAAGTCTCATTATCCTACTGGCTCCTCTTATAAACCCAACATGCCTGCCGTCCCACGGAACGCATGTGGAATAAAGGCCGTCCCACGGAACGCATGTGGAATAAAGGCCGTCCCACGGAACGCATGTGGAATAAAGGCCGTCCCACGGAACGCATGTGGAATAAAGGCCGTCCCACGGAACGCACGTGGAATAAAGGCTAACTCTAAATTACAGATTACCCGTGAACACAACGAATGACAATGTTTCAGATGAAGCAGCATCACCTTCAAAATACAATGCTTTTTTTATTTATTCAGTTGTGTAGCATTAAATACTATTGAATTTTTTACATTTATTCATCCCCCCCGACCCTGCCCCTTTGAATGATTTTAATGTATTAAGCGTCCTCGAGTTGCTATAGCAACCATTTAGAAAGGTACAACACTTCCTTTCTGAAATAGGCGCGAAGTGTGAATGCGAGGCGGAGGAGGAAACAATACATTCACTGATCGATCGGCAATTTAGATAACGACACTCGCCTTGGGCCGCGTTAGTGCCGGGACCCATGACGTCACCGTCGCCGCAAGCGAAAGTGTATTTTGCTTTGCGGCGGGCGGGCAACCAGGCTCCTGATGGGTTAGGGGCTGTCACATGAGGCGACCGCCCCTGAAAATTCAAATAATTACAGCTGCCAAAAAATCGCGTCGCCAAGGCGCTTGTGCGCGCCACTATAGACACGCGGCGGCGCGGCAGGCAATGCATTGTGTTTCGGGCGACGTCTCGCGGGGCAGGCACTATAAGCGCGGCCTACAGACAAGAACGCTGCATTTATTTATGGGGGAAAAGGCCCAAGAGGGAAAATGTGTTTTAATATAGACTACTTAGAGAACTTTACACAGGTAAGCAGCAAAAGAAATCGTGTTGTAAGTGAAACTATTCAGAGCCATTTATCTCTATGCCCAAACTTAGAAACATGGCCACCGCATTCATGCCAACTGATAACTGAAATCAGTAAACATTTGTTTTTCTACCACCATTCAGTGTACACCCGTTATCTCCATTCACCCCACTTAATTCCTGCGTGGGGAACCTCAGTATCTGACTGCAGGATCAGTGCCCAAGGGTCTTGGCATTATAAAAATAAAATTAATTCCTACAGACCATCAACAAACCGTCTCTTGTTAAACCACTACTGTGTATCTGAAAGACTTGAGGGGGTATGGAAACATGTACAACAACATCTGTGAAAAATACCATAGGTCAAATTTGCTATGCCCATTTATCAAAATAAATGGCATCTACATTGGTTTAGAAACACAGATATAACTCATATCCAGTGACAAAAGTCAAACCTACCAATCTGCATTCACTACACCAGTCTTGTACTAAGAACACTTAATGTTTGCCAAGCCACTGCCACCTGACCATTGGTAAGGCTAAGGCCCCGCTCCCTCAGTCAGCGCGCCCGCACTGCCGACAGTGGGGCGCTGACAGAACAAGACCGCGATATGGGCCTGTAGGGAGCTGGGGCTAGAGTGGGAGGAGGGGCGTGGTTTAAGCAGAGGGGGGCGTGGTTAAGCGGAGGGGACCCGCTACCCCCCCCTCCACGGGCTCGGGCTCCCGGAGGAGCTGCTGCGGGCTGCCTACTCACACCGCTGACATTCAGGCACACACACACACACAGAAGCGCACTCATGCACACGCACAAGGCACTCACGCGGCTTCCCTCACACTCTCTCTCCCCGCTCCCCGAAGCCTCCCCTCCTCATTGGATCACCAGCCACACATGTGATGCGTCGACGCTTGGATTACAATTCTCTTGAATCCCTAGCAGAGGGTTTCCCAAACTTTTTTTTCGTGACCCGGTTATTTTTGAACAATTCTCCTTCGTGACCCACTAAAAATTTTATCGCCTATTACTTGGCGCTATATGGGCCTGCACAGACACACACAACAGCCACTGATACACACACACACAGCCACTGATACACACACCACACAAGCCATCTGACAGGACACGCAGCCACATGACACACGCAGCCACTGCACACACACACGCGCCACTGACACACACACACGCAGCCACTGACACACACACACGCACGCCAACGAGCCACGACACCACACACGCAGCCACTGACACACACACGCAGCCACTGACACACACGAGCCACACAGATACACACAACCACTGAACAGATACACACACACACACACTCGTCTCCCCTATACGCCACCCACACTCGCTCTCCCTATACCCACACAGACACAAAACAGTGAATTACAGGAACGACGGATGTGAGTGACTGGAGAGGGTCCAGGCACTTGGGGGAGGGAGGAGGGGGCAGGGGATTGGGTGGAGGGAGGGGGCAGGGGAATGGGGGGAGGGTGGGAGGGAGCGGGGCAGGGGCATGGGGCAGGGAGGGAGGGGGGCAGGGCACTGGGTGGGAGGGAGAGGGAGGGGGACCGGGGGCCACTGGGTGGAGGGAGGGGGGGGCAGGGGCACTTGGGTGGGAGGGAGGGGCAGGGGGCATGGGGGGCATTGGGGGAGGGAGGAGGGATGGGGGAGGGGCATTGGGGGCCAATGGGTGGGAAGGAGGGGGGAGGGGGCCAGGGGCACTTGGGTGGGAGGAGGGAGGGGGGGATGGGCGCGAGGGTTGGCAAAGGGGGGAAGGGCTGGGGGGGGAGCGGGAGGGGAACGGGGAAAGGGGAAAGGGTGGGGTAGTGAGAGGAAAGGGGGGGAGCGTGGCGAGGAGCAAGGAGGGGGGGACCGCTGCCGAAAAGTGGGGGGGCGAGGAGGGGCCAGAACGATCACTTGCCATTGGGGTGAAGGGACGGAGAAGGGCGGCAAGTGGGCGGGCTCACGGGGACGAGGGGGATGACTCGCGGGGAAATACCCGGGGGACAAGGGCAGGAATTAGGGGGGGAGGAGGGCAGCGGGGGGAGCCAGGGGACTTGGGATGGGGGGGAGGGGGGCAAAGGGGTCAGGGGTTTGGGGGAGGGAGGAGACAAGGGGCACTTGGGTTGGCGTGGGTGGGATGGCTCAGGCCAGGGGGCCACATTGGGTGGGTCGGTGAGGTCGACAGGGGAAATTTGGGGGGGGGTAGTGATTGGGGCTGCTTTGGTGGGAGGTTCGGGACCAGGGGCACGTGGGTGGGTGGGAGGTCGACCAGGGGCACTTGGGTGGGGGGAGAGTCGACCAGGGGCACTTGGGTGGGTGGGAGGGGGACCAGGGGAAGGGGGCCGGGGTGGTGAGGTGGCGAACAGGGGCAAAGGGGGGCGGCGGGGAGGGGGATAAAGGGGGGAGGGGGGGGGTGGCTGGGGCGGGGGAATGGGGAGGGCACCTAGGGGGTGGGTGGGTGGGAGGGGACACAGGGGAATGGGTGGGGGGGAGGGGGACCAAGGGGCAAATTGGGGGGGGGGGAGGGGGAAAGGGGCCGAACGGGGTGGGGGTGGGCTCTAGGGGGAGGCATGGTGTGGGGGGAGGGGGACAAGGGGCACTGGGGTCGGGTGGTGGAGGGGGACCAGGGCGAAGGGGGTGGGTGGCAGGGGGACAAGGCCGGCACTTGGGCTGGGTTGGGGGGGGGAGGGGGACAAGGGGCACTTGGGGTGGGGCGAGGAGAGGGGGGAGAAGGGGACTTGGGTGCGGGGTGGGAGGGGGGAAGGGGACTTGGGGGGTGGGAGGGGGAGGGGACCTTTGGGGGTGGGAGGGGGACAGGGGCATTGGGTGGGTGGGAGGGGTGGGACAGGGCGGACCATTGGGGGGGTGGGAGGCGGGGCCAGGGGCAATTGGGGTGGGGGCACTTGGGGGGGAGGGGGGCCAGGGGCACTTGGGTGGGTGGAGGGGGGCCAGGGGGGGCATTGGTGTGGTGGATGCTAGAGGTTGGCTCGTGGCCAATGGGGAAAGGGCCAGAGTGTGTGAGGGGTGTGATGGGCTTTGGGAAAGGGGCCGGAAAGGTGGGGAGGGTGGGCCTCGGTGGAATGGCGCTTGAGGGGGCTAAGTGCTCTTCGGGCAAACGGTGGGGAGGCGGCAGGGGTGGAAAAGGTGCGTCAATAAGCGGGGTCGGGGGTGGGGATAGGGGGGCGAACTAGTGTAGGGAACAAGGGGATAGGGTGGTGGGGAGGGAGCGCACGTGGCAAAGGGCAAGTGGCGTGGCCTGGGGGAGGGGCTGGAAAGGGCGGAAACTTGGAGAGGGGGGGGGAGGCGGAGGTGACCAGCGGGCAAAGGGGGTGGGGGCGAGGTGGGGCAAGGGGCACGTGGGGGGGGGGATGGACGTGGGCAAATGGTGGAAAGTGGGGTGGGGTTCTTCCCACATTTTCGCTTTTGCGTGCCCTTCTCTCTTTTTAGTCCTTTCATTCTTTCTTCATATCTCCCTACTTGTCTCTAGGCTATTTGGAATTACTTGCGCCCCATTGTCTTTCAGTCCCTCCCCTCCGCTCCCCATTGTCTCTCATTTTCTCTCGCTTCCCCGCTGCTTCTCCGACTTCTCCTGTCAAGCCCCTTCTCCCGCCCCCATTCTTTTTGTTTTTCTCGCCCTTCTTCAGTTCTTGCCATCCTCTTCGTTTTATACCTTCCTTATACCACTTCTTCTTCTTCCGCCCGGAGGGGGGCCCAGGGGCACTTGGGGGGTGGGATGGGGGCCAGGGGACACTTGGGGTGCCGGGGGGACGGGGGGCAGGGGGAACACGGGGGTGCCCCGGTGGGAGGGGGGACAGGGGGCACTTGGGTGGGAGGGTGAGGGGGCCCAGGGAGCAATTGGGTGGTGTTGGGAGGGGGAACCAAGGGGCAATGGTGCGCGTGGGCAGAGCGGGGGAAAGGCGGGCAATTGGGTGGGGGGCAGGGCGGGACACCCGGGGCATTAGAGTGGGAGGCAGTGAGCAGGGGGGTGGTTGAGGTTTACCTCTGTGCAGCCGGACGCTTCCCCTGAGTGTGCCCTCCGATACTCTGCGCTGCCCGGGCACGGGCATGGTGGGCTTGAGGAACGGGAAGGTGGGGCTCGGGAGGAGGTGTGCCATAGGTGCGCAGGGAGATCGGGAAGCTGGCTGACGGGGGAAGACAGCGCGAGGTAAAGTAGGAGTTGAATTCTACCATCCTGTCCCACGTAACAGTAGCGGGCTCCGAGAGGAGACTGGTACTTCCTCCACATACTGTCAAGAAGTTGGGAGCGCCTGGGGATGGGAGGAAGGAGGGGGGTGGAGGAAGGGAGCGGGCCTGATTGGCACTGCGCAAGCGCGCGGGACCGCAGGGGGAAATCGCCGCCATTTTTTTAAAATTGAGCAGGGGGGACGGGAGACACCGCGCGGCCAGCCTCGCTGCGACCCGGCAATTTTGGTGCCGTGGCCCGGTGCCGGGTCGCGACCCACCGTTTGGGAAACGCTGCCCTAGCGGCTGACGCGTCACAGCGTGTAGTGAGCTGTGCCGTGAGGGGGGACTGGGACCGGCTCCGGAGGATTCCTCTGCTGGTGGGGAACGCTCGTGCGGCCGCCCGCGCCGCGGGTCCCAGGCCTAAGAGTCATTGAGGACACTGCTGTTCATGGAAAGTGAAAAACACTAATTTTCTTTAGCTGCAAAGCGGAGGGGGAGCATATTTTGCAGGCTTGCTCCTATCAATGCACCACAGAAGTGTAAGGGAACGTGGAAGAATATATCACTAGACTTCCCTTACTTATTTTTAACTCCAAGTACTGCAGGAGAATGGAACACTTTGCTCTGTAGGTTTACACAGCATTTAAAAAATGGGTTAAAACACTGTCTGCTTACTTCATACTTATCACTACAGTACACAGCTATTGTCTTGTTAGAGCTGCTAACCAGCTCTCATTCCCAGCTGGAAGATCCTCACACATACAAAGCTTGAGCTCATTTTTATTACAAGCAACTTATTTTGAGGGATTTATAGTGAAAACTAGAGCCTTGAATTGCCTGAAACAAAAAAAAAAAAAGGATACTCCTTCGTACCATACTGTACCAGAATCCAAATTGTACGATGCTATAAAATACAATTAATAAAAGGTTTCTGTGTGCCTAGAAAGTCATGAGACCTTGTGAACGGAAACCTTGGTTTGCTCTAGTTGTGAGCCTTGTGCTGAGCAACAAGAACTGACTCATCACAGAAAACAATGACACCGCCTTTGAAGCAGGATAGCCTGGTTCAAATACCAGTGTCAACTCCTTGTGACCATGGGGAAGTCCCTATCTTTGTGTGCCCCAGGTGCCAATATTAGATTGCAAACTATGGCACAGGGACGCATAATCCTGAAAATGTTGGTGTTATACACAAAAAAAAGTTATAATTGTTATTGCATCTAACGGAAGCCACATACCACTTGGAAAGCTACTCCTCCCCATCACACTTTCCTTATTTCAATAGTTTCTTATGAGTGAGTAAAATGGCAGCTGACAAATTAGTCCAAACATCGGCTTGTTTCCACCGGCACCATTCTGATTCATGTTTCCTTTTCTTTTTAAATAACCCACATTTCAGGAACATGGGATAAGAACGATTCTCCCATTGCCAATTAGCACTGCGTAAATGGAAATCCCACCCACTGAATTTACTTGCAGAAGCCTGGTCTCCAATGGTAAAGTAAATAACGAAAAGCTACATAGAAATAGCAGCAGGAATGCTGCTTTACATGCTTGACAGCAAAAGTAAAGTGGCCTTTCTAATTAACTAGTATTTTATTTATAGAGTTTGGAAAAATATATAGAGGGTTTAATTTGTCCAAATGGTCCCGTCATTCCATACTTTTAATTCATAAACAGAAACAAAAATAGCAGTCCATATGGAAGTTCGGTTTGGTAATCCACATGCTTTGCAATTGAACGGCTCTTAATTTGTAAGAGGGTATTCCTGTATTTTAAAAAGATCACCTCATTGAATTCTAGAGGGGATATTATTATTAATAACACATTTCATATAGCGCTTTTCTGTTAACTCAAAGCACTTCACAATTACAGTACAGTGCGCGGTACGCAGCTCATGGGGATTTTTACACAGACAGTCCCTGCCCAGATGAGTTTAAAAATCTAAGTTTTTGGTGCCTGAGGTGACATGCGCAAGGTCCAAAGTAGCCGACACCGGGAATTTAGCCAGGTTTCCCTGCTTCAAACTATATAGTGTCGTGTCTTTACTCACTGAGCCACTCCTCCTCCCTACTACGCAAGAATGTGACTCTCCCATCAAGACAAACAGTATATGAGAACATTACAGAGTAACCCCATTAAATTCTATAAGGGTGTGTGTGTGTGTGTGTCAGAGCATGACTAAGACTTTTTTTTGCTTATAGAAATTTTGCAGAAAAAAAATAGCAAGGTACGATAGAATTCTTGATAACATTAATCAATGTTTTTAAGACTGATATAGGACAAAAAAGTCTGCGTGCAAGAAAAAGGTAAAAAGGATTGTGGTTGCTGACTGACAATTCAAGATGCAACAGCAATGGTGAACCCGTACCGCACCATGGCGGCTGCTACTATTTCCTATGGTCCGTCATTTTTCAACAATCACAGAATTGCACATAAGTTGCAACTAGTGGTGTTCATCTTTTTTTAATGTTCCAAATCAAGAGCAAACATGTCTGATAGCAACAAACTTGCTGGAGAGCCTACTGCTAATGGCAAGGTCACTGCACCATGCCCTTGGAACACAACTGTGGTCCTAACACTGAACATGCATCCTGTCACAGGACGGCTAATAATCGGCTCACCAGTGGCTGCTTAATGTTGGCACTGATCAACAATGATCAGGTGGTCTCCAGGTTCTGAATCAATTAGAAAAAAAAAAAAAAAAGTGTAAGAAAAATAGAATTGTTGGTTTAAATATAGTATATACTGAGCAACATACAGAAACAATGAGCTTTATACAGATTTTACAAAGTTACATTTCCATGTCTCATGTTAGAATTGTTTCCATTAAGCCAATGCTGCAAAAGAGTAAACTCAGGCTACGGTCCCAGTGCCTTCTACAGCGCACACCGAGCGTACAAGCACCGCCCCAAAGGGGCTGGGCCCAGTAGGTACCTTCGCGCGGAAAGGTGCAGCCGCGCTCTACTGCAAGTTTTTGCCAATACAAAAAATTTTGTAACTTGCGACGGAGGCGTGGCCACGCCCCCCGGCGGTTCAGCTGAGGGCGAACCAGCCGCGTGAGGTCATGGCCATGCCACCGCAAACCCCCCGCCATGTCACCTCCCTTCGCAATCTCCCCCTCTCTCCAAAGACCGCAGATCGCAGTGAAGTGCTGTGCAAGCACCCCCCCCCCCCCTCCAGACGCGCGTGCTACAGTGTACACTGGGACCGCGGTTTAAGGCTGCGCTTATAGTGCCGGCGACAGCGACGTTGCGTCAAAACCAATTTGATTTTTCCAGCAACCTCAGATAAGAGAGAAATGGCAGAGCACAACCGGAATCATCCGAACAAGAAATTAGGAGGAAAGTGCGTTATCCATAAAAAAAAAAATAATAGTCACGGAAGGAAAAAGGTCAAGGCATTACCCTACCAACATGTTTCGTGCTACACAGAGCACTTTATCAAGGCCTTATCTGCATCCATCTCCAAGGACGGAGGCGCACCCAGAGGTCTGGTGGGATCAACGTGGACGCTGCAGCAGACTCGTGAGTTTTCTTGCTTGCTACATGGTCATATCATTATTCCACAAAAGGATTAGGGTACTATTCATTGGGGTGATCATTAGCCTTTGAGTTCCTGGACAATTTGAGAGCCATCTATGGTGGTTTACCAACTAGGATACCACACCCAGTACCCCCTACAATCAAGACTATATCCCAGACCTCATATAGGATTCATTATCTTCATATTATCATTATAGCTGTATACAGTTCTTAACACCACGCATTATACTTCCAGCAACCGCAGCCTGACGTCACCGGCACTATAAGCGCAGCCTAAGGGGTCATTAATGCCCGATGCTCAAATTATACGCCTGTGCACAAATACCAATGAGCATGTACAGAAGCCATTTCATGGGGCAAAGACCCGGGCAACAGCAAAATACTAAATGGTCATTCAAGTGAGACACTAAAAAGGTACCGCTGTGCAAAGTTTGAGGGAAATTGAGGTATAAAAGAACAAGTATACATGAACAAGAGATATCCTCATTAAGGTGATCACTCTGTTACCCAGGTTCAGAAGTATGTCATATGAATTGTAGATAACGGTTAATATTTTATTTGAACAATTAAAATGGGATGTATATAGATACACACTAACGGCGATAGGTGCACTAATAATTAAAATGTTGCCAAAGTCTAGGTGTCAAATTAGTATAGACAAATGAGATAAATGCTGCACACCTCAAAATATGAACAAAAAGTGATACAATCACCGGTGCTCCAGTGCTTGTACGAAAGTCTGTAATCAGTCCTGCCGGTAGACAATAAAAGACACAGGGTCCAAACGGATTTAAATATCCAAACTCATTTATTGAGCCAACACTCAATAAATGAGTTTGGATATTCTAAATCCGTTGTGCCCTGTGTTCCTTTTATTGTCAAATCAGTATAGACATCTTTCTGGAATGCTTAATGCTTCCGAATTAATGAATAGGGGAAACGTAGGTCAAAGTCTTTCTACTAGACTTTCTTTGGTTAATAATCACAGGATAAATGGCTTTTTGCAATCTCTCCAAGGAGATTCTTATGAGGGAGAGGATTGTATATAAAATCTGGTTGTTTGATACTTTAGTGTAATCCTATTTTAATTGTTCAAATAAAATATTAAGTTTCACCTACAATTCATATGACATACTTCTGAACCTAGGTACCCGAGTGCTCACCTTAATGAGGATTTCTTTTCTTGTATACTGTATTGTGTGTCTTTATTTATATAGCGCCATTAATGTACATAGCACTTCACAATAGTAATACGCAACAATCATAAATCTTAATATATAAAATCGAAAGGTTGGTACTAGCTGCGGTGAATCTGATTGGTCCTCAGCCTCTGGCCAATCAGATTGGTGGCTCTATGATGTCACCCAGCTCTATGACGTCACCCAACTCCCTCTCCCTCCCCCCCACCGGCTCCTGGACGGAGGGGAAGCGCGGCGCTGCCCCCTTGCCCCAGCCGCCAACGCTCACTTCCCTCCCCGGCGGGGGGACAGGCAGTGGGAGGCAGCCTCCGGAAGGACCCCCTTCCTCCTGCAGCTGCCCCCGGTGAGATGGCGGCGCACAGCGGACAGGCGGGGGTGGTATTCAGTCAGGAGAGAGGGGGGGGGAGGGAGTCAGGAGAGAGGGTGGGGGAGAGAGGGGGGGAGAGAGGGAGTCAGGAGAGGGGGGGGGGGCTCTCTCTCTCTCCTTCTCTCTCTCTCTCTCTCCTTCTCTCTCTCTCCTTCTCTCTCTCTCCTTCTCTCTCTCCTCTCTCTCTCTCTCCTTCTCTCTCTCTCTCTCCTTCTCTCTCCCTCTCTCCCTCTCTCCCTCTCTCCCTCTCTCCCTCTCTCCCTCTCTCCCTCTCCCCCCTATGGCAGTTAACACCAGATGGGACCTTCCTGATTCCCCCCCACTTGCATTACATCCTCTCTCTGTTGCTTTGATTACAAGCTTTCCCTGCCAAGTATTCCCCATCACAATGTATTTCCATTCGTGTCTGTGATATTGCGCTTGTCTTTCCTTGGCGCTGACCATGTGTTTTACTGCAAAGAGCGCACTACCACAGGCAGATATCTCCGATCAGCACAGAGAATATGGAACCTTAGTACACAGCTTAGAAAATGAGTTCACCAGATCTAATGGTGAGCAGATTATTTACACGCACACACACCGTCGTCCCTTCCTTTCTGCAGGGGTTCTGTCTCTCATAGTGTGCAGTGGGGGGGCGGAAAGGCTGTGCCCATAGGAGAACGCGCTAGCTTCGGCGCTCCTCCGTGACCCGGCGTCACTATCACTGTAGCGCACGTGCTAGCCTGCACTATGCGCATATGCATTGGCATCCTAGTGTTTGTTTCGGCGCGTGCGTATCCTGCACTGTGGCCGAAGCCGAAGAGTTTACTGTATACCCTTATAATAGAATTGTCTCCTCTCGCACTTTGAGCCTCCGGTTAGGATTAAATGCTTGTTACTAATGCCTGTTAATTCTATGTAGAAAAGTCTATACTGCTCCCACGTGGCACTTGAAATATCCGTTTGTTTGTGAGTTCTACAGCAGGGGTGCTCCAGTCCTCAAGCCTCCCCTTCCCCCCAAACAGGCCAGGTTTTCAGGATATCCCTGCTTAAGCACAGGTGACTCAATCTGTCCCTGCTTCAGCACAGGTGGCTCCATCAGATGCTCAGCCTTTTGACCGAGCCTCTGATGGAGCAACCTGTGCTGAAGCTGGGATATCCGGAAAACCTGTCCTGTTGGAGGGGGGGGGGGGGGGGGGAGGTTGATGACTGGAGTTGAGCCCCCCTGATGTACATTATGTAGACCACTAGCAATGGCTGTAAGCTGAACAGGACTGATGCAACAGCCTCACACCAGGAAGTAAGGCAGGGCCAGGCCAAGTGCTGGGGATCTAGGAATATACCATTATCTCAGGGGCCAGAGAGAGGGCACTTTCCACAGTGACCAGAACTAGGGCAAAGGTCATGGCGGCCATTGGAGAAATAAAACCCATGCAGGGGACAGAACAGCGGTTATCCACGTTGGTTTAAAAACACATTTCTATATAAAAATTCAGTATGTTCATTAAAATATTTATCTGTCAGATATCAAAATCTCATCAATAGGCGTAAAATAAACAGTGCAATAATGGTATCTTGCAGCCTAAGTACAGCACTTATCTGGTGCTAGGTGACTGAGAGCCTAGTACCTCAAGTGCAGCCGACATGCAGACAATGCCACTAAGTTCTGCAGAACTAGTCACACAATGGAAATGTTTAAGCACCGTTTCTGTCCCAAATACCCTTATATAACAGCCCTATGGAAGTCTCGGGTACTTTTATCATGGCTCCCAATTATCTCCACTTATTTATTCTGCTGCCGCTATGTAAAAAAGATGACCGCAAGAAGACTTGAATGTTGTCTTAATAAAAGTTTTGATTTTTTTGGGGGTAGGGTTATGTGTGACGGTGACACAAGTGACCTCCGTGCTGTACAACACACATTTAGCGTTCCCTCCGTTTGTATGTCAGATTTAAATAAAATATATACTTCGTGTTTCTTGTGTTCCACACAAATCTCGTATCGGCTGAAGACCGCTCATGTACAGAAAATGAGGAAAAATCACACGCACAATATTTGGCACATCTGTTTTTTAAAATGCTCCCATTGCTTCATATGGCCACAGCACACGTTATCCGGAGCCAGCGTGGCAAAGTCAAGGCAATATACCTTGATGTTTAAGGCTGCGCTTATAGTGCCTGGCGACGTCGGTCCGAAACACATTAACCAAATTTTTTGAAGCCAGGTAAATTTGATTTTTTTTTCAGAGACAGTCACCACATGTGACTGTCTCTAAACCAATCAAATCGCGCGGCCCGCCCCCTTAGTGACGTCACTGGCCTTGTCGCCAGCGGCGTCGCTAAAAAACCAAATTTCGCTAACGGCGACGGGTGACGTCGTGGGTCGCGTCGCCAGCACTATAAGCGCGGCCTAATTCATACTCTAAATAACCCATTTGTTAATCTAACACACAACCCTGTCTGGCAGCTTCATGCTAAGGCCGCTGTCCTAGTGGGTTTAATAGATCAGTACCATTGAGTTGTGAGCAGCTTGTGCTGTCCCTAAAGTGGACGCACCAACTTCAAGGTATTCCAAGTAACTCGGCAAATAAAAAGTAAGGCGTGGGGATTTCACAGTAATGTGCTGGCTTTCTCCAGGCCCCCGGGTGTCCATGTCTTGGTGACCCATGGTAGTATATTGATACAGTGCATAAGGGCTTCAGGCAGCTGGTTGCGCTATGGCTGAGTTTTTGCTATTTATGCAATGGATATGTGACGGTGTTATGATTTCTCTCCCAGTTATGGCAGGGCCCAGGCCGGTAGTGCTGAGTGGACCGTCTGGTGCCGGGAAGAGCACCCTCCTGAAGCGACTGCTTAAGGAATTTGAAGGTGTCTTTGGCTTCTCTGTTTCGCGTAAGTATTGTGTCTCGGATCGTTGTCTGTGTTCTGGCTGCTGTGTCATTGTCACGGTAGCTTGTGACAGGCTGTAATTTACACCAAAAATATATATAAATATATTTATACCTGGGTTTGAACTGGGACGAGACTTAGATATAACAAATTGTATTTATTCCTTAGGATAGGTGAACACACAAAAAATTTACAAATAACAGCAAAATATAGACACTTACTTAAAAGATGAAAATAATGAAAACAATCCCATCTGGACTGGCAGTTTCATACAGCAATCAGCCCAAGACATTGCATGGCATTTCTTCTCGGCAATCAAGATGGTATAGCACAACAGGCCTGATGACATGCAGGCATGAAGATCATTTGCATGAGACTTTGCATGAAGACAATGAAGACAATGGGTAAAAGGTGGTTCTGACTTATATACTATGTCAAACTCATCTCTTTAACCGTAGATGCCGCGACGGCTAGCAAAAGTCCCTTTGAAGCTTTTGAAGCTGATTTTTTGGACTTCAAGGGTACAGTGTGAAATGTCACACTTAAACTGGTTAGTTCCTTTGCCTTCCTGCTTATTATCATAGCAGGGGGTTGCAGTCTCTCAGAACTCAACCAAAATTTCATATTTACTGCAAATCACTTCCTAACTTCCGTTTAGTAATACATACAGGCAGGTGAGACATATTAATACATTCCGTCACTCCTGACGCTCGCAGAGAGACCAAACATTACAGTGTAATATGAAAATGAATAGAGATATTAATATCTGGCACTTAGTAGCGGTTAAATATACAGTGTTTAGACTCAAAAGATGGACTACATCCCACGAATACACATATGTAATTCTTAGCATGTTCAGCCAAGGACATCTCATATTATTCTTATATTTAATAAGGTCACCCATTCAGATATCCTGCTTGGGGTAGTCCCCATCAATAAACCCCTTTGAAGCAGGCTTTTGGCTTCCATTGTAAGTGTGAAGAACAAACATTTAACCATTCCTTGTGCCTGCCTCCCGCATAAACAATTAGGTAATTACCTTTTGCTCACTGGTGCTATGTGTCACACCTAAGCCCAGACCTGAATCCTCTGGGTCCCTTTTGGTATGCACTTCCAGAGAGGAAGCTTGCATAGGCAAGTGACCCCCGCTCATATGCACAGCATTTGGTTCTGGTATGCATTACAAAGGGCAGGCAGAGGCAATTAGCATTCGGCCTGTACATTTTAAAAACTGCAGAAAGGCACTTTATCAAAAATATATGTTTCTCTTATGACAAAGTTATATTTTTAATATGTGGGTACTTGGGGGGTTCCCCTGAGGCTGCACCCCAAGACTCAGGGTGCTGGCTTACTCTGTTCCCAAATTACCAGTTTTCAGGTAACTGTTTATTCAGCACTGCATATAAGATTAAACCCTTAAGTCCCAGTGGGTGGGTTATGCAGACACTGATCCAGCAACAATACATTTACACAGGAGAATAAGCATTTTCATGTTATAACAAGGGTTAAATCACCTTTCTGGACCTCGGCCCAGTTAACCCCTTGTCTCCCTGGCGAGGTTAGAGGGGGCCAATTGGGGGGGTAACCCCGTTAATCCCGGGCCAAACCCTCACGATCGTCACAGTCATATGAACAGATCATAGCAGTAGTGACCCCAGGCCAAATGATTCAGGATACAGAGTGTAGTCCGGTCCATACTTTTTGGCACCACCGTGCATTTTATAAATATCCTTTATTTTATGTAGGGTGTCAACATATAAGTAAGCGCATAGTATAGATCTATTTGTTTTTTGGGGTACACAGTGCCTACATTGCTTGGTTTGGTGGATTGTTCACCTGGTCTGTTAAACCCCTATCAGGGGTCTTTATTCTGCACAGTACACTGCAACCTCAGTCTCCCAAATAGGTAATTCTTTAAACAGAGTATACTACAATGGCTGAGTAGCTACTGTCTTTTCAGTAAGCACCAATGGGACTGTTTCTGCTACTGTGCTTGTTCTGGCCCAGGCTCACTGTAGCTAATGAGTAGGATCAGGCCGTTAAACTCATCCTCTTTAAATGCACACAGAGACCTATTTTTTGTAACTTTATTGGAGGGGTATACAGGAAACATAGAATTTGTGAGAGAGAGGTAAAAAAAAGCAATGCCTTCTGGGGAAGCCGTGAGAAGGGTTGTTACTCATAAGGCTGTTAGCACAGGAAAGCAGACTTCCTTTCCCAGCCAACAGGAACAAGACACGGGCTGCACCAACTAGCAGGGGGAGGAGGGGCAGCCCAACTCCCTGAGGAGTACAGGGGTGTTGGCAGGGCAACAGGCTGAGAAGCCAAAGGGGGAGTTCCATTTGTAACAACATAACACTGGAGAGGGAAAATATCAAACCGTGTCCAGGACAGTGCTAGTCTTGATGGTTAAGTGACTGTGCTTGTCTTAATACACTTATGGGAGAGTAGTTTTAGTAAGTGATATATATTCACATTAGTTTCTTACTATGGGTCCTGGAGGTTGCCATTGAAAGGGTCAGCACAATGATTGTCAGCTCCTATATATAGCAGACATGGTTAGAATAATATTGTTTCTCCATCATAATCGGATATCTGGTCCTATATGTTCGAAGGGAAAAGATGCAGAATAATCCCATGTATTCCTGTTTTACTGACGTGCCGTCCTCATTTCTTCATAATATTCTCATTTCCAGACACCACAAGACAGCCAAGACCTGGGGAATCTAATGGGAAAGGTAACTGTGAATGATACACACTGTATTGTTTCAGATTTTTAGCAACTCCATGTACTTTAAGATCAAATGTGAAATGATGAGGCAGACCGTATTAATGTCGGCAGAGGATTCACATTTGGTCAAGCTTTTCACTTTATTGCAATATATAAAAACACACACGCTGTCCCTGCAAGCTCAGAACATGTATATAATTTTTGTTGTATCACTAGGAGTCTATTGGGTAGTGGCCTGATGTGTCCAACATAGATGAACAGAGGTGCTGACAGACTCGCCCAGACTGTAGTGGCTAAAGGAAATTAGGGTGCTACCTCGGGTTGAGCTTCCAGGGAAGTCCGATTAATACAGCACATAGACGGGTAAAGAGAATAATCCTTTAGGTAGGTGCTCTCCTATGTTGTATATTATAAATCTATTGATTAGAGATTCAGCGCAGTAGATTAAGCAGAGTCGGGCACACCAAGCTCCTCTGGTGTCAAATACACGCTTCCTGTGACAGACAAAAATGGATACATTGGGAATGACAAAGTATCAGTGAAAGATGAAGACAACCGTGATTAAAAGGTAGTTTAATGACAAATATACTGTACTAAAAAAAACTTTTGGAGCTGCGCCCCCCTGCCTGCTCGCTCTCGCATCCCCCTCACCTTGTTTGGCGTGTCAAATGACTCCACGGGGTCACGTGACCCCGTTGCCATGGAGACGGACGTGTGACAAACTCCGCATGACACCGCGGCGTCATTTGATGGCAACGCGTCGCGGCAGCTCTTCCGAATCCTGGTAAGTGAGTTGCAGAGGCCTCGCGCGATCCCCGGCATTACATTTAAATGCCTCGGGTAAGAGCACTGGGCCTCCGCAACCGCCCGCACCCCCCAAAAAATCCAGCACCCCCCCCCCCCTGGGTTATACATCTAGGGTCTAGGTAGTGGGAAATTGTAACAATCCACTCCTAAAGATGCCTATTAGATCTGTGGATACAAGGAAGGCTGCGTGTATCACACGTGTGTGCTGCTTATAGTGCGGGGAGGGGAGGCGTGTTACCACAGGCCACGTCAGCTGGCTCTGTGCTGTGTCACATAATGAGGGGTGCCAATTACCACTTAGTGACCCTATTCCTCACCCATAGACACTTACCTGTGGCTTATTTAAGGCTACATTTAAGTAGTTATAACTTATCCATCAGCCACCTAGTGTACTTTATGACCTAACAGCCAATATAGAGGCAGGTCTTTGATGTAGTAAGCATCCATCTTGTGCTTAGAGGCAGTTTATCTGGATATTAATGCAATTGGTAGGAAGGAGGTAACTAAATGCTAATTGGCATCCCTCATTATGTGACACAGCACAGAGCCAGCTGACGTGGCCTGTGGTAACACGCCTCCACTCCCCGCACTATAAGCAGCACACACGTGTGATACACGCAGCCTTCCTTGTATCCACAGATCTAATAGGCATCTTTAGGAGTGGATTGTTACAATTTCCCACTACCTAGACCCTAGATGTATAACCCAGGGGGGCGCTGGATTTTTTTTGGGGGCGGTTGCAGAGGTCCCGCACTCTTCCCCAAGGCAATTGAAATTAAATGCCGGGGATCACGGGGATCTGCAACTCGCTTACCAGGATTCAGAAGAGCAGCTGTGACCCGTTGCCATGGCAACGTGGCGTCATTCGGAGTGACGCCACTCTTCCGGCTCCATGAACACGGGGGTCACGTGACTCCGTGGAGTCATTTGATGCCGCCAAACAAGGTCAGGGGGACGCAAGAGCGAGGGTTATATATAATAATATAACGCATCAGTCTTCAACTAAGCCACCTGTGCTGAAGCAGGGATATCCTGAAAACCTGCCCTGTGGGGTAGCCCTTGAGGACGAGTTGGCCGCCTCTGCTGTAGGTTGTAAGCTCTTATGAGAAGGGCCTTCAACACCTATTATATTGTTTTGCATTCATTTGATCTTATTTTGTATTTTGTTCTGTTTATAGTGACTGTTCCTCCATAGTACAGCGCTGCCGAATATGTTGACATATTAGAAATAAACGATGATGATAATAATAATATACCATTTTTGCTGGAGAGATGAGCATTATTTACACATCACTAAAACCCAGAGAAGTCCCCCCACCCCCCACATGCAGGGAATCGCCTCCTTACCCCCTCGCTGTGTGAGGCCTGTGTTCTGACGCGTGACATGTTTGGGGACTGGAGTTGGCTGCCGCTGATCTACTCCACGTGTTCTTTCTCCTGAAAGTATATTTTAGCCCTCCCTTATTTTTGCTTCCAGAAGTACAGGGCATCCTCCACGGGCTAATTCAAACCTACCTCTCACCTCTCATTGCAGATTACCATTTTGTGACCCGAGAGGCGATGCAGAAGGGAATACAGGACGGGGAGTTCATTGAGCATGCCGTGTTTTCTGGGAATATGTACGGGACCAGGTAAGCGTAATGCAATATAACATCCGAGACTCACCGGCCCTTTTATCCCCTGCACCTAATTTCCCAACTCTTATCTGTCCATGAAATGTCTGTGAATTGACCGTATAACGTCTGTTCTTTTAATGTAACCGTGTATTGTTATAACTCTGTGCCCAGGACATACTTGGAAACGAGCGGTAACTCTCAATGTATTACTTCCTGGTAACAAGTTTTTATAAATAAAATATAAAATACCCATATAAACCATCGATATATAAGTTCGTTCTCCATTCGTGCTCCCCAGTGCTTGCATTAAAAAGAAAGCATCTTTACTCATTTGCAGAGCTTGTTCTAATAGATATATGTGTAAATATTAGTTTGGTGTTACATTAGTACTAAGGGAGGTCCATGTATCACGGCAAAAGTAATGCAATTCTGGAGCAGAACAGTTGCATCGTTTTTGATGTAATTAAAGAAAAAACTGCTATTGACAGCTGTAGTTTTTGAAGTGAAACTTCTGTGCTGGCGCCTGCAGGGTTTTCATGGGGAAAAAAATCCTTACCTTGTAACGTAAATCCGTAACGCGGGTGATGTCACGCGCCTAATGGACGCGGGCCCTTTGCGCTCGCTCATGCGCACAAACCCACCATTTCAGGCCGCACGGAGGTTAAAAATATTGGCAGGTCTCGCCACACATGCGCAGTGGTGGCGCGCATGCACAGTGGTGACCTGACTCAGCGATTGGGAGACGGGCACACAGAGCCAGACACACAGAGGCACCAGAGACGCTCACGCGCACAATGCAAATAGCTAAAACCGAGGTGTGTGCCGAGCACGCGCGTTCTAAGTCAAACTTCTTTGCGTTTTCCCACATGGTGATATTTTTAATTACAATTCAAAACACAATCACAAATACAATATCTGTGACAAAACAGTGATCAAAGACAAAGAAGTTTCACTTAAAATGCGCATGCTCAGCACACACGACTTTTTCTTCTTCGCTGATTCACAAGCATTTGCCCCCAAATTGCACCACATTTTTCATTGCGCCACATTCTATTAGAGATAATATACAAATAACCGATAATAATATTCTATATTTCTTCATCCTCTCCGGCAGCCATAACAGCTGGGATCCAGCTCCTGCTAATAGCTGGGGTAGGACAAGGTTTGTGACGCAGGTATAAGGAGGGTTTGGCCTTATCCCTGGCCCATTAATCTTGTCCAACTTAAGCTGGGATAAGGATGTGTTCATCCTTCCCACTAACCTTTTCCATTTTAGTTCCCGTTCTGTAGGTTTTAGAAAGATGGATTACCTTCGGATGGCATTGTGCTTTGGTGGCCTGCTCCTCTCCCAAAACTGGCCGTTTAAAAGCGCTCCATGGAGGAAGAACCACCTTCGCTACCAGGGTTGCAAAGCCCCTAGGTATGTGTCGGCATAATGAGCCGGTACAGGCTGCTCCGCACGGTGGTCTGGGATGCAGGATTCCCTTCCCGCAGCTTCCAATGTAGTGATTCCGCCATCCCAGAATAGATAAACAGATAGATACCTGGAGAACTATCTATATCACATCTGCTTACAGGAAGGACCATAGAGAGCATTTATGGTTCTTTGAAGGACCAATGGCGTAATTTCCTGGTCCCTGGGAGGACTGCAGAAGCTATTTCCAGTCCTTGGAGGGATGATGTCATCAACTTTGGTTGCACAGAGCACCCTTGACGTCACTTCCGGTCACGTGGGACGTGGGCAAAGCGCAGGGGCATTACAACCCAGGTATGTAGAAGGTAACCCTTTGCCACTGCACTTTGATGCCGCTCAAGTTCTTTGCACAAGACTGATCTATTCGAATGGAACGATACAGTATCTATCTGCCTCTAAAACTCAACAGCACCTACACACCGTTGACTCCCTGCACGTTTCGCAGCCTGCTACCGCTCAGTGTGGTTAGCTTTACTCTACCAAACTACAGCCTGCCTTGTAACTCTGCTCCTAAGCAGCTACTGTATTTAACATCTGCCCGTTAATCCAAATGTCCGTTCCTACAACCCAAGCAGTGAATCAGAAATCTGAGCAGCCACAGCTGGAGTCTCGGGCCATTAAGCCCAAGAAAGCAGCCGTGAAGTCCAGGTATTGTGCTACCTGCGAGGTTAAGTTACTAGAAGAATTACGGAGGAAGACGTTCATTCCCCCTTTACATGAATTAGTTGACTGGATGAAAGCCTCTCCTAGGTAATCCATTGAGAGTCTAGGATCCCGGCCTAATTTCAAGTGTACCAAATCTCAAGTATCATGGAAGTTCAGGAAGATCTGCGATCATTTGAAATGACGGAAAGACGCTTTGATGAAATGTACCCGTTCCAGGTGGAAGACGTCCTCATAAAGTTGACGCAACAATTTCCCGAATAGCAAGGCAGACGTCCATTCCTTTAGGAGATTGTTCTTCCTTCAAAGATCCAATGGAGAAGCGTGTTGACCGTACATTACAGAGAGAATACCAGTCCCTATCTCTTTTTTTTCCCTCTTCAGAGAACCTTTGGATGACATCCTTATTAGGATCTCCATCTCCAAAGGACCGTGTGACGATGAAGAGGTAGCCAGGCTCACTAATAAAGGTTAAGCCCATTTGGTTACCTTTGATCCATGCGTTGGGGTTCAGGAGTGTCAGCTCCTGGATCCACCTGTTGTAAAAGAATTACCTGTAATTATGCCATAATAAAGCATGTTTGTGTTTTTTTTTTACCTTTCCAGGGATGCCAGCAAGCAGGGATTGCTGTGGTATGAGTTTCAGGGGGGTAGGGGGGTGGGGAGTTGCAGAGAAACTGTGTTGTCAGATTGGGTCCATCTAGTCAGGGCCCAGAGTTGCTGGGTTCCCCTAAAGATTTACCAAGGAATCAGGTTGGATGCATGTAGACACATGGTGCCTGTAATATCTCCCCTTGAAAACGCTTTCGCGACTCGCCACTAGGGATCCCTGCTTCAGCACAGCCCAGAAAGGTAAATGGGGCATAGGGATGTGAGGTGTCCCTGAAACAGTAAAGTTGTCCCTAGGTTAATGGGGATGACCAGTAAATGCCCAGGTCACCCAGAACCTGTATAGAGGTCTGGGAGTACTCCAATCTACAAGGTTGTGAGAGGACTTTTTTTTAAAAGTCCAGTCCTACGTTTATTGTCTAGCGTGTGGGGAATATGGCGAGTACGAAATAACATGCAGCTTCTTATTCTATTTCCCATAACCCACAGACTTGGGATATTTTTAATGTGTATATTTTATGGAACAGTGTGTTTTTAAAACATATCAGTTTGTGCACAGAAATGAACTGGGACTTTCAGACCAACTTGGGTACCACTGTGTCTACTCACACAGGGGGAGATGAAAGCCCAGAGGATGTATGAGGTGTGAAGACCATTTGGACAGGAGGGTAGGATTCAAGTATCCACATCCTGAGATCAAGGAACGCCCATTGCATTTCCATTTGATCCCACCAGACTGGCAGGAGCCTGTCACCGCGGGTGGCATTGAGGGAACCAAGGCCTGAGGTGCCAAATTGCCCCTGCCCCTTGGTTCATTCAGATTTCCAGGTAACCCTGTTGTGTACCAGCTTGTCTCTGATTGACAGCGGAGAAATTTCTTACGCTTTGGATTGGGCTATAGTATTTTTTGAATGAAAGTCAGAGGTATTATAACCCCTTGCACCCATTGGAGAGTGTGTTCTCAATGTGGTTTTTTCCAGTGTTCTCCAGTCCTCTAAGATTCTCAGTTTCTAAGTTCCAGTTGCAAGTCTCCAGCACGGAAAAGGCTGCTTCAGCGAAAAGCTGCCTGGAATATTTTCTGTCCTGTTTTTGGAACTTATCAGGGATAGGATTCCCTGCAGCTAAAAGAGTCTAGGTTGTTACCCCAGTTCCCAAGTAAGTGTGTCTTTTTGCTCTAGATTGTGTAACATTGTGTTTGCCTTTTCCTGTGAATAAATTTACAATTCATTCCCTTAACTCGTTTTGTTCAATGCATGATCCTGGTAAAAAGGTGTAAATGGCCTGGTCTCCCATGATAGACAGTTCCTGCCACAACAAAAGAAGTCTCGATCATCGTTTCCGAAATCATGACATGCAATTTCCAGGAGACTGGGCAGGTCTTTCAACAAAAGCGGAGATGGGCAACCTCAACAATCCCAGCATCTTTTGGGGGAAAGGCCCAGAAAAAACTTCAGCCAATGAGGACCGAAGAAGTAGAGCTCCTGAAGTTTTGAGGACCCTAGTGGGAACTATACACCAATTGTGGGCAGACTGGCAAAGTTTCTCAAACGGTGGGTCCAGAGGATTCCTGGGTCCTCCGTATCAGAAGACACTCCTATACTATAGAGCTATTGTCAAACCCTAGCAACTTCTTTCAGTCTCACTTACTAAAAGATCCCCTAAAATCCATCGAATTGGACTATTCATGATCTGTGGGTCAATGCGGCCATTGAAGCAGTGCCACACGAGCAATACAGTCAAGGCTTTTATTCGATACTCTTTCTGGTCCCCAAGTCATCTGGGGGACACAGGGTGTTGTTAAACCTCAAACTGGTCAATCACTTTCTGAAAATCCGTCGTTTCAAAATGGAGTCCTTAAAAGACAGTCATGTCAGTGGAACAGCAAGGCGATAACTTGGCCGCAATCGATCTAAGAGACGCATATCTACATATACTGACTTGCCAGGCTCATCACAAATGCTTTCGTTTTGCGTAGCCGTCAGATATTTTCAATTCAAGGCCTTGCTGTTCGAGTTGGCAACAGCACCTCGAACGTTTACCAAAGTAGTGGCGGTAATTGCAGAAAAGCGCAGACGAGACGGAATACTTATCACGCCATATCTAGATGATCAGCTGATCAAGGCTCCCTCGGAACCCCTTGCACAACTTCACGTCCAGCAGGTCCGCAGAGAACTAGAAAACCACGGATGGATCATAAATACAAAAAATAGCAATATGATTCCTGCTCAAATCATTCAGTTTCTTGGGGTCCTGTTGAATCCTCACAGGCGATGGGGAGATACAGGGGGGCACATGGGTGATAGGGGAGAGGTGTAGGGGGGGGGGCAACACCGGGTAATTCCGCTGGTTTATCATCCTACAACAAATCAGACACACTTGCCCATCACATCTTATGTGGGACATAGATGGGACCTTTATGCCGCCTGTAGAATTTCATCCACCGTTGTTCCAGGGGAATGCCAGTGGCAGAACGCTCATCCTCTATGGAAACTGTCCTACTTGGTCAATAGAATGTAGTCTATGTATAGGAGTTAAGTTGCAGGCACAAGCTGTAGCTATTTTTTTTTTTTAATCCTGCTTGATCCGATTTAAGTGAGTAATCCGATTACCAAGGTTGAACAGATGGTAAAAGCCAGGTAATTGCAAACCATGTTGTAATACTAATTCCAGGGTTAGTGAAATCCTCACTTATCCCCCCCCCCTTTCCCCCTCTCGAGCAGTTGTAGAGTTGGGTATTTGTTTGATTTTGAATAAATAAGTGGACACGTTCTTTGAGAAATGTTGCTTTTTTTTTTTTAAAGGGGACAAAATAGAAGAAAATTTCTTATCTTCCTGTTACCGCCGAAATAAATACAGTCATTATTTAGATTAACAAATTACTCAATGGGCCAGGGGTAGCCAACTCCAGTCCTCATGGGCCACCAACAGGTCAGGTTTTCAGGATATCCCTGCTTCAGCACAGGTGGCTCAATCAGTCCCTTAGGCCAGGTCCATAGTGCCTTCGCCTGTGCGGAGGCGTGCGCGGCCGTGACGTCACCTGCTTGAAGCGGGTGCGTTTTTTGGCCCGCGCGCCGTCCGTGGGTGTGTCATGGGGCGTGCCAGTGACGTCACGGAGCTGGTTCGCCCTAATTGGGCGAACCAGTCACGTGACCGGCCTGTCGCGCCAAGATATCAGTTTGAACTGATTTCTTGCGCACAGCGCGCCCGCTTCCGCCCACACGCTGCATAGACGTGAACACTGCCATAGGACAGAAACCAGCGCAAATGATGCATGGAAAAGATTTGTTTCTAAAATAATTGCAAATAAGCAATACAGTATTAAAATACACACAGAATAAAATTCCTCAATATTCCAATGATCCAATATTACCGAACCCTCAGGAGTGTAGACGGGACAGAAACACTAGCACGGTAAGTTGAATAGCAATATCCAGGTTACAGGAGCACCTTAAACCAGGTGAAATGGAAGGTGGATTAGTAACCAAGTTCTTAAAGTCTGAATTAACCATATGGAACAAGTTTCTATAAAACTCCCTTTGGAATTAGTTGGATAAAATTTGGAGGGGGGTTTGAACGGAGTGTGATATTGTTATGCCAACCTCGCTGATAGGTTCTACTAAAGGTATATTTGAATCTTCAATAGGTTGCAGGATGGAATTGGACATATTCTCCCGGTTAAGGAAATGGCGCTTTAGAGTCAGATTTCTCATACATTTTTGAAGATCTATGAACAATTGAAAGCCATTAGGCCCTGAAGTAGGGGCAAAGGCGAGTCTCCTACTTAGGACCTGAGACTGGAGAGCAGTCGGCTGAAAAGAAGAGAGGTTAAAGACTCCCCTTCATTGGTCGCTCTCTTCATTGTGCCAAACCTTCCTCCCCTGCTCCCTGTTCTTGTTGGTGTGGTCCCCTTCCTCGGGAGGGCTCGATTCTTAATTTCGATCTCTCCCAATTTGGCACCCAGGGAGTGTCTGTGCAATGTCTGTTTCTGACCGAGTCTAAAAAAAGATGAAACGGGTTCTATTCTTGTGTTTGGGGTGAAGAATTCGAATTATCCAGCATATTAAGAGGTGCATATCTAGAGTAGATTTCAGTACCATACACAGAATTATTCTTTTGGTGAAACAAACTCTGAGGCTTTGAAATCACCTCCTTGGATTTCTTCAACTCCCTTATTAGGGTTACGATAGGGGACCCTAGACCAACCCTCATTAGTGGGATGTAGGCCATGCTCTTGGATGTATGCCATCGGGATCAGGTGCCTTATTTACTTGAATTTTTTTCAAGCCGCCTATGAACTTCTTTCTCAGTTAACCAATTGTTCATTAATATGGAGGTTGTGGCTTCCTCCTGCGGCACTACTAATGAAATTGATTCTTCCCTGGTAAACACAGAGGAAAAGAATTTGTTTAATACCTCAGCTTTTTCCTTATCTCCAATAATCTGCCTACCCATCTCACACTGAAAGGGTCCTATATTTTCTCTTCTCATTTTTTTGTTATTAAGCAGCTTAAAGAACCTTTTAGGGTTGACCTTACTTTCTATTGCAATCCTTTTTTCATTATCCATTTTTGCTAATTAGATTGACCTTTTGCAATTTTTGTTACATTCCTTATAATTCTGATACGATGTCTCCGTCACTTCTGACTTAAAGAATCTAAACGCCTTCCTCTTCTTGTCCATTTCCTCCCCTACCTGTTTATTTAGCCACATTGGTTTTGACTTATTTCTTTTATACTTATTACCCAAGGGTATACACTGATATGTGTGCTTTTCTAACAATGTTTTAAAAGACTGACCATTTATCTTCTAAATTTTTCCCTGCAAAAACATCATCCCAATGTATTACTTATAGATTTGTCCTCAGTTTATTGAAATCTGACTTTCTAAAGTTTAAGGTCTTTGTTGAATCCATGTAATTAATCTGTTTTTTGATAATTTATTTCAAATGAGACCATGTTATGATCACTGTTACCCAAATGTTCCAGGACTTGAATATTTGTTTTTACTTCTACATTGTTTCATATTACCAAATCCAGAACTGCCTTCTCCTGGTCGGTTCCTCAATAATTTGGGTCATATAATTGTCTTTAAGCACCCTCAAAAACCTGTTTCCTTTTGTTGTAATGCTAATCTCATTGCCCCAGTCTGTCTGAATAATTAAAATCAACCATTATGTAAACATGACCCAGTTTTGATGCCTTCTCCATTTGCAAAAGTATTTTAGCTTCATAATTGTCGCAGATATTTGGTGGTTTATAGCATATTCCAACAGATATTTTCTTTGTACTTTTACCTCCACTGCCAATTTCTATCCACAAGGTCTCTACATTTTCATCATTCCCTTCATAAATATCTTCCCTTATTATAATAGGTTTTAGATCCGGCCTAACATATAAGCACACTCAATACTCATACTCCACCTCCTCTTCTAATTGCTCTATCATTCTGAAAAAGGGAATAACCCGCTAAATGAACTGGCCAGTCATGAGTTTTATCCCACAATGTTTCAGTAATGCCTATGATATCATACTGCTACATGGGCATGGGTGCTACAATATTGCAAGTTTCCTCTTCAGATCAGCAATCTGACTCTAAAGAGACCACTTGCTCACACTTCTCACAGCGGTATGCTCCCTAGAACAGCTGCTCCAAGTACACATACATGTGGCAAGATGTGCATTGAGTGGCATACTCAATCCTGCTCATTATAGCAACTATGAAGTTTAAGTACCAACAATAAACTGTACTTCAATATACTATACCTTGTTTAACCCCTTCCTTGTCAAACTCCTCCTGGTTCTAACTGCACACTTAATACAACCAGCACTTGAAATCAACCAGTCACACTGCTCAGGACACCAAATGCCACCAATCTAGTTCCCCTTTGAAGATGACACTCGGGCCTGTGGTAGGTCTTGGTAGGGTCACCATACATCCATAATATACACATTTATTTTATGGGGCAATCAATGACAACCCAAGGTCAAGCTCTAGTAATCTTGTTACCTGTCGCCCTCATCTAAACATCTCCTTGTTTTACAGTCCAATAAAAATAAGTATTTTAAATATACGTCAACCCTTTATGAACCAGATGTTTAAAATACTGAATATTTTAAAGGCATTATCATGACAAGGTCTTATTTTTATGAGCCCCAAACTGGCTATTAGCGCCCACGCAATGAGTTTGCGTTAAGACGCCACTGTCATTAGCCAACTCCAAATCGGCCATAGTGTTTTGTAGTATTCCCATTCTTATTCTTTAGGGAAAGTATGTGAAGGTGAAGGAAAAAAAAGAACACCTAGGTGTGCTAAGGTGTGCTAAGCGAGCTGGGCTGTATAAGGTGTAAGTATGGTCCTAAAATAGGATGTTTGGTCACAATGACTTAAATGTGTGTGCATACAGTGTGTTAAAACACATATGCAATAAATGCAGGTATGTTAAGGTGAAGTTTTGGTCACCGATACTGTTTCACGATTCTGACTTTATAGGTCTCTATATCAACTCTTGGGTTTTCAAGAAATAAGTTACAAATGTTCCTCTAGTCTCTATGGGACTTTGGTTAGGTTATAGCTTGTGATGTTGTTTGCAATGTAATTATTATGCAGAAGTAGTCGCCTACATGTACAGTAACTGGTCCACTACCCATGACTGGTCATTCCCAATTTCCACACTGAAAGACCAGTTTTACCCCCTTGGGAAGGGTTTGGGATCCATACACATTTTGCACAGATCAGTCCAAGCATAGATAGAACGTTTGTTCTTCAAGTTTATGCTTATTAATTTGAAGTTTTAATCATTGAATGATATTCTTCACCATTCCAACATCTGCTTTTGATGTAAATATTTACTATGCGCTTTTACATGACTGTATTCTGCAAATTAACATATTGCCAGTATTAACATTGCATACAGTATATTGTCATCGGTAAACAGTAGGCCTATTGGTGTGACCCACCACTTGCAAATGTTTGTTTTTTGGGGGGCATGTCGGAAACAACTGAATGGAATTGTAGCCAAATGTTATTGGTTAGTGTGGGTTTATGATCCCTGGCCTTATTACTTCCCACAGCAAAGCAGCCGTGCAGGCCGTGCAGGCGATGAACCAGATTTGTATATTGGACATCGATATGCAGGGAGTGAAGAATATTAAGAAGACCGATCTCAATCCCATCTACATCTCCGTTCATCCCCCATCAGTGGAGATTTTAGTAAGTAATCCATTTTATATGGACCTTTCAATTCTACAGCTACTGTACAAATGTACGTCAAACACCTGAATGTGGCTGATTGATAGGTTGGAAGCCGAGCGACACCCCCTCCGCCCCCCAATGCGCTCTGTGGCAGCGCAGTCTACGTTGCAGGGTTTACAAGGAGCGAGAGGAGCAATAGCTGGTCAATGTTGGTTGATGACCATTTACATTCATCCCTGGAAAAAAATGAAGGTGTGAACAGTCTTGCTACTTTGGGGTCTGTTTTGGCTACAATAGTATGTATGCCGATGCATATCTGCTATCCGTGTAATCCGGAGACACAGAGGAATAACGTGTAGTATTCATTTTTTTGTTTCAAACAGTTTTTATTTGTTTTTTTTTAGTAAAATAAAGGTAGGCGGTGGATACAGAATAAAGAAAGGAAAGTGTTGGGAGGGGGGGGGGGGGGTTTTAGAATTTGGTTGGGAAGTTGGTGGGGGTGTGGGGGGTGTGTGCATGGTTAGAATAACCACTAAGTGGCAAACCACGTTTCTTTGATAAAGTGTTGGGAAGAAGAAAAATTTTAAATTTTTGGAATTTAGAAGGGGCCAAAAATGAAGAAAATTTCTGTATTGGGAGAATACCTGGTTAACCGAACCGCCCGGGGGAAATAAATACAGTCCATTATGTGTTAGATGAACAAATTAATACAGAAGAATTGGCCAGGGGGTGAACCAACGTCCGGGAAAGAAGTGCTCATGGGTGGGCCAACCCCAGGTGCAGGTGATGTCCAGGGTATTATCGCCGGTGCGCGGGGGGGGTCAGAACAGGTGGGTAAAGAAGCAATCATCAGGGGGGAAAAGTGCCCTTAGGGGTCCGAGTTCGGATAGTCCGGGTTCCGCCTGTTGCGGGGCAGGGGCCGTAGCGGCTAGGCCAAGTTGTACGTACACCGGAGGGTGCTTGAGGCGGGGGTGCAGTGTTTTTAATGGCAGCCCCCAATGCGGGTGCGCCGTCCAGTGGAGGGGGGAAGGGGGTGTTGTGTCCATGGATGTGTCGTGCCAGATGCACGGGGTCAGGACGGGATGGCGTGGTTTTGCCGGCTAATTTGGGGTATACGAACCAGTTCAAAACGTGAAACCGCTAATCCTGTGCAATCCCAAGAAAATAGAGCAAAGTATTAACTGATTTCTTGCGAGGCACAGCCGGGGTCCCGGGGGGGGGGGCATTCGGTCGCGGGCCCACACGTCGGGTGGTGCGATAGGGGGGGATACGTAAGGTAAGGGCACGTGGGAACTGGGGGGTCCTTAAGTTGGGACAAAAGGTAAAGGCGACAAGACGAAAGTAGATGCAAATGGACATACGTTGGATATATTTCTGTCTAGAAAATAAATTGACAATAAGCAATACATTATTAAATACACAACAGAATCGGCAAATGGTCCCCTCAATATTCCAATGATCGCCATATTACAAAAGAACCCTCAGGAAGTGGTAAACGGGAGGCGGGGTAGAAACGGGACTAGGTGTCAAAGGGAACGTAGGTTGGGGACTAGGTGCAAGGGTAGCGCAGTTACAGAGCAAACCTTAAACCAGGTGGGAAAATGTAAGGTGTATGATAGAAGAAGCCTGAAATTTCTTAAAGTCCCTGGAATTAAAGCGGCAAATATGCCCATGGTTATTCTAATAAAACGGGAATTCAACGTGGGGCCCGGGGGGTGGAATTAGTTTGGAATGTCCTGTATGGAGGATGGGTTTGAGGGAACGGGATGTGTGGAATATTGGTTATGGAGAACCAACCAAATCGCAATGAATGGGGCGTTCTACGAACTGGAGTGTATAATTTGCAGTCTTACAATCGGTAAATGCAAAGGATTTGGGAAAAGGTACATAGTTCTGCACCGGGTTAAGGGGGATAGAGATGGGGGTCGCTTGTAGGTAGAGAGTCCGATTCTCAATAAAGTACATTTTTGAATATCTATGAACAGATAGGTGATAGGGAGGAGCGCGCTTCTAAAGGAGGGCGCCTTGGGTAAGTGATAAGGTGCAAAGGCGATCTCCATACTTAGACCAAGTTGAGACTGTGCAGCAGTCGCTGCGAACTAATTAATGTAATTTCAGTCCCAGCTGCCCCTTCAAGATTGGTCGCCAACAAAAGAAGAAGAAGGGAGAAAAAGACCATCAAGAAATCATTTTTCCAACCTATAACTCCCCTGCGTCCCGTTCTTGTTGGGTTGATGGTCCCCGGTGAATCCTCAGGGGAGAGAAGCCTACGATTCCCTTAATTTCGGAATACATCAAAAACAAGTCGCCAAAATGTTGAGGCAAGCCGCGGGAGGTAGTCTTAGGCAATGAGGTACTGTTTATTCTTAGCGCAGAAGTCTAAAAACGAATATGAACCGGTTCATTCGGGTGTGGTTGGGGGTAGAGGAGGGGTTCTGAATATATCCAGCATTATTAAGGTGCTCGTCTGAGGATAGAGTTGCAGTACCGAAGATAACACAAATTATCTTTGTGTATGAAACAGAAACAATCTCTCTATGGCTTTGTAAGGAGGGGTCACCCGGATCCTGGATTGGGTCATTCAAGCTCCCTTATTAGGTTACGATAGGGGACCCTAGACCAACCCCTCATTAGTGGGATGTAGGCATATGCTCTTGGGTAGTTGTATTCCATCAGCGGCACTTCAGGTGGACCTGATTATTTAGCTAGTTACTTGAAATTGGTTTCCAGCCATACAAAACTATGCACTAATCTTTCTCAGTTAACCAGGTGTGTTCCTTTAAATGGAAGGGGGGAGGGGGGGGGGGATGGGGTGTGTGTTCTTCCCGAGAAAAAAGTCGCTCCTGCGGCACTAACTGGAGGTGAAATTGATTCAAATTCCAAACATGGGTAGACACAGAGGAAAAAAATTTTATTTAAGTACCAGCTCCGCTTTTATCCGTTCTCCTCCAAACGCCAATAATCTGCCTACCATCTCACACTGAAAGGTCCGGTATATGGGTTTCGCTCTTGCTCATATTGTTTTGTTGTTATTAAGCAGCATCAAGAACTTTAGGTTGGACCGTACGTTTCTATTGAGGAGCACTTTTTTCATTATCGCATTTTTGCGCAATATAAGGATTGACCTGGGTATTGAGTGCAATAGTTTTTGTTAGGGCGCAATGTCCGGGTAATATAATAAATTCTGAAGTACGAAGGTGTCATCCGTCAGCTGTCTGACTGTAATAGAATCTAAACGGGCCGTTAAGGCCGGCCGCCCACCGGCACCCACGGCCCCACACCCGCAGGCCGACGACACGGGCCCGACCCCCCCCCTCCCCCCGCCCCCCCCCCGCGGCCCCAGCCAACCCGAAAACCCCGCGCCCCCCGGCGGGGGGGGCTCTTTCTTGGTCCATTTCCTCGCCGTACCATGTTATTAATAGGGCGCAACACTGGGTATTTGGGAACGTATTTCTAATTCTTTTATACTTAAATTACCCAAGGGTAGGTAGGCAGGCTGATATGTTGATTCTTTTTTTCTTTTTCTAACAATGTTTTTTAAAAGACTGGACCATTTATCTTCTGAAATTGAAAATTGTCCGGGACTGGCGGACAAGAATAAACATAACATCCCCTAACGTATTACTTATAGATTTGTCCTCAGTGTTGATTGAAATCTGACGTCGAAGTTTGAGGGGGTCGTTGTTGAAAATCAAAACATGTATGAATAGGATCGGTGTTTTGTTGATAGATTTTCTTTAATACAGACGCATGGTTATGAATCCTGGTTACCGGAATCAACGGGTTCGAAAAGACAGGACGTTAATACATTTGTTTTTACTGCGTACAAATTGTATTCATATTATTCCAATCATGGAACTGCGTTCATCCGGTGAAGGTCGGTTCCATCCATATTTGGGTCATATAAATTGAAGTCTGGTTATAGCACCCGCTGCAAAAACACTGTTTTTCCACCTTCCTTTGTTGTCATATGCTAATCTCACATTGCCCATTCGTCTGAATATTAAATCACCATTAAGATGATAAACATGACACGGAGATGTTTGAGTGCTTCTCACAAATTTGGCAAGGAGTAGGTTGTTAATCTTCATAATTGTCGCAGAGATATTTTGTGGTATTAAGGCAAAGCCTAAATTCCAACAGATAAGTTTTCTTTGTGTACTTGTGGTAAAACCGATGTCCCTGCACAATTTCTAGTCCGACGGAAGTCTCTACAATTTTCATCATTCTCGGGGGGCCTTCAATAAAATATCTTCACCCTTAGTGTATAAAGGTTTTAGTCCGGACTAAACCATATAGCGTCACACTCAAATACTCAGTGGCGCATCCAGACCTCCTCTTCTGAATTGCTCTATGCATTCTGAAAAAATGGAGAGTAACCCTCTAACATGAAGCGGATGGCCAGTCCTGGGGGAGGTGTGGTTTTAATCCCCACAAGGGTATTCGAGTAATTGGCGCTATGCTCCTCGATACATAAGTGACTGGTGGGGGACAAATGGGGCATGGGTGGGCTACAGGCATATATGGGGGCAGAGGTTTCCGCATTGCCGCCCGTCAAGCGGATCTGGTGAGACAGATCAGCAATCTACTAGGCTAATGGTAGACCACCATTGCTCACGGAAACTGGGAGTCATACAAGGCGTTAATGGAGGGGGTGCCCAAATAGGGCAACGGGGGCGATCTCCAATAACATAAAACATCCATGGGGTGGCAGATTGCATTTAGGGTGCATAGGCTCAAGGTCCTAACGCAAAATTATAAAAGGGGCAATTGAAGTTTAAGATGTACCGGAAACAGAGTAAAACTTTACTTCAATAGGTAACTAAAGTGACCTTGTTTAAGGACCGCCGTTCCGTTAATCAAACAATCCGTGGTCCTAAAGGTTACACTAACTGCACAACTTAATACAACCACACTGTCGAACTCAACCGTCCACTGCGCTCGAGGGGGAACACCAGGGGGCGATTGCCACAATGCTGATGTAATCCACAACCTTATGAAGATGACACTGGCAGTGGCAATAGGGGCACTGTCGGGTAAGGGGGTCTTCAGGAGGGTCACGCGAAGGGAAGACATCCATACATATCACAAGGATACTATTTTAAAAATGGGAGGGCAATAAGCAATGACAGGACCCAAGGTCAAGAGGGACAAATCCTACATATGAAGTGCAATGTGGAGGTGTGTCCCATTGATGCGGACCCTCAATTAAACCATCTCCTTGTTATGGGTAGACAGTCCATAAAAAATGTATTTAAATATCTCAATCAACCTTTATGAAACAGATTTTAAAATGATGCTATTTTACAAAAGAGTAACAATATATCCCCCACTGACAGGTGCTTGGATTAATATATATGAGCCCCAAACTGGCTAATTAGCGCCGCACAGGGGGCAGAGTGATGGTTGCGTTAAGACGTCCACGTGTCATTAGCCAACCCCAATCGGCCATAGTGTTTTGTAGTATTCCCATTCTTATTCTTAGTTAAAGGTATGTGGAAGGTGAAGGAAAAAAAAAAACCGTAGGGTGTCAATAAGGTGTGCTAAGCGAGCTGGGCTGTATAAGGTGTAAGTATGGTCCTAAATAGTGGATGTTTGGTCACAATGACTTAAATGTGTGGCATACCGTGTGTAAAACACTGTTTTCAATATATGCAGGTATTGTTAGGTGAAGTTTTGGTCACCGATACTGTTTCACGTTCTGACTTTATAGGTCTCTATATCAAACTCTTGGGTTTTCAAGAAATAGTTACAAATGTTCTCTAGTCCTCTATGGGACTTTGGTTAGGTATAGCTTGTGATGTTGTTGCAATGTAATTATTATGCAGAAGTAGTCGCCTACATGTACAGTAAAACTGGTCCACTACCCATGACTGGTCATTTCCAATTTCCACACTGAAACCAGTTTTAAATACCCCCTGGGGGGTTTGGGATCCATACACATTTTGCACAGATCAGTCAAGCATAGATAGAACGTTTGTTCTTCAAGTTTTAGCTTATTAATTGAAGTTTTAATCATTGAATGATATTCTTCACCATTCCAACATCTGCTTTTGATGTAAATATTTACTATTGGCGCTTTTACATGACTGTATTCTGCAAATTAACATATTGCCAGTATTAACTGCATACAGTATATTGTCATCGGTAAACAGTAGGCCATTGGTGTGACCCACCACTTGCAATTGTTTGTTTTTTGGGGGCATGTCGGAAACAACTGAATGGAATTGTAGCAAATGTTATTGGTTAGTGTGGGTTTATGATCCCTGCCTTATTACTGTCCCACAGCAAGCAAGCCGTGCAGGCCGTGCAGGCGATGAACCAGATTTGTATATTGGACATCGATATGCAGGAGTGAAGAATATTAAGAAGACCGATCTCAATCCCATCACATCTCCGTTCATCCCCCATCAGTGGAATTTTAGTAAGTAATCCATTTTATATGGACCTTTCAATTCTACAGCTACTGTACAAATGTACGTCAAACACCTGATGTGGCTGATTGTAGGTTGGAAGCCGAGCGACACCCCCTCCGCCCCCCAATGCGCTCTGTGGCAGCGCATTCTCCGTTGCAGGTTTTACAAGGGAGCAGAGGAGCAATAGCTGGTCAATGTTGGTTATGACCATTTACATTCATCCCTGGAAAAAATGAAGGTGTGAACAGTCTTGCTACTTTGGGGTCTGTTTTGGCTACAATAGTATGTATAGCCGATGCATACTGCTATCCGTGTAATCCGGACGCCAGAGGAAAATAACGTGTAGTATTCATTTTTTTTTGTTCAAACATTTTTTAATTTGTTTTTTTTTAGTAAAATAAGGTAGGTGAGGGGCG
>CM071568.1:297200838-297215456 GCA_036426205.1 Ascaphus truei
TGGGGAGAAGACAACAAAACCAACATAACAAATCAGCAATAATACACTTCTGAAATGTTTAGTATTCATTTTAATGAAGGATGGAATTCTGTGATCTGGCACAATAACCGAAAATGAGTACATTATTTTTTTATATAGATGACCTTTATACCAGGGCCACCCGAGAAGGGCACCAATGGGAAAACAACTAAATAATGTTCATAGGTACAATGGAAGTCTTTCACAGGAATCCTAGTTAAACAAATGTATAGGACAGAAGGAGCAGCTCGGTGAATAAAGACCCCGACCTCTCCGAACAATGACACGGCGTGTGAAGCAGGGGAACCTGGCTTACATCCCTGCGTCAGTCCTTGTGACTTTGGGCAAGTCACTTTATATCCCTGTGCCTCTGGCTCTAAACACAGACTGTAAGCTCCTCAGGGCAGGGACTCTGTAAGATGTCCCATGTTGCTGTGATAGACAGAATGTTGAATGAATTCGCGCTTTGAGTCCCATTGGGAGAAAAAGCTTATTTAAAAAAGGTATGGTTAGTTATATTGACGGTTTGAGTTAGCAAGGGGTACAACAAGGTGACTGGAGATGTGCGGATCAATCGGTGAGAGTCGGGAGGGCAAACTGTATGTTCGGCTAGTTGACCAAACTGAACTGCTCAACCCCCGGGTCCTGGTCTTTCACTCTTCCTTCTTCTTCTTCCCCCTCTTCCTTCCTTCTTCCACTATCTCTCTCTCTTTTTCTCCTCTTCTCACCTCTCTTTCTTTCTCCCCCTCTCTCCCCCTCTCTCCCTTCTTTCTTCCACGCTCTCTTTTTTTGTTTTTGTTTTTTACATTGTCCGCATACCAATATTCCCATCTGCAAAACAAATTTTGCCTAAAAACTACTAGCGAATAATGAACTGAACGAACCTTGACAACGTTTCCTGGCACGGAAAAGGTTAATATTGCCAACGTTTATGAAGTCGTTTTTTCTCTTTCCAGAATGGGGCTTAAGTAGATCCTCATCTGTGTAGAACAGTCCCTATTCTCGTTTAGAAATAAGCCATCAGATTTCAGACTGGTAAACTACCGAACAGAATTCGAATTTGTAAACAACAAAGAAATATACATTTTTATTCTGGCAGTATACCAGGGATGGCATCAAGGGAGCATATTACCCAAGCAGTGCTAAACTGTAAGGCTGCGGCCAGGTGGTAGAGCGAAAACGCTCACGCTCGGCCGCGATCAGAGTATAACACTGAATGCCCTGGTCCAGGGTGAGGGCGCGTGCCCGTAGCGCTTGCTGCTTGGCGAGACGACCCAAATTTGATTTTGGCTGCTCGCCTGAATGCGTCACGTGAGCGGTTCGTCCACTAAGGCAAACCAGCACATGACGTCATGGCCGCGCCCCTCGCGCGTCCCAACTAGCTGGCCAGAAATCGCCGAGCAGATGCAGTGACGTCACGGCGCAGCCAAAGCATCAAACAGAATGGGCTTAAGATGTCCAGTACAGTGTGTAAATATATGTATATTCTGGTGTTTTGACGTTACAGTGAGATATTACCTAGATTCCGATGGAGGACAGACGTTTGTGACCCACGCCGCGCTGTATGATTTAGGACATTTCTATAACTTTTTCTATATATGTAAGTGAGTAGGAGCCTGGTCTGCTTCGGTGCTGAGTTGATATTGATACACAGTCTTTGTTTTGGGTTTTTTTTTTTTTTTTTGTGCACATTCCAGCAAACTTGGGGTTGTATGTAATACCCATATTTAAGTTGCATTAGATGAAAGGAATGACTGTAGCGCATGGGAGAGAGTAAAGACAGACCATTGTGCTCTCTGGGTGGAGTAATTACAGCCCTACTGAAGAATCTCACAAGATATGAATAACAAAAAAATCGCAAAAACAGGATGGTAGTGTTCATACAGTATGGCTTCTAGAGCGATCACGTTATCCACTTCAGTAAATCTGGGAGAAATGTTGGGATCTGGTGAGCCCAGCTGTTGGATCATGCAGGGAGATTTACTGAAGTGGGATAGTTGATCTCATCTAGAAGCCAGAGAAAAAACAGGTGCAAAGATGCACCAATACGGTGCTCAGAGTGTGTCTGAGTTGCTGGAATAGTATCCCTCAGGTATAAGTATGGGCATAGGCAAAGCTGACCAGATGAGAGGGTCTTAACAATAATATGGCTCCCCAAGAGCCTATATAAAATATTGTGAGACTCACCCTGGTCCAGCTGTAGGATGCCGTGCCCGTGGTAGGTATCCCGACGTGTAGCACCGCCAACCCTCGAACGACTCGTCCGTCGTGAGGGGCGGTCTATGACCGGCGGGGGTTGTGTAAATTGTCTCTGCTCCAGCAACCCGGCGTTGCGCCGAGAACAGCAAGTAAGGAGAACACCTCATGGAGAGGAAACACGCGATGCCACCGCCGTGTTTACAAAATGAAGGCTGTCAGCTGACTATAAAAAAACTTTATTGCTCCGATGTAGAGCTAGCACACTTGATCGGGGGCTGTCCCCGCCCGAATCTCGCACACCTACCTGAGCGGGGCTTGTCCCCGCCCGTACAATCGCGACAGCCTGAGCGGGGCTGTCCGCCCGTAATATCGACCACAGCCTGAGCGGGGCTGTCCCCGCCGCCCGTAATCTCGCACAGCTGAGCGGTGGGCTGTCCCCGCCCGTAATCTCGCACAGCCTGAGCGGGCTGTTCCCCGTCCGTAATCTCGCACAGCTGAGCGGCGCTATTCACGCCCGTAATCTCGCACAGCTGAGCGGGTGTATCCCGCCCGTAATCTCGCACAGCCGAGCGGGGGCTGTCCCGCCCCCGTATCTCGCACAGCCTGAGCGGGCGTCCCGCCCCGTAATATCGCACAGCCGAGCGGGTTGTCCCCCCGCTGATCTCGCACAGCCTGAAGCGGGGCTGTCCCCGCCCGTAATCTGCCACAGCTGAGCGGGCTGTCCCCGCCGTAATCTCGCACAGCCTGACGGGCTGTCCCGCCGTAATCTCGCAACAGCCTGAGCGGGGGCTGTCCCCCCGCCCGTAATCTCGCACGCAGCTGAGCGGCGCTATCCCCGCACGTAATCTCGCACAGTCTGAGCGGGGCTCCCCCGCCCGTATCGTCGCACAGTCTGAGCGGGCTGTCCCCGCCCGTAATCTCGCACAGCATTAGCGCGCTCTATCCCCAACCGTAATCTCGCACAGTCTGAGCGGGGCTATCCCCGCCCGTAATCTCGCACAGCCTGAGCAGGCGTCTATTCCCAGCCCTAATTCCAACAGTCTGAGCGGGGCTTCCCCCCCGTAATCTCGCACAGCCTGAGCGGCGCTATCCCCGCCCGTAATCTCGCACAGCCTGAGCGGGGCTATCCCCCGCCCGTAATCTCGGCACAGTCTGAGCGGCGCTATCCCCCCCGTAATCTCGCACAGTCTGAGCGGGGCTATCCCCGCCCGTAATCTCGCACAGCCTGAGCGGGGCTGTAATCTCGCACAGTCTGGCTAGCGGGGCCGCCCGTAATCTGCAACAGCTGAGCGGGGCTGTCCCCGCCTGGTAATCTCGCACAGCTGAGCGGGGCTATCCCCGCCGTAATTCTCGCACAGCTGAGCGGGGCTATCCCCGGCCCGTAATTCGCACACAGCTGAGCGGCGCTATCCTCGCCCGTAATCTTCGCCCCCAGTCGAAGCGGGCTCCCCGCCCGTAATCTCGACACAGCTGAAGCGGGGGCTATCCCGCCCGTAATCTCGCACAGTCTGAGCGGGGCTTATCCCGCGTAATCTCGACGATCCTGAGCGGGGGTCCCCGCCCGTTAATCTCGACAGCACTGAGCGGGGCTATCCCCGCCCGTAATCTCGCACAGCCTGGAGCGGGGCTATCCCCGCCCGTATCTCGCACATGAAGCGGGGCTATCCTCGCACCGTAATCTCGCACGTCTGAGCGGCGCTGTCCCCGCGCCGTAATCTCGCACAAGCCTGAGCGGGGCTATCCCGCCCCGTAATCTCGCACAGTTGAGCGGGGGGCTATCCTCGCCCGTAATCCTCGCACAGTCTGAGCGGGGTCTATCCCCGCCGCGTAATCTCGCGACAGTCTGAGCGGGGCTATCCCCGCCCGTAATCTCGCACAGCTGCGGGGCTATCCCCGCCCGTAATCTCGCACCGCTGAGCGGGGCTGTCCCCGCGTTAATCTCGACAGCCTGAGCGGCGCTATCCCCGCCCGTATCTCGCAAAGCCTAGCGGGGCTATCCCGCCCGGTAAATCCGCACAGCTGAGCGGGGCTATCCCCCCCGTATCTCGCACAGCTCTGAGGCGGCGGGTATCCCCGCCCGTAATCTCGCAACAGTCTGAGCGGGGTCCCCGCCCGTAATCTCAGCACAGATCTGACGGGGCATAATCCCCCCCCGTAATCTCCACCAGTCTGAGCGGGCTATCCCCGCCACTAATCTAGCACAGTTGAGCGGGCTATCCCCGACCGTATCTCGCACAGCCCTGAGCGGGGCGCCTCCCCGCCCGTAATCTAGAACAGTCTTAGCGGGGCTATCCCGCCCGTAATCTCGCACAGTCTGAGCGGGGCTATCACCCGCCGTAATCTCGCACAGGTTGAGCGGGGCTTCCCCGCCTAATCTCGCACCAGTCTGAGCGGGGCTATCCCCGCCCGTAAATCTCGCACAGTCTGAGCGGGGCTATCCCCGCCCGTAATCTCGCACAGCCTAAGTCGGCGCCTATCCCCGCCCGTAATCTCGCACAGTCTGAGGCGGGGGTTCCCGCCGTAATCTCGCACAGTCTGAGCGGGGTTCCCCGCCTCGTAACTCGCCACAGTCTGAGCCGGCGGCTATCCCCGCCCGTAATCTCGCACAGTCTGAGCGGGCTGTAATCTCACCCTGAGCGGGGCGTGAATCTCGCACAGCTGAGCGGGCTATCACACGCCCCGTAATCTCGCCAGTTCTGAGCAGGGGCTATCCCCGTAGACCACGTAATCTCGCACAGAGCTTGAGCGGATGGCGGTAATCTCGCACGTCTGAGCGGGCGATCCGTAATCTCGCACAGACCAGAGCGGCGGCTATCCCCGCCCGTAATCTCGCACAGCCTGAGCGGGGCTATCCCCGCCCGTATCATCGCACAGTCTCCGGCTGAGCGGGGCTATCCCCGCCCGTAATCTGCACCTAGCTGAGCGGGGCTAGTCCCCGCCCGTAATCTCGCACAGTCTGAGCGGCGCTATCCCCGCCCGTAATCTCGCACAGCCTGAGCGGGGCTATCCCCGCCCGTAATCTCGCCACAGCCTGAGCGGGGCTATCCCCGCCCGTAATCTCGCACAGCCTGAGCGGCGCTATTCCCGCCCGTAATCCTGCACGTCTAGCGGGGCTCCACGCCCGTGATCCGCACCAGTATCTCGTGAGCGCGGGCTGTTCCCCGCCGCCGTTAATCTCGCACCAGCATGAGAGGGGCTATCCCCGCCCGTAATCTCTGACAGTCTGAGCGGGGCTATCCCCGCCCCGTTAATCTCGCACAGCCTGAGCGGGGTTATCCCGCCTAATCTCCCACAGGCTGGCGGGCTATCCCGCCCGTAATCTCGCACAGCTTGAGCGGGGTATCCCGCCCTAATCTCGCACAGCCTGAGCGGGGCTATCCTCCGCCGTAATCTCGCACAGCCTGGAGCGGGCTATCCCCGCCCGGTAATCTCGCACAGCTGAGGGGCTATCCCCGCCCGTAATCTCGCAAGCCTGAGCGGCGCTAGTCCCCGCCGAATCTCGCACAGTCTGGTCGGGGCTATCCCCGCCCGTAATCTCGCACAGCTCGAGCGGGGTATCCCCGCCCGTATCTCGCACAGCTGAGCGGGGCTATCCCCGCCGTAATCTCGCACAGCCTGACGGCTATCCCCGCCCGTAATCTCGCACAGTGCTGAGCGGGGCTGTACACGCCGTAATCTCGCACAGCCCTGAGCGGGCTATCCACCGTAATCCTTCGCACAGCTTGAGCCGGGCCTATCACCCGCCCGTAATCTCGCACACGTCCTGAGGCCGCGCGCTACTCCCCGTAATCTCGCACAGCTCTGAGCGGCGGGTTGATCCCCGCCCGTAATCTGCACAGCTGAGCGGGGGCTATCCCCGCCCTAATGCTCAGTCGAAGTGAGCGGGGCTTCTCCCCGCCCGTAATCTCGCACGTTGAGCGGGCTATCCCCCCGTAATCTCGCCACAGTCTGAGCGGGCTATCCCCGCCCGTAATCTGCACACGCTGAGCGGCGGCTATCCCGCCGCAATCTCGCAAGCCTGAGCGGGGGCTATCCCCGCCCGTAATCTCGCACAGTCTGAGCGGGGCTCCCGCCCGTAATCTGCACAGCTGAGCGGGGGCTATCCCGCCCGTAATTCACACAGTCTGAGCGGGCTATCCCCCGTAATCTCCACAGTCTGAGCGGCGCTATCCCCGCCCGTAATCTCGCACAGCCTGAGCGGGGCTTTCCACAGTCCCGACCGGTAATCTCGCCACAGCTCCTGAGCGGCGCTATCCCCGCCCGACATCTCGCCACAGCCTGAGCGGGGCTAATCCCCGCCCGTAATCTCGCCCAGTCCTGTAGCGGCGCTATCCCCGCCCGTAATCTCGCACAGTCCTAGCGGCGCTATCCCCCCGTAATCTCTGCACAAGCATCTGAGCGGCGCTATCCCCGCCCGTAATCTCGCACAGCCTGGAGCCAGGCGGTGGATACAGAATAAAGAAAGGAAAGTGTTGGGAGGGGGGGGGGGGGGGAGATACAACAAAACCAACATAATCAAATCAGCAATAATACACTTCTGAAATGTTTAGTATTCATTTTAATGAAAGGATGGAATCTGTTGATCTGGCACAATAACCGGAAAATGAGTACATTATTTTTTTTATATCGATGACCTTTATACCAGGGCCACCCGAGAAGGGCACCAATGGGAAAACAACTAAATAATGTTCATAGGTACAATGGAAGTCTTTCACAGGAATCCTAGTTAAACAAATGTATAGGACAGAAGGAGCAGCTCGGTGAATAAAGACCCCGACTCTCCGAACAATGACACGGCGTGTGAAGCAGGGGAACCTGGCTTACATCCCTGCGTCAGGTCCTTGTGACTTTGGGCAAGTCACTTTATATCCCTGTGCCTCTGGCTCTAAAACACAGACTGTAAGCTCCTCAGGGCAGGGACTCTGTAAGATGTCCCATGTGCTGTGTACTATGCATTATACTGTAATTGTGAAGCGCTTTGAGTCCCATTGGGAGAAAAGCTTTATTTAAATAAAGGTATGGGTTATTATAGTGACGTTTTTAAAGTTTGCATGGTCACACAGGTGGCATCTGGAGATGTGCAAATTATTCGGCCACGTTCGGCCTCACTGCAAATCTTCTTTCTCCCCCTCTCCTTCTTTCTCCCTCTTCTTTCTTTCTTTCTCCCCCCCCCCTCTTCTCCTTTCTCCCCCCTCTCCTTCTTTCTTCCCCTCTCTCCTTCTTTCTTCCCCTCTCTCCTTCTTTCTTCCCCTCTCCTTCTTTCTTCCCCTCTCTCCTTCTTTCTCCCCCTCTCTCCCCCTCTCTCCTTCTTTCTTCCCCGCTCTCCTTTTTTTGTTTTTGTTTTTTACATTGTCCGCATACCAATATTCCCATCTGCAAAACAAATTTTGCCTAAAACTATGCGAATAATGAACTGAACGAACCTTGACAACGTTCCATGGCAGCGAAAAGGTTAATATTGCCAACGTTTATGAAGTCGTTTTCTCTTTCCAGAATGGGGCTTAAGTAGATCCTCATCTGTGTAGAACAGTCCCTATTCTCGTTTAGAAATAAAGCCATCAGATTTCAGACTTCGGTAAATACCGAACAGAATTCTGGAATTTGTAAACAACAAAGAAATATACATTTTTATTCTGGCAGTATACAGGGATGGCATCAAGGGACATATTACCCAAGCAGTGCTAAACTGTAAGGCTGCGGCCAGGTAGAGCGAAACGCTCACGCTCGGCGCGATCAGAGTGATAACACTGAATGCCCTGGTCCAGGGTGAGGGCGCGTGCCCGTGCGCTTGCTGCTTGGCGAGACGACCAAATTTGATTTTGGCTGCTCGCTGATGCGTCACGTGAGCGGTTCGTCCACTAAGGGCAAACCAGCACCATGACGTCATGGCCGCGCCCCTCGCGCGCCCAACTAGCTGGCCAGAAATCGCCGAGCAGATCGCATGACGTCACGGCGCAGCCTAAAGCATTCAACAGAATGGGCCTTAAGATGTCCAGTACATGTGTGTAAATATATGTATATTCTGGTGTTTGACGTTACAGTGAGATATTACCTAGATTCCGAGTGGAGGACAGACGTTTGTACCCACGCCGCGCTGTATGATTTAGGACATTTTCTATAACTTTTTCTATATATGTAAGTGAGTAGGAGCCTGGTCTGCTTCCGGTGCTGAAGGTTGCATATTTATTACACAGTTCTTTGTTTTGGGTTTTTTTTTTTTTTTTTGCACATTCCAGCAAACTTGGGGTTGTATGTAATACCCATATATAAGTTGCATTTAAGATGAAAGGAATGGACCTGTAGCGCATGGGAGAGATAAAGACAGACCATTGTGCTCTCTGTGTGGAGTATATTACAGCCCTACTGAAGAATCTCACAAGATAATGAATAACAAAAAAAATCGCAGAAAACAGGGATGGTAGCTGTTCATACAGTATGGCTTCTAGAGGCGATCAACGTTATCCACTTCAGTAAATCTGGGAGAAATGTTGGGATCCTGGTGAGCCCAGCTGTTGGATCATGCAGGGAGATTTACTGAAGTGGATAACGTTGATCTCATCTAGAAGCCAGAGAAAAAACAGGTGCAAAGATGCACCAATACAGGTGCTCAGAAGTGTGTCTGAGTTGCTGGAATAGTATCCCCTCAAGGTATAAGTATGGGCATAGGGCAAAGCTGACCAGATGAGAGGGTCTCTAACAATAATATGGCTCCCCAAGAGCACTATAATAAAATATTGTGAGACTCACCCTGGTCCAGCTGTAGATGCCGTGCCCGTGGTAGGTATCCCGACGTGTAGCACCGCCAACCCTCGAACGACTCGTCCGTCGTGAGGGCGGTCTATGACCGGCGGTGTGTAGAATTGTCTCTGCTCCAGCAACCCGGCGTGCGACCGGAAACAGCAAGTAAGGGAGAACACCTCATGGAGAGGAAACACGCGATGCACCGCCGTGTATACAAAATGAAGGCTGGTCAGCTGACTATAGAAAAAACTTTATTGCTACCGATGTAGAGCTAGCACACTTTGATGCGGGGCTGTCCCCGCCCGTAATCTCGCACAGCCTGAGCGGGGCTGTCCCCGCCCGTAATCTCGCACAGCCTGAGCGGGGCTGTCCCCGCCCGTAATCTCGCACAGCCTGAGCGGGTAATCTCGCACAGTCTGAGCGGGGCCGTAATCTCGCACAGTCTGAGCGGGGCCGTAATCTCGCACAGTCTGAGCGGGGCCGTAATCTCGCACAGTCTGAGCGGGGCCGTAATCTCGCACAGTCTGAGCGGGGCCGTAATCTCGCACAGTCTGAGCGGGGCTGTGGGTTTGGCGGCTTTGTTGAATTTACAGCGTGCTGTGCAGACCTTTTAAAATGAGATTTTGTATTTGTTCTCTTCTACAGGAAAAGAGGCTAAGAGACCGAAAGACGGAGTCCGAGGAGAGTTTACAGAAGAGATTAAAGGCGGCCATTGAAGACATTGAAATTAGTAGGTATTAAATATACTTGTAAGCGTTCCTTCCAACCAACACTGACATCTATTTCCTGTGTTGTTGGTTATTGTGGGGTCCCTTTCCTCCCAGAGGAGACCCCCACAGCATACACAGACATATGAACGGGATACAGGTCTCTGCGGCATTTCCCCCCTTCAAAAATATTATACTCAAAATAGCGAAAGTGGCCGCGCTCTTCGCAGTATACAGAACCGTTTCCTTCTTTCATGTTATTAGTGTGGAGGCAATTTCTGCACCTCGCCCTTTCACTGCCAGAGGGGGTCCTCATTAACTACCCCCCCAGAGCCCAGTTTTACTATGGAGTTGAACCCCACCTGAGAGTGATTTTAAGTGCCTAAGCAGAAGTAAATGGGTGGCATGATTTTATTCCTGAATTTTTTTTACATTCCTAGTGTAATCTCGTTTCCCCCCCCCCCCATCCCCCCCCCAATCGCAGATAGGGTCTAGTACTGAGAAAAACTGTACTGGTACGTGGAGTAGTGTGGTGCATACTGCTGGCTACAGTTGTCCTGAGTCTCCCGCATGATAGTAGGGGATGTCAGAACAGGCTTCTGGGGCATAACTGAATCGTACTCCTGGTGGCAGCGCCTCCATCTCGTGCAGGCACCAGGGATGCGAGGTGGAATCCCTGCAAGAGAACTCTTTGCTCTCCCCCCGGATCGATTTCAGTCTCCGGCAAGGAGGAATAATGAACAACTGGAACACTTAATTCTCACAGCACACTGCATAGCATACACAGCAACCACAGGGTACTGGAGATTAGGGCCTTCACCCTCGGGATGTCCCTGGACTTTCACTCCCAGCCAAAGGCCACCAGGAGCAGTCCTAGCTCTTCCCTTACTCCCTGATAGAGTAAGGGGGAACAGCCTCCCACTGCTCCCCTAAGGGAGGGCACACAGTAGGCAGCACCCTGCACAACTGATCAAGGGTAGACTAGCCTCTCTCAAGGTAGAGGCAAAACTGATTAAGTTAAGGAAGTACAACCCCTTAAGTAAATATCCAGCAGGAACCACCCCCTTGTCCCTGATTGGACACTAGGGCTGATTACACTACCTTCTCTGTGACTCACTGAGCTGCAGAGGTGTGGGGAAAACCCATGATTACTCCTGGTAAACCTGCCCTAACCAGGGATTACTGCCAGGAGGAGGGCAGACTGGTAGCCCAAAACCAGCCAGGGCTACACTAGTATGAATTAGGACAGAACAGAGCGTATGTTGTCTGTCTCCTCCTGGTATTCGCATGAACCTGCACTTCCCTCGCAGAAATAGCTGGTTGCTCTGTCTCTCCTCTACATAATGTCATTTATAACACCTTTTGGCGCTTAACAGGCATACAACACATTGCAAACGGCGCAGGCCTGGGCAGCACGGCTGATATCTGACTAATTCTTGTTTCTGTTGAACTTTTCAAGGTAAGGAGCCTGGTCTTTTTGACGCTGTTGTTGTTAATGATGATTTGGAAGAGGCATATTCCAAACTAAAGGGGGTCCTGGCCGAGGTAAGTGATGTTTAACGTATGTTTATCCTCCATTAGCTCGGGGGGAGGGTGATGCAGGATCCAGAAACTGATACCGTGCATGAGAATCCGACCGAAATATGTTGTTGCTTTTAAAAGTGTGATTTTTATTCTAAATTTGCAGACCCGTGACGCGTAAACTATGTTCTGAAACAGAAGCTACAAGTGCTTGGGATTGTGTTACATTGTGCTGTGATTTTTACCTTTATTGCAAACGTAATATCTGTTTCTTTGTGATCTTTAAAGCAGCATTTCCGTAAAATATGAATATAATAAATATCATACTATAAACATAAACAATAAAGATGCCCTGTAAATAGATATCAAGCAGCTCCAATGCTGCTATAAACATACTTTGCCTCTGTTAGCATGGAGTAGGTTTCAAGTTGTTTATGAAATTATTATGGTCTATCACTTTGTAACTGTCACACCCAGGACCCCGGGTTTATTGGGATCCCCACGTGTCTACTTTTCCGCACATCACATAACCAGCGTGTGATCGCGAGGAGTAGTTTGTTACCTCTTTATTTGATCTACAATACATACTGAGTAGGAAGGGAGTTTGCTTGTTTTCCATGTTTATGGAAATATCTAATGTTGCATCTACATCAGATATGTTCTTAAGTCAGCTTCTTTTTTTTCCCACCCCCTCTACAGGGAATAAAGATGGCTCAAACGTCCAAGAATTCCTGACTGAAAAGTACCATTCTCTCGTACGTCTCCCCTTCCACAACCATTCCTGGCGGCTTCCCTGCCACGTAACTGGAATCCGTGTTAATACAAGAATTTTAGTGGCCCTTATAGGCAGCCCGGCTTAAAAGACAAATGGAATCACCTGGAAATGATGGCTTCCTGAGAATGTTCTAGTAACTGTGGCAGTGAGGATATCACTTCTGTGTACTCTGTTCTTCTTTTTTTTATTTTTTATTGTAATTTCTCCCAACTTGGCTTCTGATGGTGTCTCAGGTACTACCCAAGGAGAAACAAGGGAACAATGGGATGTAACACACTGCCTATGGAAAAGAGACATTCCACAAACATCTTATCACAGGGTTACATAGTAGATTAGGTTGAAAAATATACGTCCATCAAGTTCAACCTATGCTAAATTTAGACAACAGATACTTTATCCTATATCTATACTTATTGATACAGAGGAAGGCAAACAAAAAACCCCAGTGACATATCAGCCAATGATCTCATAAGGGGAAAAATAAATTCCTTCCTGACTCCAAGAATTGGCAATCAGATTACTCCCTGGATCAACATCCTTCCCATGTATACTTATTGGGTATATCCCTGTATACCTTTCCTATCTAAAAAGATGTCCAACCTTTTCTCCATGGGTAATGAATTCCACATGTTAACTGCCCTTACTGTAAAGCAGGGGCAGTCCACGTGGCGACCACGTGTGTGTCCATGACAACAAATCACAAATCTCCTTTCCTCCAACCTAAAGTGATGTCCCCTTTGTCCTTTGTACTGCCCGTGGGATGAATAGTTCTCTTGAAAGCTCCCTGTACGGTCCCAAATATATTTGTATATAGTTATCATATCCCCCCTTAGACACATCTTTTCTAATGTAAATAAATCTAATTTAGCTATCCTCTCCTCATATGTTAGATTGTCCATCCCCTTTATTAATTTGGTTACTCTTCTCTGCACTCTCTCTAGTTCCATAATGTCTTTTCTAAGGCGTGGCGCCCAAAATCGTACTCCATACTCAAGGTGTCGTCTTACTAATGCTTTGTAAAGGGGCATCATTATGTTTACTTCCCTTCCATCCATTGCCCGTTGAATAGAATTAGATTGAATAGATAAAGGTTGTATAAACGGTGTCAATCATCAGACTCCCAGATAAACATATACCATTTTTTTTTTACATTTTTTTTTTTTATATAATATTTTAAATTACGTGGGGAATCGCTGAGATTGAATCAATTCAACACATCACTGCTATATTAATGATAATAATGTAGTTCTCTTTGGTCCTCGGTCGTACAGCACCTATAAACAAGGCCAATTAACATTCATCCATGCATCAAGGTCGAGCATGGGCACGAATAGTTTTTTTTTTTTTTCATAAATCATTTATATAAATTGTATGTCCTGTGATGTTGTTTATGATAAACCTACTGTATGTATATACCAGTATTGTTTTTCTCTCTACTATTTGCATACCAGAACAAATACAGATGTAGAAGGCGCCACTCTCCCCTCTGGGGCATTGTGGTGGGATATGTCTTGGTATTCTGTGTTATAATGGGATATGTCGTGTGCTACATCTGTACTTGTTCATCTAATCCGCACACTCCTCCTGGATCTTCATTGTGGTTTTCCTGTTTATAAGAAAGACCCTATGTACTCTGTGATCTTGCAGCTCACTGCTGCCATGTCCCCATATTGTTCGTCACGGCCTCTCTGGTTTGAATTTCAAGCACTGAGACACACGGCAACCTGGCTGGTTTTATGCTCTGTCATTATTTTCTCTTCTATGCTTAAGGAACTGCGTGAAACTTAAGCTTTCACGTTTTATACGATACATGTGCTAAGTTAATTTGGCAAATATATTCACGTTAGCTTGGCGCTTGAGGTTGAATCAACACGAGAAACTGTAAAATGTCACATGGAATAACACTGTCAATGTTTGCAAACTCACAAACACGAGTTCGTTTGATAATGAGAAGTTTATTGTAGCGTATGATCATACAGATTCAAAAGTCTATAAGACTCTCTGCTAGGGAGTGTCCAAACAGCCTTTTTATACATGTTTGATTCCTTTATTCAAAAAGGTTACCAGGCAGAATATACTAACCAGCCCTTAATTCTTAAACCAATCATTTTACAGATCATTAAAACATGGTTGGCACTGGCTTAAAAGAAGTTCTCTATAGTAACCAGGTACAACCTTGCACCAGGAATGTGGGTGGTACTTCAGACACAGTCGTAAATATACTGTGAGCAAAACACATTCAAACCACACACACTTACACACAAAATGGAGACTGAAAACATAACAGACAAAATAGAAACAGAACATTGCCTTCAATCCTTCTCCAGAGACCCCCCCCCCGTCCATTTCAATAATATCAACAGTATCTTCATTTCAGCAATATTACTTCATCACTGGATTTCAAGTTTTGCTTATTCTTAGTTTTTCTTGGGATACTGCAATATGATATGATATTTGTTGTAAAGTGTATTTGTATTTTTAATTTGTTGCCGTCTCTCCGGTGGTGATACAGTTAAACATCTCCTCCTCACTGTGCATTGGATCTGGTTCATAAGTGAGTCAGGTGTGTATAGGTGGGAGCTGTTTTTCAACATGGAGAGGCAGCTATTTAAGACACTACATGTTTAGCACTGGTCACTCTTTGATAAAGCTCCTTT
>CM071568.1:297215501-297486413 GCA_036426205.1 Ascaphus truei
TAACATTGCCTTCAATTCTTCTCCAGAGACCCGCCCCCCCCCCCCCCCCCACGAGTCCATTTCAGTAATATATTCATTTCAACAGTATACTGATTTCAGCAATATTACTTTCTCAACATGTGCAGTTTTGCCTGGTACATCATGTAACGCCTCCCTTGATGTCTGTTATTTATCCATATATCCATTCCTTGTATCAATAACGTGACTGGGGAAATTACATTTTTTTCAACTATTCCACCTCAATGTCAAGTTAAGACAAACTGTAGTCTCCATTATCAAGTCTAAAGTTGGTTTTGTAGAAGAGCACACAAGAGCCTAATAGTCTAAAACCTTGTAATTACATGAATAGTGTGAAGGGAACAAATGAGCAATTACCAGCTATAAACTTAAAAACAGCATGTAAGGGGGAAAAGAACTGGGTTACCCCAGCTGGAGGAAACCGCGGCGTCTGTCTGGTCTCCTGGGATCAGCGTCCCGCTCCACGTAGTCCGTTGTCTAAGAGATGTCGGCACCCTCGTGTCAGAGTAACGTCACTTCCTGATTCCCCTGCTTGTACACTCGGAGGTGGAAACAGCTGACAGCCGAAGCAAGAATAGCCTTGCGAAACGCGTTGATCAGATCGAGCGGAGTGAGTCGGACTACTCACTAGAGGCAGTCATTTGGCCGTCTGCTGTTTCAGCCGCTGCGCCTCCGAGTGTACAAGCTGGGGAATATGGAAGTAATGTCACTTCATCACGAGGACGCCGGTGTAGCCAACATCTCATAGACAACGGATTACGTGGAGTGGGACGCTCATCCTAGGAGACAGAGATAGACACCACGGGTTCCTCCCAGTGGGATAACCCAGTTCCTTTCCCCATTACATGCTGTTTGTACATTTATAGCTGGTAATTGCAAATGTGTTACCTTAACACTATTCATGTAATGAAAAGGTTTATAGTATTATTGGTTGTTGTGTGCTCTTATACTTGTTCTACAGTACCCATTTAGACTGCAGGAGGTTTGGAAACACCTCTCTGTGGAAGACTGGACCAACTCCCATTATGGATTCCTTCATCTTGGACTGATAATACCTCATACAGGTTTTTTCCTGTCTTTCATTGACACTTCATTCTAGCTACAAGGTTTAGCGCTTTTTAGGATACTGTTTTATTAAAGTTAGTTTTGGGGACCTCCTCCCAGAACCGCTTAAACTTTGAGACTGTCGAACCCAGCTTTTTCCAACCATAGAGTCTACGTATGAAGGCAACCATGGGGTAATAACATTGCATGAGATGTATCAAAGCAACAAATCCTATCTATAGCAATGTGATTTCTTTGTTGCATCTGGTGCACATTGCACCACCATTGCCTCAGTGTATATGCAAAGTGAGGGGATATATACAATGACATGTCTATAGGAGAAATGTCCTACTCCATCTACAAAGGCATAAATAAGAGAATGTTGGCATGTTCTATATATAGATATACAGTACAAGGACTGAAGTATCAAAGTCTCCGGGATTGCAAACTAAAGCAAAAAATAAAATAAAAGTCACCAAATTCATGAAGGCAAAACTCCGGCATTTTCCAATGCAAGATATAGGTGGAAGGGGTAATTAACCCCTAGTGATGCTTCCCTGAGGAAAATCCAGATGATGTATACGTAAAGGTCAGTCTCTGTATACAATAAATTCCCAATGTCCGTATGATTAAACTTTAGAGGCAATGTCCCACGGTGTCGGTAATCAATACTGAAATCACAACTGGATATTTAAATATTTTTTAAAGTCCTAATAGACTCCACAATTGTTGCTAGCAGGTTAGCTAACCCTATCTTGAGGCAAACAATGTTAACTCTGCATATGTGAAAGCATGATGAAAAACATCTATAGAGTTGAGTGTTGTTGAACGAAAATGTACTCACTCCTTTCCGTGGGTCCTCAGTGTTCTGTCAGTGTCCTCCTGCCGAAATGGAATCAATATGAAAAAAGGCTGTAGGCGGTGCAACTGCTACGAAGATAAATAAGACTGGGCTGCTATACTCGTACAAAAAATGGTTTATTGGCACATTAAAAGAAACAGTAAGGGAGCAAAACTCCTCTAACGCGTTTTGCGCAACGTTTGCACGTTATCAACTCTTTGATCAAGCGCAAACGTTGCGTGAAACGCGTTGGAGGGGTTTGTTCCCTTACTGGTTCTTTTAATGTGCCAATAAACCATTTTTTTGTATGAGCGTATAGCAGCCCAGTCTTACTTATCCTCGGAGCAGTTGCACTGCCTACAGCCTTTTTGCATTTTCCAATGGGTTTTCTAATTGGATAGATTTGCCCCACTTTTGGAGTCGGGAAACATTAATACATCAGCCCCACAGGCATCCCAGGGTACTGTAATTGGCAGCATGCCTTTCTGTGTCTCTGCATTATAATGTCTAACTAGTAGTAGGGGGGAGGGGGGCGAGGTGAGGCAGAAGAAACAAAATGTGTGGCCAACACAGTAGGCATAGAGTACAATTTCCATTTGGGTAGATTTGGTTGTAATGGAAAGATAATTGATATATTTGGTCCATGCCATTGGCTGTGATTGCAACATATTTCAATACAATACATCAAATGATAATGTTTGCACACTAGAGTATATAGTCTGGTGTTACTATGCCAGGAAGAAAATTGACATTGATCAGATCAATGCCCTCCGCTTCCCAATAGCTTTTTAAAAGTTGCCTTTTCCCTGGTTTGATTAAGTTGTTCACTTCAGGGCAGGCAATTAGAAAGGCTCTGGCTTGAGCACCTTTTATATTAGATGCAAAACATAAGATAAGAATGCCAAATAATGCTGAGTATGTACACGTCAAATCTTTGACGAGGAAGAGAAGAGCTTACTTACTGCCTCTTGGTCTACCTGGTAAAAGATCGGCAGGTTGAGATGAATTCTGAAACAGATGTGTAAATATCTTTCAGTTTGGATCCTAAACATTTTCACAAAAAGAGTAAGATTTTGGAGAAACGTAGAGAGCCTGAAGATCAGGAAGGAGGAGAGCATCAAAGACAAAGCGCCCAGTGCGTGAAACGCGTAAGAGGACTCACGTGTGGCACCCTGCTAGCACGCAACCTGCATACAGGACAAGGGTTTATACTGACGCTCGCAAGCGCTCCCACTTTTCACCTTCGCAAAGGTCCATCAAATCGACAATATCCCCTCTTACAGGATCAAGGATTAATATACAGCTCACAAACTGCCCCACTCTACACCTTTGCAAAGGTCCCTCAAATGAGTTATATCTCACCTCAACTGTCCCAATATACCACCGCCACGAACAGCACACAAGTGAGCGTGTGACATATATGCAACCAGGGTTAATACGGCTGCTCTAGCCACCCCACCTTTCTCCTCCATAAGGAACCAGTGAGTTAATATTAACCCCTACTCAATTGCAAATCATAACTATCCACTGCCACCACCTGGGGTATGCAAATAAGAGGTCAAAGTAATATTTGCCAGGGCCTCAGGTCCCTGTTTATTATAGAATAAACTGCACTTTCACACACCAAAATCAGTTGTAGCTAAATGTGCCAGAATCGTAATTACTCTCCCCAGAGCCTGCAATCAGTTCATTCAGAGCCCAAAGCATTACTTATTAAATGTTTTAATATATATAAAAATACAGTGCTTAGATTACAGAAAATGTATTACAAAAAACATACAGTTACAATAAAATGCAGAACAGCTTCTTAAAATAAAAGGGTAAAACAGAAAATCCTATACTTTACCAAATGCTATGGATTTTCCCCAGAGAGGCCACTGGCTCAGTACCGGAGGTCTCGCGTGCTTTGTTCCCAGCATGCTTCTGGTGAGATCTGATTTTTAAAATCTTTTTCCCTACATTCTTTCCTCATGGCACCGGCATAAGCACACCCCTTGTAAAGGAGGCTTCAAAGCTGCTCTACCCAGACCATGTCTATAGAATCTGTGTAGAACAGTTAACACCTTGAGTGGGCTATCCAGGATGGACCCCCATCCCAATTAAGTCCCTTTGAAGTTCAGAGCAGACCAAAGAAACAGTCCTGAACTGTTTCAAGACCAGAATTTTGTATTTTGCTAAATCAAGTGTAGCTCCTTAACCCCTCTGTGGACTGTCCCAGTGCCTCACTGTCTTGCTTTCTCTTGCTGAATATCTCTCTCCCCACCTCACTCTCTTTTCCCTCTGTGGACTGTCCCAGTGCCTCACTGTCTTGCTTTCTCTTGCTGTAGATATCTCTTCCAGCCTGGCTCTCTCTCCCCTCTGCGGACCGTCCCTGTGCCTCGCTGTCTTGCTGTATATATCTCTGCCAGACTCGCTCTCTCTTTCCCCTGTGGACTGTCTGGCTGGTGGGGATGGAGTGTACTGAGAGGCTCCCACCTCCCCACCCCCACACTCCAGTGCGACCCCTGTCAGTCACCCTTCCCCGGTACCCAGCGTGTGTTAGTACCTGGAATTGTTCAGCTGGTCCCTGAGCTGGTTGGGTCACAGCGGTCTCATAGTGGGTAACCATCTTTCCAAGATCATTACCTAGCAACACATTAGCAGGAATACCATCTATTACTCCCACCTCCCACACACCCTGCCCAGTACCCCAATTCAAGTATACCTTTGCCACCGGCAAAACGTGGTGGCCCCCTCCCGCCACCCCCATATGCAGAACCTTCCCAGGAATGATTTCCTCAGGTTGCACCAGTCCTGGCCGCACCAGGTAAGTGTAGCACCAGAGTCTCTAAGTCCTCGGGTGAGTTTCTGACCCACCAGGACTGGCTGCACGTGGGCACCTCTGTTTTCTCGCGGGCCAGATACCACACAGGCACCTAGGCGCACTCCTGAGGGGTGGGCTTCTTCCTGATGCTCACGTGCCCCTGATTTTGACAGGAAAAACACTGGCGGGTATGTCCCTGCCCAGGTGGGCGAATCCGCCCCCCCCCCCCCCCGATGAAGCCCCAAGAGGCTTAAAAAGGCGGTCATTGTGGGGTTTCACTGGATTTACCCCTCTTCCATCCTGGGACCCCCTTGTTAACCGCTGGATTCCGGTTAGCCACATATGAATCTGCAAGTTTGCCAGCCTCTGTGGCTGACTTAGGATCTCAGTCCTTAACCCACTTTCTCACTTCAGGTGGGCACAGGGTTAAAAATTGCTCATGAACCACAAGATCCAATAATCCCTCAAAGCTTTCAACTTCCAGCCCTCCAACCCACTGCTTGCACAAAGATGTCAGACGCCCCACCAGCTCAGAGAAGCCGCCGGGACCATCATGCTCAAGCGCTCTGGTGAGATATGATTTTTAAAATCTTTTCCCCTGACTTAAATACATTTTTTCCTCAGGCACCGGCATAAGCCCACCCCCTTGTAGAGGAGGCTTTGAAGATCCTCTACCCAGACCATGTCTTAGAATGTGTAGAACAGTTGACACCTTGAATGGGCTATCCAGGATGGACCCCCACCCCAATTATGTCCCAATTTGGGTCCCCCCGTTCCTTGTGCACCCTGCGCATAGTCATTGTACTAATTTATTGAGTGCTCTCTACCATTTTTGTTTTGCCCAGTTTATAATCTATGTTTTGGTGACTGAGGCATGGGGAGATAAAGTGACTTGCCCAAGGTCACAAGCGGCTGACACCAGGAATTGAACCAGAATCCCCTGATTCAGGCTCGGTGTCATTACTCATTGAGCTGGTCCTCCCTATAGATCACATCACAGTAACTGGAGCAATTGTATAGCACCTAACTACACTCTGTCATGGTTTGATATGTGGCATTTCTGGAGGGAGTGGGGGATTCAGAAGTTGACCAGGGAAGAACTTTAATTCACAGGACATGGGTTCATTACAATGTACCAAGGAACACACTGATACCTAGCATCAATACAGCAAGGGCCTCATGCAGAGAGCAGCGCTATTCAGAATTGGAGAGGGGGAAATTTTTTAGCTTTATTGGAGAGTTTTTATCTCCATATGCAGAAAGGGCATAAAACTGCATTTACAAGCCTTTCTGCATATGGAGAGTTTCAACCAGCGCTATAAGCGCTGTTGAAACTAGTGGGGAAAAAATCGGGTTTTTTTTTTTTTCCCCTCCACCGGCCGCGGAGCGCCAGCTGCTTGGTGGAGGGGAAAAATGTTGAAAATCGCGCCATTTTTTTGGCGCGAGCAGCCACTAGATGGCGATCGCGGCTCTCTGCATACGGCAGAAAAAAAAAATTGAAGAGATTAGAAACTCTCCAGCCGCGCGGCGAATTTCAAGGGGAAAAAAAAAAAATGGCGCTTTTTTTAAAACTTGCCATTTTCGGCAGATTAAAGCTCCATTTTCGCCGGCTAATGGCGAGATTCCTTTTAGCGCTGCTCTCTGCATGAGGCCCCATGTCTTTTGTTTCAGATCTTCATGGAGTATGTGCTAGTAAATAACTGTTGAACACAGAAACTCATGTTAAAATAATGAATGATATATAAAGAGACATAGGGGCCTATGCAGAGAGCAGCGCTATTTCGAAATTCGCCATTTTTTGGAGAAAATCGCGCAGAAAGCAGCAGAAAATGGCGAGTTCCGAAAAACGCGCCAATTTTTCTTTTCTATTTGTAAAACTCGCCTCGCGGCTGGCGAGAACCTCAATCTCGCCAGTTTTAAAAATATCCGTATGCAGAGAGGCGCGAACGGCATCTAGCGGCTGTTCGCGCCAATAAAATGGCGCGATTGTCTCCGTTTTGCCTCGCCAAAAAAAACTGCCGCTCGCGGCCATTGCAAAGGGAAAAAAAAAGGCGCGAATTTGTTTTAACACATTTCTGAAGCGCGCATCTCGCCAATTTAAACTCGCCACACGCATCCATGTTAAACATAGCAGAATTCGCACCTTTCTGCATATGGAGATTAAAACTCTCCAAAAAAGCTACTTTTTAATAAATTCGCCAATTTTAAAATTCGCTGCTCTCTGCATAGGCCCCATAGTTGGTTTCAAGAGCTCGGTTTACTATAATTTATCTATGAAAAACTCTGTGTCGGTCCATTAAAGGCACCCCAACCTCAGGAAATATATACTTCTCCAGTACAGCTACCATAACTTTGTATTTTATATCAAATTAATGCATTTGATTAAAAATCCATATAAAACTTTTGGTACAATAAACAAATATTTCAGTATTGTTTATTTGTAAAGCGCCAACATATTCCACATCTCGGTACAATGGGGGGTACAGCGTGATGTCAATGACATAAACAGATGGACATACACAATAAGGACAAACAGATACAGAAGGCAATTAGGGTCCGGTGCTCCTGAGAGCTTACACTAAAGAGGGAATCCGGGACAATGTTGAAACAAAAAGCGAAGTGGCTCCTCATCGTGGAACGGAGCGTGCCTCGGGATGGAGTATGGTCCAGTCGCACAGCTGATCCCATTTAGCTTTGGGCGTATGGGTGTTAGCGCGGAGCTTGGTCCAGCCACACAGCAGGTCCCAATAGAGTCGGGGGAGTGGAGTTGGTAGATGTTTGGGATATGCCAGATGGGCTTCCTTAAAAAGGACTTTTCAGACACCAGAAAGCTGGGAGAGAGTCTGATGGTGCGAGAGAGGGCAGTACGGGAGAAGTCTTGTAGGCGGGAGTGAGAGGAGGTAATAAGGCCGGAGGAAAGACGGAAGTCAAGGACAGAATGTAGAGGGGGGGGGGGGTGTAGGTATGTATTTAGGGATGACGGCTGAGATGTAAGTGGGAGGGGGCAGTGTCATTGAGAGAATTGCAAGTGAGAACCAGAGTTCAAAATTTTATTCTAGAGAATATGAGAAGGCGGAGTAGGGATTTGCATAGTGGTGCAGCCTAGGTGGAGGGTGAGCGAGGTAGATGTGTCTGGCAGGAGCATTTTTTTGGGATGGATTGGAGTTTGGAGAGCCGGACGTGGGGAATGCCAACTAAGAGAAGGTTGCAGTAGTTAAGGTGGGACTGGATGAGTGAGTGAGAAAAGGGCACATCCCATATGGCAGGACTTAGTGAGGGAGTGATTGTGAAGAGTGAAGGAGAGGGCAGAGATTACCCCTAGGGGGCAGGCTTGAGGTGTTGGTGAGATTGTGGTGTTATTGACCGTGAGGGAGCAAACTAAATGCGGCGACTGTTTGATCACGATTAAACCCCTAGAAAAGAAGTAATAACGTGAGGGCAAACCTCTACACATCACAACCGCCTCTGGCGTGCCATGGCGCCAATCTGTACCAGGTATGTCGTTAGGGTACTGTAAAGATTAAATAATTTCTCGGTGTAAGTGGAACTGATTTTGAAAGCGTGATTGAGTTCTGGCCCCTATGGCATCAAAGAGGCGTCATCCTCGAGCAAACAATCCCCTCCCCAAAAAATCTGACGCAAATCACTGTCAAAATACTTTATATAGCAAAATCATACAGGTAAATCATACAGGAAAGATGTTCCAAGTACATGCAAAGTATACATTATTAATTGGCGTTGGATATTACATGTGCCTCCTCTTCAACCAGACTGAATAAAATCTCACTTTAAAATATGTTCCCTTAAGTCTATCATGCTGTAAAAAAAAATCACACACAAAAAAACCCCCAAATGTACAAGTTGTAGGTAAAGAAGATTTAAACAAGACACAGTTAAATATTGGGCCATTCTGCTGTTGTAGGTGCAGTGACTAGTGAGCTGCCAGCCTGACAGGCAGCGTGAGAATAGTTTGGGCTTCAAGCACAATCACCCAGCCAAATTTAACAAGAAGAAAATCAGCGTCCCAAATGTTATTTTTTTTAGCCTTTTTCTACACACTCGATAAAATGAGTCCAAACACGCGTTATAACAGGAAAACAAGCCGCCACGCACATGACATGCCTTCTGCAGAGCTGGGGGTTTGGGGCGCGCAGTCCTGTTTGGATGCCTTGCTGCAGTGGCGCACACAGATTTATTGGACCCGCAGGTGAGCTTCTGCTTTATTTCACATCAACCTGAAAAATGTTTTCCACTTGAGATGCCGCCTTGTGCTCACAAGCTGGTCTCGCATCCTTAGCACAAGTGATGTCACCTGACTACGTAATGGTTAGACCAGGAGTGGCCGACTCCAGTCCTCAAGGGCCACCAACAGGACAGGTTTTCAGGATATCCCTGCTTCATCACAGGTGGCTCAATCAGTGGCTCAGTCCTGAAAACCTAACCTGTTGGTGGCCCTTGAGAACTAGAGTCGGCCACTCCTGGATTAGACATATACCATTTTAGCAGGCTCAAAACCCAGACCCACGGTATTGCATACGTATATATTTGTTTATGCCAACTTGTTTGCGGTCTTTGTTTATCTGACTACGTAATGACAACGGCAACGCAGCACATGGTTGACACTTTTACTGCCAGCAACACATTGATGTGCAACTGTGACCCCCTCACCCCCCTCCCCTCCCCCCACTCCTTGGCATTAAAAGGGTTATCTTTCAAAACCATGCTATTATTATACTACTCGTACTACTGAAATACTATGGGAAAAATAGGCTAATAGTCCAAGGACCGGTGAAACAGGGCTATATTTGTAACCATAATCGGTCTTGGTGTGTCAAGTACGAGTGTTGCTGCTAGCGGGGAGTAAATGACTTCTTTAAACTCGAATGATCTGGTAGATAGTTACCTCGTGCCCACATCTTGTTCTTTGATGTCACCCATCCAATAACTTGATCTTAATTTACCTTTTTGTGCTGAGCTCCATTTCCCCCCCCCCCCCCCGGCTGTGCACCCCTTCCCCTCCTTGGGATCAGACATCTCTTACCGAAATACTACTGCTGCTCAAGTCCAACCTTCTTCAGCTTCTTCTAATGAGAGCAGAAGAGGAACCAAGGGCCATTATTGGGGCTCTACAAACATTTCACCTGATACCCCCAGTACCAGGCCTTAAATCCCAAAGAAAAACGCCCTCATTTTGGAAAGCATGTTTCTGTTATCGTGACATAGAAGGCAGTGGGGACAAGACACAATCAACCTTTCATACATAGTTAAGCTACTATAACTTCCAGAAAGTCTATGTGGACTGAAAGCAATATCCGTGCACACTGCATTTTCAGGGAGATCTACAATTTCACCTCCAAACAAGCAATACACCTCTAACTAGCTGGGTATGTTGAACGGCAGTTAGGACAGTCTACAAATGCATATTTAGAAGAATTCCCTCTCTCTGTGTTAGGGTTGCCAGGTGGTTTCTCCAAAATTACTGGACACAATTGTGAAAGGTGAGATGTGCTTGAGACAGATGGACACACACAACCCTCTCACCGCTCCTTCCTGTTTCCTCCTCTCCATGGCCTCACCCTCAGGGCTCCTGACACCTTCTCCTGATTGGCTGCATTACCCAACAGAAGACATTCAGAATGGAGGAAGCTGCCCAGCACCCCTAGCAGCAACCCTGCTCTCTCCCGGCTCGGGAAAATCCCACGGTCAGGCCACTACGTCCAGAGAGGTAATACCGGACTCATACATGTTCCGAGACGTAATACCAGACACATACATGTTCAGAGAGGTAATACCGGACTCATACATGTTCCGAGACGTAATACCAGACACATACATGTCCAGTATTACCTCTATTTTTTTTTACTGGACAGAGTATCCAAATACTGGACAGTCCGGTTCAATACTGGACACCTGGCAACCTTACTCAGCGTTGATATGAAGCAGCGTAATAGAATATTGGATCTTTGTTTTAAATACATTCTGAAATATAATAGAAATACACAGTGAACTCTATTGATCTTCATGTTAAACAGCAAAGTGATCAACGTCTCATTCGTAGACTTGCTGCCGGGCGAGCGGGTCTCTCCTCCTCCTCTCCTGCACGAAGCGCCTCAATTTGGCACTGGAGAAAAAGACCGGAGGTTGCTGCAACGTGGCCAGCCCCGCCTCCTGTAGCCATGGCAACTTGAGACAGTCTGAGGCGGAGGGCCTTCCCCTGCAACGGGAGAAAAGGTGTCATGGTAGCAGTGCCGGGAAGTGTAGACAACACAAAGACCACTCATGTCTAGAGATGGGCGAGTTTTTATGGCGGCTATGGATCCTCAGCGGATCGGCCGGTCCCTTTGGTTAGCGGATTTCAGCGGGTCAATCTGAAAAAGGGCGATTGGCGTTTTGCGGATTTTTATCATTATTACCAATACACTCCGCGGCTTCCGCAACCCGAGAACGGATTAGTAGAATCCAATCCGTGGATTCAGCAATCCGGTGGTGAATTTTTAAGAACCGCCACCGAGTTGCTAAATCCGCAGATTAGATTCTACTAATCCGTCCATTGTCCTAAAGCTAAGCAACAGCTGCATCTATTAAAAAAACAACTTTAAAAAATGTAACCAGCATTTCCACTTTATTACCACATTATAATAATAAGGCTAAAATCCTAGCATAACTCCATATAAGTCTTCAATAATGGCAGGTCTCGTACCATGGATTTGCCCACAATGTGCTCTGCAAGAAGGACACGGCCCCCCCAGATAATCCCGCGTAGCATCTCGTAAACTTGATCATTCCTTTCTTGATTCCCTTTTCCAACTCGGACGCGGTGTCAGAGCTGAATGGATATTCAGAGCTCAACCTAAGGAAACGAGCAAAGAACGAAGAACGTAGGTTTCTGTTAACTCCAATCGTAATCATTCATATTATTACTGCGTTACTGCATCGTTTTAAGTAGCGGAAACCCAAATCCATGGCTGCTGTATTGTCACTACACAAATGAGACATATCGGTAACTTGTGGAGCACATATCTACAAAAGTGCATTCGTACAGATTTGAAATGTGGCTCAGGGGATGTAAATTGCTCCTTCAAAAATAAAATGTGAAATCATAATAAATTGGGGGGTATCAAGGCTTTTCGCAGCACAACTAAAATCTACATACAGGGGTTATTCATCAAGGTCCATTACGGATTTGGGTACAAGTCAATGGGAGTTAACCCATGTTCTGGTGTGTTAACCTGCAATGGAGCTTGATGTCTGTTGGTTCACACAGCTGTCTTCAAAGTCAAATAGTGTCTTACACCTTCACGTGCAAATCCGGGGTGTGGTGCAATTAAGGATATCAGTACATTGGAAGAAAAAATCCAAGTATTCCCACCTAACTTCAAAATAAGTCTGGGAATGTTTCGCTACCCATAGAAGGAACAACAAGTAGACACAACATGCAATTCAGGTTCCTTTTTATCATAAAGCCAAGTCACACCGAGGGTCATATTTACATAGCAGTCTTCAGAAATAAGACCCCTTCTGGCGCTCAATTTAGAGCACCTTGACTTCAATAGGCTGTCAGCCGTCTTCCAGCGCCGGAAGGCGCCTGATGGCAGAAGACTGCTTATTCATAGAAGAACAGAATGAGCTAGCACTCACCCTGTCGTACACGAATCAGCGAGAGGTGCTATGACCCTGCATCCACACCGCAAGATGCATACAACTATACAACAAACAAACTGGATCCGCACTCAAACATAATAATAATGAAGGACTGACGTTTTGCTTTTGGTCCCACCAAGGTTCTTCTTTAATTTATAAAAAAAGAAGCAGCAATAGAGAAAGAATCAGCACACACAGGGAGAGGAAATGTTAGCACACACGCACACTGCTATATGTGCACAATAGAGCAACTTTGAATGCCTCCTGGCCCCTGCGTCAGGCTTAAACTTGGTGAGACCAAAAGCAAAACGTAAGTCCGTCATTATTATTTGTGAGGGCTGATCCAGTTTGGTTTTTGTATAGAAGCCTGCTTAGTAAAAATGGGCCTGAATATTCACAATGGTCTCTTAATTATGAACACCAATAAATTAACCCATATCAAAGCTATACTTACATAAAGAATGCTGTAATACCGACCGACCACACATCCGTTGGGGGGACAGCTCCTTGCCCTTCCAAAAGTTCTGGAGCTGAAAAAGAAGCTCTATTTATTGAGATATAAGACTCAGACACTGAAACCTTATAGCCATTAATTCCCTCTTACAGAGTTAAGGTATATAACAGTGGCATGCAGACAGCATGAATATAGGATGGCAGTTTTATACACAGTGCTGATTTTATAGTCGTTTTCTCATCGGAAGATCTTACAATATGAAACATGATTTTAAGCCGTTTACTGCTGAAGGGGGAACACTTAAACACAGGGAAACAATAAACAGGATTACAGTTATTTGTAAAGTGCTTCTTGTCAGCGGCTGAAGTATTATTTTGAGAGTTCTACAGCTATTGTTACACCTTCCTTTGTTTCCAAAGCTGGCTATTGAGATTATGCTAGAAATGACAGTATAGTAGCTAGCTATTTTGTGAGTTGTAAAATAAAGAGCAACTTGCAAGTTTGAAGTATTACTACTGTATTTCCATCATATTTCAGGAGTTCCACTAGTTGAAAATCCATGTTAGAATCGGGTGGTTAAACAGGTGTACCATAGCCTGCCGGCAGTTACTACTTTTCCTCTGGGCCTTTCCTCTGTCAGTCCTGTTAGTGCAGGCAGTGGAAAGGTTAATTCCTTCTTTAGGCCTGTGTGTGTGTGTTACAGCCTTGAATGATGTCATCAGTATTCAAGGGCAGGCCTAGCAACTTCTGAGGATGTCAATCTGAGGGGTGGATATTGGTTGGAACGTCCCCTGGTGTGTGTGGGCCAATCTGTATCCGGCTCTGGCTTGCTATGAGTCACAAAGATTCCAAATTGTGACATCCTCCAAAATTAGTCCAGTGGAGTTCTGGGAGAGTTAGAGTGGGCAGAGAGATAGAAGAAAGAGAGAGGTCTCTCCCTCCCACCCATGAGGGGCAGGGAGGGAGGGGAATTATGCTGCTCAGGGAAGAGCTCTGAGTTATACAACATGGAGAGAAATAGGTAGAGGATGATGAGAAACCTGTGAACCCTGCTATTCTCTGTACTGGAGCTGCCTGTGAATAAAGAACAGAAAAGATATGCTGTGTGTGTTCCTGTCTCTGAGAATGAAGGAGTGTCAGTGGGGGTCCATCCCCTGAATATCTACAGGGGATCCTTGCTGGCTGGAGACACTGCACCAGAGAGATCAAGGTAACCTGTCCTTCCTGTCCTGCTTTCTCCCCATACCACCGCAGAGCGCTCAGCCCTCCTGTTACCAACAGGTCAAGAAACAGCACCAGAGTACCTGATAAGAGCATACCACCCCCAATCCCACATGGGGGGGGGGGGGGGAGTAGATGGGCTACACAGGAAAAATCAAATTTTCACAAAACATGTCCTACGAAAGTAACACTTGTTTTTTCATGTACAAACCCTAATATTGATGTATCTTAAGTATGTATGCTTAAATGTAGATAACATTTAGTATACAGTAAAATACAAAATCTCTTATCAGTCTATGTGCAAAATTCTATATCAATCTATGGGCGTGAGTTTCTAAACTCTGATATGGGGTATCGGTACGTAATCATTCAAGTCAGTAGCAGTTAATACCATTATCGGAGCTTATTGAATCTCCACCAATGGTTTTAATCTACTCTCTCACCCAATTATCTAATATTATTTTCTGTTTATAGTTCACTACTTTATAACAAACAATGACTAGTGTGGAACTAGTGACTTAATTTGGCTTGTCGCTATTTAAAACACTATTTAAAGAATCATAGAAAGAATAATCATTTAAATAATATGTAATGACCTTGTCGGGACAGTAGACCTGCGCGTTACCAAAATCCAACATAAAACATTTGAACTTATTGTAAATTCTATTCTGAGGACATTTGGTGATGTGAAGTCATTAACATGTATTGATTTACAACAAGGAAAAATAGTAAAGCCCGTGGGACCATATGTGAATCAGTTCAGGGTAGACGTGACCTTAGAGATGAGCGAGTTTGGATTTTTGAAATCCAGAACCCCAAACCTTGGCAAACTGCATTAAAATGAAGCTAATAGCCCTGTGGAAAATGTTGCTTGGATTGCTGATGTTCAGGGGGTTGAGATTCCAAAAACCCCAACTGGCTCATCTTTACCTGCAATGGGTAGTCAGGTCCATATTAGTGAGGCATAGGGTGACAGCACTAATGCCCAGGTTTACTGAACTGTGCTAAACCTAAACGTGCTGTAAAGCTCATCACCATTTAGTAAATCTGGGCTTGAGTCTGAGTATATACAGGCCCCCTACTTCACATGTTGGAGGAGACCTTACCTCCATTCAACTGGACAAGGAGTGGCACAGGGAAGACAGTTTCGCAGCTAATATGGGACTATATATGGGACAATAGAGAGAAGGCCCAGTTCTCACAGTTTAACCAAGATAACCATTCAATGTTGATGATATGTTGATAGCAAACTTACCCATTGTTTCTAGGTAATCCAGGTACCTTCCTAATGTAATGACCTTGTCTGGACAGTAGAACTGCGCGTTACCAAAATCCAAGATTTTGAGTAGTTTATGTTCGGTTACGATCGTGTTTTCTGACCTCAAGTCCAGGTGCAGGATCTGATTAGCATGGAGAAACTCCACAGCGCTAAGCATCTGCCAGAGATAATCTCTGACCTCCAGCTCTGAGTAAGACAACCTAGGAGAGATAACATACAGAAAAACAGAATGTCCAACCTACACGATTTATTTGATACTGAACATTGTCTACCAACACTTTTGTTTCATCTTTAAACCAGGGTTGGCCAACGCCAGGCCTCAAGGGCCATCAACAGGTCAGGTTTTAACATCCCTACTTCTGCACAGGTGGCTTGGCCGAAGAAGGGACATCCTGAAAACTTGACCTGTTGGTGGCCCTTGAGGACTGGAGTTAACCACTCCTGTCTTAATACTTTAATACTTCATAATACCAGAAGGAGGGGGATGAACACAGGGTTTTATTTTCAGATCTGTTGGAGATGGTATTTTATGAAGCACAATAGCCATGTAACATGCTGTTAGGTTTGTCAGTATGCACTCAATCTGTAAAGCATTTGCAAGTAGTCATACCCTGCAGACAAACATTGCAGAAGCTCCTGCCCCTCACACAGCTCGAGGACTAAAACCAGGTGCTGTGGGCTCAGATAGGCGCCGTGTAACTGAACTATGTTGGTATGGTGGAGCTTCTTCAGGATCAGGTATTCCATCACAGTGGACTCCTTCTTCTCTTCTTTGTATGATATGATTTTTGCTGCAAGAACTCTTCCGCTTGACTTCTCCCTGCATGGCCTGACAACGCTGAAGCGACCCCTGAGAAGACACAGACAATACCCATGAGTTGTTACCTTGGATGAATGATCTAACGTCAGCCAAAAAACGAGAAAAGTCATATCAGTGACACAGTAAAAAAACGGAGAAATCCTGTACATTCGTCTCGGAGTTAAAACGTAGAGAAGGAAGAGTATTATTCTGCTGTTCTCCCAATACTCATGTTCTTGCACCCTTTCTCCTCTTCATACTTCCGTACTGAAGAGGTAAGGTATTTATTTAGTTATAAAATGTGTAACCAAGAAGTAATAAATTGAGAGTTTCTCTCGTTTTCAAGTATGTCCTGGTCACAGAGTTATGATGACAATACATGGTTACATTAAATTAACAGTGTTATACATTATATTTAAAGACATTTCATGAACAGTTAATGATAATATATCGTCATTGTGGAGGTGAAAGTCATTAATTACATTCCTTGAGAATTGAGGAAAAGGCGATTAAATGCTCTTTTAGACAGGAAAAGCTATGTATTTAAAAGGAAGGTATTTTGATATGACAAGTTCTGAAGATTAGGTGTCTCAAATGAGTTTTTCTATACAAATATCCAGATATCCAGACAGGAAGAGCATTTAGTGAGTTTTTATAAAAAATGCACTTAATGAGTTTTACCTCTACAGCGACGATATATTATAGGCGTATGTAGCAGTTACAGACCAGATTAAAATGTGAGACAGCTTTAGTTTTGCAAGAACTTAGACTGGTGTCGGCTGTGAGAGGCAAGACAGGGAAAAGGAACTTTGTGCCTAGACTCAAGTGATGGCCAATACTAGTTATTGTTGTGTTCTTGATGTGTGTTGTAGTTACATTGTAGGACAAAACAGGATATTGAGTTGAAGAGGGTGTCTAGTTTGCTAAGGTGAGTTTGGGGTACTGCACAATATACTATGTCCTCATAATCTATCATTGACATTTGCATCCGCTGTGAGATGAACTTTCTGACCAGTGGTCTTAGGGAGGATTTGTTCCTATAAAGTACACCTAGTTTGGCATAGGTTTAGGATGTCAGGGTATCAATGTGCAACCCAAATGTTAAATGGGAGTCAAACCATATGCCCAGATATTTAAAACTAGTAACAGGGGCTAGGGTGGTATTAGAGTTGCTTCTGCTCTGTACTGTAGCTCAGTCATTGGTAGCTTTAGAAATGTAACTCTGGTCCCAAATACCATTGTTAACGTTTGTCAGTGTTTAAAAACAGTTTGTTTGGGGAAATCCAGTTTTCATGTCTCGAAAAAATCAGATTGAAGTGCATGTCCAAGGTCGGAGAGGAAAGGTATGTGTGCATATAAGATTGCGTCATCCACATGCATGTGTATTGAAGTTCCCTTCCAGCTGTAGAAAAATCATTGATGAAGATTGCGAAGAGTAGGGGCCCCCAAACAGAGCTTTGCGGGACACTGCAGGTGATATCCAAGGGTTGGAGTTAGAACCTGAGATGGACACTTGTTGGGATCTACCTGATAGGTTGGAATGTAACCAGTTTAAAACATGTTCCTCTATTCCAGAGCTCTGGCGTTTGTTAAGCAGGATAGCATGATCAACAGTATCAAAAGCCTTTGCAAAATCTAGGAATACTGCACCAGTGAATTGTCACCGTTCCATTACACACTGGATCTCATTGCAAACTTTTAGCAGGGTAGTTACAGTGGAGTGTTTGGGGCGAAAGCCTGATTGGAATTGGCTAACGAAATTTGTCTTGGTATAGTAATCGCTTAATTGGGAGTGAACACATTTTTCCATGACTTTGGATAGTATTGGGAGGAGAGATTGGCCTGTAGTCGGAGACAGTGTTTTTGTCCCTACTTTTGAACATTGTTATAACTCTGGCAGTTTTCCAGGTCTTTCGGACATAGCCCGCAGAGAAAATAGAGTTGAATAGGTAAGCAAGCGGTATGGCAATGGCTGGGGTACCGAGTCTTAGAAACTTTGATTGCAGTAGGTCAGGTAAAGGGAAGAGCAAGTAGCAGACATATAATGGAACAATCCTAGTATAACTCAGCATTAGCCATAATACGAGTGCCACATGTTTGCTGTATATCCTTCACAAATCCATCGAGTTTATATACAGGTAATTTAGTATTCCACATAATCAATGAGATCAAAAAGATGCTTAAGCACAATGAGGGATTCCATACAACCCACCTCTTGACCTTCATTTGATCTCTCTCCAAAGTCTCTGCCGTGTCACATGGCTCTTCTCGTACAGCCAGATTCAGAGATGCTGCAGTGGGGACAAGAAATGAAAGGCTTGATGTGCTCAGTTAACGTTATCAGGTAAAGTATTATATTATATGCAGGAAGTGATTGAATTTAGAGACTGGCGACTTCAGGAAGTTATGATGAGTCCTCCGTACCTGCGTCTGGCCCAGCCTTCCCGAATCTGAGAAAAAACCTCAGTTTTGATTCAGCTGGGGTGCAAACATGGTGAGAACAAGTGTTCTCTTTGTGTTTCCTTCATGTCAATTGTAAAATATACTGGACACCTAACAAGCTCCTATTGAACCCCCAAAATAACCACAACATATATATAAGCATATGAGTGTCACAGAGGAGTGCTACTGAGCATGGCAATATATATTTAAAACCAGAGACAGAACATAAAACACAGACAGAGCTCAGTTTTAGCACATCCAGTGAGACTCATACACGGTACAGTGCCTAAATATATATGTATAGATATCTATTAAGTAAAATGGTCTTTTAGTTTGACATTTTTGGCCAAAATTGTTGTAAGCCCCTGAGCCAACTGCACGGCAGACCACATATCAGGGGTCCCTAACGCTAATATAAATTCTTAATAACCTGTGTAATAACAGGAAGAATGATTTATAGTAAATCTGTCAATATTAGTTGCAAAGTTCTAAGTCTGGTTGAAGCCTTTATTAACCTGTACATTACTAGGAAAAGCACTCTGTATTAGAGTTGTCACAACCATCCAGCAAGCAAACAAGTTCCCCTGTGTGGAAGATGCTATGGAGTGAGCCCTTAACCATTTAAATGTGGGAGGGGGTGAGCTTAAATTAAGTAGGAGGTTGCCAACCTCCAATCAGCCAGGACTAGCTGAAACACAATTGTGAAATATACTGGACACCTAACAAGCTCCTATTGAACCCCCAAAATAACCACAACACACATACAAGCATATGAGTGTCACAGAGGAGTGCTACTGAGCATGGCAATATATATTTAAAACCAGAGACAGAACATAAAACACAGACAAAGCTCAGTTTTAGCACATCCAGTGAAACTCATACACGGTACAGACTTAGAACTTGGCAACTAATATTGACAGATTTACTATAAATCATTCTTCCTGTTATTACACAGGTTATTAAGAATTTATATTAGCATTAGGGACCCCTGATTTGTGGTCTGCCGTGAAGTTGGCTCAGGGGCTTACAACAATTTTGGCCAAAAATGTCAAACTAAAAGACCATTTTACTTAATAGATATTTATACATATATATTTAGGCACTGTACCATGTATGAGTTTCACTGGATGTGCTAAAACTGAGCTTTGTCTGTGTTTTATGTTCTGTCTCTGGTTTTAAATCCTTCATGTCAATTGCCACAGCAGAGAGTGGGGCTTATAAAGAAAGTAAAGCTACAGAGTGCAGGGATAAAAAGGACAGAAAGAAAGAGAGCGGTGATAAGTCAAGCAGAGAGAGGGAAGAGGGAGGAGGAGAGAGGGAGGCAGGATAGAGAGGGGGAGGGGGGGCAGATTGGGGGATAGGGCGACAGATTGGGGGGTATAAGGGGATAGGGGAAGGGAGGAAGAGAGAGAGATAGAGCAGAGTGAAAGAGCAGAAAACAGAGAATAGCAACAAGGCCAATATTTAATGAATATAGAAGAATAAAGTAAAATAAAATAATTATAATAATTGTCATCGGTAATTAAAATGTTATTTACTTTTTCTTTGTGCTAATAATCAACCACATTATTTTGCATTATTATTATTTTTGTTAAATAGAGTTCAAATGATAAATGCCATAATAGGCTGTATTGTTACACATTTGTTCTCCAGAAGTCAAAACAATTTTAGAGATAAAACCAAAACTAAACACCTGGGCCAGATTGGTGTCTCTGGCTGTAATACAGAGTCTGGAGGTATTCGATTTTCTACAGATAATATAAATGTATGCAGGGCCGCAAACACAGTTCCCGGGGCCCAGGACTAGAGTTACGACTGCTCCCGCCCCCTTGGAATACTCCTGATGAAACTGCCAGCGGTGAAACGCGTAGAGTTACCGTCACTTGAGAGAATAGACACCGGTGCAGTGAATTCTTACATCCGGGGATTCTACCCAAAAGTGAGGGAGCTTCACAGAGCGACGCCGGGATCGCGAAGGAGTAGGAGGCGGTGAGAGCGCTACCCCCCTTTGGATCTTTGCTGCGTTTGTGATTCCCACTCTCTTTATTTTTAACACAATGTGAGTGTTACATTTGAGTCTTTATATTTGTACAGACCATTATACAGTCTGCACTATGGGTCTGCTCTGGTTCTCTTTGGAAAGGTCCTCTCTAATAAGATCCACACTACCATTGCCACTGATTTTGGATATGCTTATTTAACTGGGGAATATGTGAGTATATTTCCTATCAAAGTTTGGCACATCTTTTTTGGTTCCCAGACATTTTGACACTATAGTGTATTTTTTTATTCATTTTTGGGTAAACCATCGGTGCTCCCCGTGTCCTGGACATTGTTGAAATGGACTGGGGGGGGGGGGGGGGGGGGAAGGGGGGGGTTCTATGGAAAAGAATTGTGGCGATGTTCTGTTTCCATTTTGTCAGTTCTGTTTTAGGTGTCCATTTTGTGTGAAAGAATGTGTGTGTGTGTGGGGTATGAATGAGTTTTGTTCGACAGTAGATTTACGACCGTGCCTTTAGCTCAACGCCCACAATTTTAGTATCAAGAAGCACCTGGTTCCTATAGAGTGCTGTTTTAATCCAGTTTTAACCAGCTTTTAATGATCTGTAAGATGATAGGCTTAGAATAGGCAGTAGTCATTTATTCCTAGGTATAGATTACCATATAATATTTACTCAGACAGAGGAACTCATTTCACAGGACAAATTGTACAGGAAGTGTGCAGGAGTTTAGGTATCGAATATCATCTTCATTGCTCCCATCATCCTCAGAGTGCAGGGGATGTTAAAAGGGTTAATGGTACCCTATGTACAGTACCTGACAATACGGCTAATATTACCCATGATATACTAGTGATAAAAGAAGTAGTAACAAAGTTGGAAGACTCTTTGAAAGTATTCTATAGTTGGGACTTGGGACTAGGCACGCGGTTTGGATCACTGGGACCTAAACTAGTGCAAGGACTGATTATATGTGTATGTGTTTTTGTCGTCATATTCATTGTTATTTCTTGCGTTAAAAGATTGATCACCAAGCTGACCGCTCAAGTTATTCCCTCCATGCCCCTCCAAGAAGATATATATGAAGAACAGACAGAAACCCCTCTTATGCAACAATACCCTCCTGATGTGATCAAACGACAAATAAATACTTGTCAGGAGAGGGAAAAACAATTTCGAATGGATAAGGAGTGGGCGAGACTCCAAGGGATTGAGGTACCGGACAAAGGGTTACATGAAAGAAATACCCTCTACTAGGGATGGATACCGTGCTTTTCAAGAATAAAGTTATACATTTCTCACTGAAGATTTCATAAAGTATAAAAGAGACGACTGTTTAAATGGACTGTGGGGGGTCTATGGAGAAGAATTGTAGCGATGTTCTGTTTCCATTTTGTCTGTTCTGTAATGTTTTTAGTGTCCATTTTGTGTGAGTGAATGTGTGTGGTATGAATGAGTTTCGTTCGACAGTAAATTTACGACCGGGCTAGTAGCTCAACGCCTACATTCCTTGTATCAAGAAGTTTCTGGCTCCCATAGAGAGCTGTTTTAATCCAGTTTTAACCAGCTTTTAATGATCTGTAAAATGATTGGCTTAGATTAAGGGAGTAGTTATTATATTCTGCCTAGTAACCTATGTTAAACAAAGGAAATTAAAGTGTATATAAAGTCTGCTTGGGCCCTCCCCTGGCAGAAAGTCTCATTGACTTTTGAATGTGTATTATCTTACTATATGCTGTACAGGTAAAAACTACTCATTATCTAATAACCTGTGTTTGCTCTTATATATTTGAGTTTGCAAACAACGACAACATCTACAGAGGGAGTGGCTTGGATTCTGCAAAGTCATACTATACCAGATGACAAGTTAGACACCTTCTAGAAGGTGGGCGTGGCTAGGTTTCTGCTAACCCTGTACCATTTTCCAAGCACATCATGTTAATCGTTTAAGGCCCGTAAACTTTGAAGTGAAAATAGTAATCCCAAAGGGGGTTACATGCATTTATCTTAACCAGTTGCTCCCAACCTGGTCTGGGCGTTTCATCGGAAATTTCCTGCCAAACCAGCTTAGATCGCCCGGAGGTCTTTCCTCAAGAGGTGGGTACTGTAAGGATTCTGCTCGATCCGTGTCGGGTTTTGCTGTGGTTCAGGTTTTCCAAGTTGCCTGCCCTTTCTGCTCACTTTGGCCATTTTGGGTACTGGCAGCCTGCTATATAAGGCTGCAGTTACTAGTGGGAGTCGCCGAGCAAGGTTCTACGTTTGCACTTCCTGTTTGTCTACACTGTCACACCTTACCCTTTTGTCTGTTTGGATTCCCTTGTTGCTGACCCCGACCTCGCTGCTTCCTGCCTGCCCTGACCTCTGCCTTTTTACAAGACTTTGCACCACTGCCGCCAGCCCTGACCTCTGCCTGCTTACCGACTTCGGATACTCTTACAGGACTCTGTCCCCGGGCTCTGGTCGGTTATTCTGCATCCCTACCTCAGCCCTGCTGGTCCGCTTCCTGATTGGAGATGAGCACCGTCACAGTATCCCGCTGGTTTGTGAGTGTAGCTCTGTTAGGTGATGTCGCTGTGTCTGTTGGCTACGGCCGAAATAAACACCCCTTTATTTGATCTCTGTGTCCTGTCTGGTGCGTGATCCCGTGAAAGAGTCCTGGTCTCCCGTGACACCCCCGAAGAACCAAAACCTACACTCTGCTCACAGCTCTATTTTCTATTAGCAGCTGATTAGAAATATCGGTTATATTTGCTATATAAATGTTACACTGTGGTGCTAGATTTAAAAAAAAAAAAAAAAAGGACCTTTTGCAATGGCTCACCTGAATTTGTTTTACTGATCTTTACATTAGCAGATACATTGCTGTAAGGTCCCATCCCGGCTTTACTGATGCAGGCGATCCTAAAGGAATAAACAAGTCCTTCAGCGAGGTGATGGGCAGAATAGCAGCAATCCGAGATGTCTGAAGCAAGAGCCCTCCATTCGTCACCTTGTAGGAGGGGAAAAGGAAGAAGAGACAGAGATAAAATAAGGGATTAGATTCCAACAATTGCAGTGGGCAATCTATTCTGTAATATAAGAAATACATTTGCCCTTAGTGGGTTTTGATTATATAAAGCATCATGTGACGTCACGTTGCCATGGCAATGTGGCACCATGTGACGCAGCGTTGTTATGGCAACTCGTCATCACACGGGGATGCCGCTGGAGGTGAGGAGCAAGAGGAGAAGGTATGAAAAAAAGGTGCCGGAAAGTGTCGGTAACCTGTACTGCCGCACACCGCCGCAAAAAAAGCCATATATTTATATATATATATATATATGTAACCCTCCTTGCCCGGCTTCCTAAGGAGGTTACATCAGTGCAGTGGTGTAGAAGGCATCCATATTTATTTACCTTGTCTCAAGGGCTGTCAGTGGTCTCCTAGGCGGTGTAAAAGATGGGCGCCAGGAGTTTTTCTATTGCAACGTAAATCTTTATTTGCGTCCCCTTGCTGGGGAACGCGGCAGTCACAGCATTCACAGATTTACATGGTTGCATGTGTTTTCATCCATACAGATAGCAAGGGTTATTTACTGATGCAGCCACGAGTATCCGAACACTTGCCTGGGTAAATCTGGGGCAATACCCCAGTAATGATGCAACATTTCTGTGACATTCCTGCAGACAGACTAATGGCCCATCGGATTAACACAGCGGGGGTCCATGGCAGTCCCATTCAAACTGTTAAAACTACGTCAGAAATACATGTTATTATGAGCCATCATGTAACGGAGCACTGTGAATGTAGCCCATAAAGTGGGGACTAAATGTTGGCGGTGAAACGCGTCAGGGTTATTTACATAATACCACGAGCTGGCCATTGGCTGCACCTCCAAATCAATCCCAAACAGCAAGTTCAACTAGTGGTACTTGGCGCCCCTTAGTATTGGCACATTATTAACAGCCGAGTTTACCTTCCCTCCGGCACTGCAGAGAGTACGTCACAGGGGTGCTGGATTCCACTGGCTTCCAAACAATAAGAGCTCCGTCCTCATACACCTGAGCGATCTCCGGGCTGGTGGGGCAGCAGGGGATCTCTGTCGGGTGAGAAGAAGCCCACCTTGCAGTTCTGACATACAGTATGTCTATCAATGCAGAGCAATATATTGCAGGAGTCTGCTGTACAGAAGAGGTTCAACGTGCCCTGTGTGACATCGGTGCTTTCTACTGCAAATTCTTAGCAGTATGAGCACGAGCCTGGATCATTTTGGCTTATCTATCGTGTGTACTATTTCTAAAACATTGGGCATAACATGGTCATTATTTTGAGGAATAATACATTGGACAAGGTACGTGACCATGGACACTGCTTGCGACATTACTGGATTCTGATAGAGAGAACAAGAACCACCACAGGGCTTTTAATGAATGAATAATATGAAATGCACTAGATCAAGGGTGGGCAACTCCAGTCATCAAGGGCCACCTATAAGTCAGGTTTTAAGGATATCCAGATTCAGCACATGTGGTTCAATCAGTCCCTGCTTCAGCACAGGTAGCTCAAACAATCCCTGCTTCAGCACAGTTGGCTCAGTCTTTGACTGAGCCACTGATTGAGACACCGGTGTTGAAGCACCTGTTGGTGGCCCTTGAGGACTGGAGTTGGCCACCCCTCCATTACGCAATGAATTCCCTCCACTTACCAGCTCTCTTTAAGATACAGCAGGTCGAGGCGCTGCCAAGGAAACTGGTGACCACACAGGCATATATCCCCAGATCCTGCGCAGTAACCGCAAGTATGGTGAGGAGCTGGTAGTTCTTCAGAGTGGAAGAGATGAGCAGTCTGTCACTGCTGGGGATAGCTACTCCATCTGAAGAGAGAGAGACGTGAGAGGACCGTCCATCACACAGTCGTGAGGAAGGAGAACTGAACGGAACAGGTCAGCTATACTATAATCCGGAAAGTTTGTTTGTCCGGCTATACAAATCCACGCGCGTAATCGTAGAGCAGTGATTTCCAACCAGGGTGCCGCAGGACCCCGGGGTTACGCGAGCACCCCTCAGGGGTTCCGCGGCCACAAAGGGGGAGGAGAGCTGGGACAACTCTTCCATGCTGTCCCAGGCCCGGCGGCACCCGACACAGCTGGGATCCGGCGGCTCCCGAGCTAAGCAGCAAAGCCGCCCGGTCACTGCTCTCCTTCCTCTCTCTGCCGGCGCTGGAAGTCGCGTCAACTTCCGGCTGACAGGGGGGGAGGGGGAGAGGAAGGATCAGGCAAGAGCGCGCGTGCGCCGGCAGCTCACTTAAAGTGAGAGAGGTGTCTGTGAGAGTGTCTGTGTCAGTGAGTGTCTGTGTCAGTGAGTGTCTGTGTCAGTGAGTGTCTGTGTCAGAGAGTGTCTGTGTCAGAGTGTCTGTGTCAGTGAGTGTCTGTGTCAGTAAGTGTCTGTGTCAGTGAGTGTCTGTGTCAGTGAGTGTCTGTGTCAGTGAGTGTCTGTGTCAGTCCCTGCTCCAGCACAGGTAGCTCAAACAATCCCTGTTCAGCACAGTTGGCTCAGTCAAAGACTGATTGAGCCACCTGTGCTGAAGCAGGGATATCCTGAAAAACTGACCTGTTGGTGGCCTTTGAGGTCTGGAGTTGCCTACTCCTTGTGCTAAAGAGTGATAAAACATGTAGCACTGGTTCACTCTGAAACTTTGAGCCAAAGATAGTAAATGGCAGTATGGTTTACACCGCACAACCTGCCTTTGACATGACTTGTGTAACTCTGCATTTACTAAAGGTCTACAGACGAAGCAGCCGGTAATGTGTCAGGAGCTCATGGATAATGCGATTCTCTGCTGATACGGTAGCTCGCTTGTCACTCTTTGAATAGACGCGACTTATTCCATTATCGAACGGCTGCTACATCTGTGCACGGCCATTCCTGTCATCATATAGACACTATATTTACCAACTGGCAATCGTCCTATTTCAGAAGCTGTATTGTGTCATTCAGACATTTTCCAAACTCAATTTGGGGTATTTACTAAAGCCCCCCGGCTGCAAAACTGGGGAATACTCTTTGACAAAGGGCTTAGCCCGAAACGCGTCAGAGTGGGTGGCTGTCCGTTTTTATGGTGTCTCCCCTTGTGGACCAATAAACTAGATTTTTAACCTATGGTGTGCTGGTTCCTGCGATTTGTCCCTTTGCTGTGCTCCACTTCCCTCTCTGGAGGCTGTTTGTCTTCTGATCTTCAATCAAGTTGGATGCACGCCCACACGGATTTCCTGCTGGTTATCATCACTCTACAACTCAAAGTGAGTGGACTGTGATAGTATTACTGATCTCTAATTGTGTCACCAATACTGTTCAGTGACTTATCTGAGTGTGGTAGGAGAAAAGGGAACCCCTTGCCTTTGGTGTTGTGTTCTCCTAATACCCTATAAATCCCCCTCTAAGATTTAAGCCTGATGTGGCAGTCACATATTCATGAACTATGTATTTTGGTTGACAATGGATACCAATCCTTTTGGAGCAGTTTCAAATGATTAATATTCCTAAGAAAATAGAATATTGATGTCTGTGGCTTACGGGACTTGTTATACAACATAACTGTGGAATATATCTATTGCACCATATTGGACTCAAAGTCCTGTTCCCTACAGTATAACCATCACAAACTAATTGCACCAGATCTGCCAAAGGAAAAGCTGTAGTCGCTCGCAGTGGGACTCGTTTTCTTTCAAACATACTGTGTGGAACGTCTCGTGGCTGCCAAATCAGAGCAAACCTAACCCTGTACCAAAATGCCATTGATTTCTCTGTTAAATTTGCAGTGTTTTTGCTCCTGTTTTGCAGCATTGACACATGGATAAATGGCCCCCATGATATCGAGCTTTTGCATTGGCTCTGCCTGAGTTTTGCAGCTGGGAAATTTGAGTAAATAGAACCAGATTTACTAAATGGTGCTATGTCTAAGAATACTGCAAGGCCTATTTGTTAATAAATGTAACATTAAGGGGACGATGTACCACATTGACGAGGTTTGTGCCATGCAGAAGCGCAGAAGTGCTGCTTCCATCCAGCGTGAACGAGATGGTATTAGTTCCTGTACCTTAGGTACCATTATCTAATGTACACAACACGTTTACATGTTACATCAGTCAATGCATTTCATTACTTCCGGGCGCCAGCACTGGTCATTTGAAACACACTGCAGGCCCCTAAGCTTCAAACCATCTTGATAACCATTTTGAACTGAAATAACTTATATGCATTCATTGTTATTAGTAAATCTGATCATCTAGTATTGTGTAAATCATGTGGTTTCCAGCCAATTTGACATGGCTGGAATTGTCCTTCAGTAACTTTATCCCATAATGATATACAGCACAGAAGATAAGATGATGTAAGGCGGTGAGGGCAGCTGCACATAATTAAAGGGCGTTTGAATGACCTTTGAACCATTCCACTTGGGGCGCAGGCTGTGCTGTCCTGCAGGGCAGAGTCACTGAGTGACCCACGGCCACCGTCTGGTCTGTGAGCTCTTCCACAAAAGCTGGGGCTGCAATGACAAAAAGAAAACATTTGGGGCCATATTTACAAAGCAACGGTACTTCCATAAGACACCTTAACCTGGTTTGTATGGACGGTAAGGCGCCATATTTAGTGAGATATGCTGGACGGTGTCTCATGCAGTAGTAATGCTTAATCAATGTGGGCACAAGGAAAGTCAGAGGTGTATGTTCCCCGAAATGTTTCTCGCTGCTTCCTTTACCCGCAGCGCTTACAGAATCTGAGATTGTTATAACCGTAACATGATTGTGTGGTTAGATGTTCTAGTGCAGAGGGTCAAATTATTATGATGAAGGGTTCTCTGTTTTACATTACTGCTGTGAGGATCAGACGCAGGCTCCGCCCCCGTCAAGATCCACTCGCCTGATTGGTTCTTGCTTCTATCCTGCCTGCGTCTGATTCGCCGGCCCTCCTATTTAGGCTCAACCCTTCCACCAGGAAGTTAGCTGAGCATAAACCTTGTGACGTTTGCTGGTCATCCTGTCTTGTCTCACCGTGCCTTGCCTCGTTTACCTCAGACTTCTCTGCTGTCTCCAACCCTCGACCTCAGCTTCCCTACGACTACCCTTCTCTCGCCAACCCTCGACCTCGGCTTCCCTACGACTACCCTGCTCTCTCCAACCCTCGACCTCAGCTTCCCTACGACTACGCTGCTCTCTCCAATCCTTGACCTCGGCTTCCCTACGACTACCCTGCTCTCGCCAACCCTCAACCTCGGCTTCCCTATGACTACCCTGCTCTCTCCAATCCTCGACCACAGCTTGCCTTCAACGATTCTACATTCTCCTACCCTGACCCGGCTATCCACGACTACGAGCCTGCACACCGGCAACGACCTGGCGTCTCTAGGTCGGTGTTCTCTAATGCCCACCTTGGCCTTTTGGTCCTGTCCGGTTTGTGGTGAGCATCCGTTACAACTACCTACACAGTCCTCAACATATTCCCATGGGGGGGGGGGAGGGTGTGGCAAAGTGGTAAAGGTGTCTGTGGAATTGATTGCAAAATCTGCCACTTGTGCTTGTGTAAAGTCACTGTGTCTCTCTATGCCTCAGGAAGCTCACATTAAATTGTAAGCTCTTCGGGTCAGTCACCCCTGTTTTATTCTAGTGAAAGCAAACAGCAGTGGTAAATATTTTCAGTGCGTTTCAAGTGCTTCCCTGAAAACAACAATACAGCCTATTTTTTTTCTGTAAGGTTAAAGTTAAAAGGCACAAGATAACTGAATACTTACCGGGGATATTATGTATATATGAATTAGGTAATCCCCCAATGCTGTATTTATTTATTATCATAGCATTGTTATATATAGGTTATATCCAGGAGTACTTGGTTCATGTTATGATGAACGGTATTGTGGCACGAACACCAGCAGTATCTTGTATTCTCGCCACCGGGACTTACCTTTGTCCTTTGCTGTAAGGTTTGCCAATTTAAATGAAGAGAGTCCTGATTTCTTCTTAGCATGACAGGTCGCCCTAACAGCGGATCCCTGTTCAGGAGGATCGCCCTTCGCCTCCTCAGTACCTGCTTCAGATGAATGACAGGTAAGAACATGCGTGCACTCAGCATTTACAGGCACACCATCACGTGCTGGGATTTATCATCCAATGACATATTAATAGTTAGGATACATTATTATAGAGCTAGAAGACAGGAATGTTATATAGAGGGAGCTCTAGCATGGAAACGGCCCTTCTTACTGCTTCTCAGCCACATGAAAGCACGAAGAAGACAAGTACAGCTCAACCACGTTATAACGCGATCCGCTGCAACGCGGATCCGCTTATAGCGCGATGCAAGCGTGGCTCCCAATTTTTTTATTTAGAATACGTTACAACACGATTATTGATATCATAAATACGTTATTGTACAATGCATACAATTGTACATTATTTCTAACGCGATCCGCTTATAGCGCGATGTGATTCTTTGGACCCCATGCGCAGCGCTATAAGGGGGTTGAGCTGTATATTTTTTGGTCCCGGTACTGGTTTCTTTTTATGCAATTGCCCCACTCGAGAGCTAAGAGGCCTACACGTGTAGCCCCACTTTTTCTGCACAGATATTTGACCCTTATTATTCTGATCACATTACTTAATGTGAAATCCTTCAGCTGTTTTTTTTCTTTTGGAGAAATATTGTTGTAAAAACATTTATTGCAGGGACTGTAAATATGTCCATCGCTGATTTGTGCGAACTAAACTGCTCAGTCCTGATCACTACAGCTTTGGAATCCATGTAACTTTATGGGCCCTAACAAGCCATTAGCAGTAACAATGCTCATTGTCGTATATTCTATGGTATTTATTTGGGGTCCCCCTGGTAAGGTTTGCAGGGCTACGTTTATAAACCTGCACATTTAAGACAGTGACATATCTTGCAAAGGACATGGCATAGTTGGGTAGAAAAACAAGTGAAACTACACTTGGCAGTCATTGGCACTGCTTTTTAGACTTAAAAAATGAACAATATAATGGAATGTACACAAAGTAAATGACTTATCACAGAGGTACTGTACTGTGCACTTTGTATTCATTCTAATAAGAGTGTCCAGGCGAGATTCCTCCCTCCAATTCTGAGATTTGGAGCAGAAAAGTCATCCACTTGCCTTCTTTGTGCAGACTATAGCGGACCATATGTACTGTTGTGCCGACGAGTATTCTAAAACAAATCTCTGGCAATCACCAACAAGACCCAGGTACATGCTGGGTACATGCTGCAACATTTCTGCAGACAGACTAATGGCCCAAAGTGAATGGGACTGACAGGGACCCCTGCTGTCTTAATCCGATGGGCCATAAGTCTCTGCAGAAATGTCACTGAAATGTTGCAGCATATACCCAGCATGTACCCAGCATGTACCTGGATCTGGTTGGTGATAGCCCCAGATTTTCCAAGGCAAGTTTAAGGCAAGTTTTAGAATACTCATCGGCGCACCTGTACATCCTTGTACTTAGCTTTGTTCCTTAATCCATTTATACATCTTATCTATTGTATAATACAAGACTTGTATCTAATAGCCTTTAATACCCATAGAAAATACACAGAGTGAAGGAGAAAGCAGCCTGAAGTGAATTCTGATATACTTCAGGCGCCACCAGTGGTCCAATCTACTGGCTGGTGTTTCCTCTCCCTGGTCTTGCCCCAGCTTTGCAGCTGAAAGGCATTCATCTATCACTTCCACAAATCATTACATTGTTCACCTTCTTCCTTTCTCTCCTGCCCGTTCCCCTGCTTTCCTTTGATAATCCGGGAAATGTTGGCCACTGAAGCTTTGACTTTCTGCTTGAGACTTTGGTCTGAGGACTTCCCATGGGGTCTGAACAGTTTGATGCATTTCCTGGAAGTGGTACCTTTTCTCTCTTTAGTTGCAGTTTTGTGAGGCTCGGAGGGTGGTGGCAGTGTCTGAGCTGGAGCACAGGTCTCCGTTTCTAAATCCTTTGACACTTTTGGTTCCACTGTTGTTTCAAAAACACTGCCTTTCAAATGCTGTGTTTGTTCAGGATAGTTTTGCTGCAGCAAGGACAAATGAAACGTCTCAGCAATAAGAGGGTGTTTCTGTTCTTCAATATGTAGCGATTGTTTAGTCACAGCTGTAGATGGGTCCACATGGAATCCTTCTGGTCTCTCGCATTCAGTGGTTTCTTGTGGGAATGCCTTCCTGCCACGAAGATCAAAGACATGGAATTGTGCAGGTTCCAGATCAAATGGACCAATTGTTAAACGCTCCAAGCAGGTGGATGCGCTGTCATGGAGCAGGTCTGTAATCTCCACCAGTGAAACCTCAGAGTGTCTGCCAGCTTCGTCAAAGTCAGAGAAATTATCGGACCTCCTTCCCGTCCCAGAACTGTCAGAATGAGATATAAATGTTTTGCTGGAGCTGCAGCTTTCAATGGTAAACTCTTCAAAGGGCTCATGTGGAAGAGGGGAGGCGTGTGCTTGGCTGAGGGATTCATAAAAGCTGCACTGTGAGATGGATGTGGCTTCTGATTCTTTCATGGCCTGAGCTAATGGGCTGGGTTCCATTGCAGGAGCCTCTGCAACCCCTCCACGGTCCGTCTCAATGAAATTACTTTCGTGTTGCAGTTGTGCTGTTGACTTAGATAGTTTACCTACCGGTGGTAAAGGAGGAGCTCTATGGAACATCTGACCTTGTTGACCTACCAACACATTCATCTCCTCTGACAGATAGATCATTTCACCTACCAGGCACTCGAGAGCAGCACACTGCTCTTTGCTATAAACGGGGGACCTTAACTCCTTGCTTATACTGTGGCAGTTAACATCCTGAAAGGGTATTTTATCAGGAACTGTTGGGGCGGCTGTTTTTACTTCATCCTGTAGGATTAGGGGCACGGGACTTTCTGTTTGATTATCCACACCCGATGCAGGCTCCTGGTATACAGAGGTTTTCAGTGTAACGTCACCATCACACTGGGTGGTGGAGACTGGCCTTGCAGGATGAGAATCTGAAACCAGTTTAGCTGTCAGAGTGTCTGTGGTACTCTTCTCTTCCAACTGCCCTGTAGGGGTAAGTATTTGAATACGCTCTGTATCTGGTGCAGTTATTGTTTGTGTGAGTGTAACAGCCCCATGTTTGTCATCACCCTGTCCTTCAGTAGCTATGTTTTTCTTTAGAGAGGGTGAAATTGCCCTACTTCCTTGATGCATTACTGCTATGTCTGTGTTGTCATCACTAAACTGTACTGCATGGATTGACTTTTCTATGGTGAATTCTGGAGAAGGCTGAGTCTCCTGTCTTATATTTCTCTCTTTTGTGTGATAATCATCATCAGATTTGCTTGGTGTGGTTGACTTTTCTGTTGGAGTGTGTGAAGCTAGAAAAGTATTTGTCTTAGAGGTTGTTTTGATTGTAAGTTTAACACCACCTCCAACTTCAATAGAATGCCCTTCAAATGGAGTGTCTGGGGCAGTTGCTTGTGATGTGCTTGTGCCTTTCATATCATCGGTATAACATTTGGAGGCTGATGGTTGTGTTGTTGCATCCTCTGAAACTGGCACATTTTTCTGTTGCAGAAATGCTATTATTGTACTCTCATCATCACATGATGCTGCAGAAGATGGTCCTTCTTTAACTGAGCCAGAAACCAGCCTAGGTTTTTGATGTAGGACTGCAATAATTATGCTCTCACTCTCTAAGGGGGGTGCAGAAAGTGGCCTTTTGGTTGAAGAGTTTAAAACAAGTGTAGGATTCTCATTATCTTCACGTTGCTCTTGAGTATTTCTCCTTTCTTTTATTGGATCCATTAGACCCTTGAGAGGTTCATCTTCTATTGAAGGTTTTTCAGAATGACACTCAATATTCAAGTCAAATGTATTAGCTTCCACTGGTTCATCTTTTGAGGTATCAGGATCGACTTCCTCCAGAAGAGGTCCCTTGTAAACACTCAGGGACCTGGATTTGTAATCATCAAGTGAGCGACTTCTGCTGGAAGCTTTAAAAGAGGACCTCAGTGATTCCTTCGCGGTGTCAAATGAGACAGACTTTTTCAGAGAGCAAGGTGGACCATCTTGGTCCATCTGAGGCTTCTCATGTGACAGCATCCTTTGTTCCATTGCAAATTGTTCTAGCAGTGGCTCCCGCAGACCGCTCAAAATCTTTTGTGAGTATCCTGCTTTCATTAAGCTCCTTCGTGCTCTTTCACGATGCCTGATGAATTCTTTCTCCTTTAATAACCCTTCTCTCGGAGACATCATTGGACCTTCACAAGCTTGATTGTAAAAAGTGCTGTTGATGATACTCTGCCTTGGCACACATACTAACGGCGGTTTATCAACTCCTTTTTGAATCAGTAAAGCACTGTCGGCAGAGGAACCTCTGAACAAGCAACCAGTCTTTCCTTTCTTTGATGCTAGGTCGCCAACTTCAATTGTAGCTGCTTTAAACAAGGGGGGCTTCCCTGGAGATGTTTCTATAGAATCAACTAACTCTCCCTCCGTTTCCTCCAGCTGTATTTTGTTTTCACCCACTGCAACAGTCTCCTCGATATCTTTTTCTAGTCTTGCCGTATGAGTTTTATCACTAAGTTTCCCTTCCTGCATAATGTCCTCCCCACTTCTCTGCTTTTCGGTTTCTGATGTACATTGTTGTTGAGGTGTCTCCTTATCAGACATTTTGAAAATAGACAGGTGTAGTTCCAGGGAAGGATTACAGTCTCTGGCTGTGGGGCTGCTATCACTTTCATTATCGGAAGAGGAACCACTGCTGGAGGAAGAACTGCTACAGTCGACCAAGTGTCGGGCAACTCCCAAGGAGGTACTCTCCAGCTTTCCTTGCAGAAGTTCTGGAATTGATCTCATCACCAGAATGGATTTATAGCACATTAAGGAACGCTAAAAGCAGAAAGAGAAAATAATGACATATGAATAGAAAATAAGAGATAATACAAAGCAACGTGAGTATCATTTATCAAAGTCTCCGGGATATATAGCGGGGACAAATAAAACTGCACCAGATGTATCAAGCAAACGCATTTTCATTGCTTCGTTCATCATATGCATGATTAGTCAGCCTCTGTTTCTTGCACCTCCCTGATAAATATTCTGTAGATAGAAACATATCTATTTTTTTTAAATATAACACATGGTTAACCAATAATATCTTAAAACCATGCACATGATAAACAGAATATATTATGGTGCACCACAATTTACAAATTGCTTTAAAAAATAAATAAAAGTATAAAATTATAGATACACTTTTTTTTAACTTCTACAATTGTATCAATCACAATTGTAAAATAAATAATCCCATAAAGTGCATACCATCACGCCCTACATTTCATTAAAGACCATGGAGCTCCCTATATGTCCGTTTCCGTCCCATGCTAATCATGCCCTATAAGGTTATAAATAATTCATACCATAGCGATAAGCAAGAGTAGATAGTACACTTTGTTTACTTCCATTTTTAATTCACGTCTAAGGGCCTCATGCAGAGAGCAGCGCTAACAGGGAAAGCGGCATGTTTTGCCGAAATCTGCCTTTAGAAAGGCAGATAATGGCGAGTTTTAAAAAAAGCGCCATTTTTTTTTTTTTCTGAAACTCGCCGCGCGGCTGGAGAGAACCTAAATCTCTCCAGTGTTGAAAACGTCCGTATTCAGAGAGCCACGAACGCCATCTAGTGGCTGTTCGCGCCAAAAAAATGGCGCGATTTTCAACATTTTGCTTCGCCAGCAAGAAGCTGGCGCTCGGCGGCCGGTGGGGGAGAAAAAAAAAAAAAAAAAAAAAAAACGCGATTTTTTCCCCACTAGTTTCAACAGCGCTCATATCCGCTGGTTGAAACTCTCCATATGCAGACAGGATTCTAAATGCAGTTTTATGCCCTTTCTGCATATGGAGAAAAAAACTCTCCATTAATGCTACTTTTTTTAAAACTCTCCAATTTATTCTAGCGCTGCTTTCTGCATAGGCCCCTAAATTGTAGGCTTCTCCTGAGGCTCCATACGATGAATGACCTCCAATGAGGGAATATGTAAATACAGCCCACTAACCAGTGAGAAAATAACATTGGTTAATGATTTTGATAAGAAGACAGTATTAGCACTGAGTTAACAGGCCTCTGTAGATCTGTGCCTGAGGGATCTCCTCAAATAACTGGAATCCTGATCTAGTACGTGATCTTCAACACAGTTTACTTATTCTCTCACTGGGGTCACTCATCAAGTTAACGCAATGCAATTTACGTCCAAAAATAGCGTTAGTGAGCTTTAAAGATAGAGGTTAGCGCTGAACGAGGCGTTAACTTAGGTTAACATCTTGTTAAGTTAATAATGGACCTCTGTGGATCAGCACCTAAGATAGCAATTAAAGGAGAAATAGTAATGATGTGAAACGTCCATCTGCTTGGTGTGAACTGCAGTGGGTTCATCCAGAAGCCAGGACATCCTGGATTCCTTGCGGGGAGCATCTCTCTGGGACAATGTTTCAGATGTCATTGTGGGTTAGATTCCAGTGATGATCAATCAAGGTGGCTTAGTATCAAGTTAGAGGCAGGGTCATAACACACACACATTTTTTTCCAGATTTTTGGAGGGCTGACGTTTCAGAAATGGGAACTATTTAAGGAATTCTTTGGCAGGGTGGAGGTATTTGAGTGGGGTAAAAAAATGGTAAAAAAAAAATAAAAAAAGATGCAATACTAAAAGCTTTTGTATCAGGCAGTTTAGTAAAAACATAAGGAAAAGGAAAACAATATGGTCCTCAAAGGAGGTGTCAGGTATTGTAACGGAGAAAAAGACAGCTTTCAGGAAATATAGACATACGAAGGAGATGGAAGATAGAGAACTACATCAGGTCATGCAGAAGGAGGCTAAGCAAGTAATCAGACATGCAAAGGCCCAACCAGAGGAGAACATAGCCCAGTCAGGGAAGATAGAAGGAGGGCTAAAAGATATAGAAGAAGGTGAAGGAGATAGACCACAGGTCTACTGTATATGCAGAGGATACAATCCTAATTAAACTTTAAAAGCTGAAAGTGGACCGGTCAATGGGGCCAGATGGGATACATCCAAGGATATTAAAAGCACCTAGGGGTGTGCTGGGAAACACCTTTAACAAAACTATTTAACTAGACACTATTGACAGGTGCAATTCCAGATGACTGGAGAAAAGCAAAAATAGTCCCACTTCACAGAAGTAGGGAGGAGACAGGTAATTACAGGCCAGTGAGCCTGACCTCAGTAGTGGGGCAATGTATAGAAGCATTGCTGAAAGACAGAATTGTTGGATATCTAAAGTCCAACAACTTACAAGATCCAATGTAGCATGGGTTTACTGGGGGAAGATTATGTCAAACAAACCCGATTGATTTTTCAACTGGGTAATTAAGGTAATAGATCAGGGTGGAACAGTAATTTACCTAGATTTTAGTGAGCTCCTTGACACATAGAAGACTGGTACAGACGTTTCAGAGCCGGGGATCGGATTCTAAGGTGGTTGAATGGCTAAGACATTGGTTGACGGATAGGCAGCAGGTAGTGGTAAATGGAATACACTCAGAAGTTGGGAAAGTGACCAATGGAGAACCTCTGGGATTCCTACTGGGACTGGTGCTCATTAATATCTTTATTAGTCACAGTCCAGAAAGTCCAGAGGGGAAAGCAGGACTTCTTGCCGATGACACAAAGATCTGCAACAGAGTTAACACTTCGGGAAGGTAAACAAAATGTAAAATGATTTATGTCGATTAGAGGAATGGTCAAGAGTACGGCAACGAAACTTTAATGCCGAAAGGTGCACAACCAAAAAGAGAAACACCTCCTAGCTCAGCCAGGTATATGATGGTGTAGGGGAGCACTAGGGTTATGTTTAGAACAGAGAAAAAAGGTTTAGGTGTTGTTACTAGAGATGCAACAACACCCAAGATCCCCTTACAGTTCTCTCTCCTATATGTAAAAGGATTATAGTTATCAAATGCCGACATAGCTGGCTAAATAGTGGAACACCGTATAAGCCAGATGATTATCTATATATCTACCCCTGATATGTAAACTGAAGATGTGGGAAACTTAAAATACTTTATTCAAACTCAAATGGTAAAATAAATGGAGGAATATTGGCACACTTAAAACTCAGACACTGTACAACAATTTACAATAGAAAAGCTAGAAATGCTTTAATTTCCGATACTTGAAAGACTGCCCAGTGGTTATATGTGTTATTCGCTGGGTTGGATCCGAGGCTTAGTCAATTCCTGGATTCAATCTTTGAACTTGCAGTTTGAGTGTCTTGTGGGCTTCTGGACACAACGATTGCTGGTATACACTTTTATCTATTTATCCCATTTTTTAAATTCTCATACTATCACAACCACCTATGTTGGTGGTCACACTGTTAGAGCCTGCAGGCCACTGGGCTGGTAGCCGGTGGCTACAGTATCTTGCAGGTTTATAGCTAAATCAATGTCTGTTTTGATTGAATTTCTTGTAGGCTGTGCTGCTTAATATTGTTTCCCACAGTAATTAGTGGTGAGGCAACACACTTCGGATTTTAAACGGAGACAACGAACAGCCATATTGTGGCCACTTCAAATGGTGGAGTCATGGAGAGGCATATGTTAACAAGAGGTTAAAAAGTACCACTGGTAGCTGTTTGTTCTGATAGCCGTTCGTATTAATGTCAGATAGGGCTATTACAGACAACTATTCATACAGAATGTGCATGAAACGGCCGTTGTTAAATCACCCGTTGATTGTTCCAAATTGTGCTAGAAGATATCTATTTCCACAATGGTTTGTGCAGAGGCAGCACAATCCTGCTTTACAGAACAAGCAGGGGGACTGCTACTATGTAGCCACTTCAGACAGCGAGACTCAGAAAATGTTAGGCATCAAATTCTGTCATTCATTCTCCATACACTCCCGCATTGAGTGCACCATTCTGTTCATAGCGGGGGGATAAGTTAGCTTTGTACAGTAACTTCCCTTGATTAGCTTAATCAGATCCAAAATACTTATAGATCATACAGTATCTGCTGCTGGTCTTGAACAAGCACTGTTAACCTCTATCGTATATAGGGGCATTGGACCGCAACAAAGTCGTTTCTCGACGCTGGGACCTCCCTGAGCTGGTATGATCAGCTGTTGAGGATAACAGAGGCAGCAGCGGTATCTATCCTCTGTTACAGGTATCGTGAAGTGCCGCTCCCTTAGCCATCTATGAAGTAGTTAAATGGTTTTAAGAAGAGGCACGGCAATCACTGCCACATTGAGCACATTTTTGTACTCGTTGTGGAGTGACGCATGTGGTATTTTCCACTCAGTTCAAGTACCTGTGAGGTAAGTATGAGGCTCTTTACAGAACGCGGGGTCCACTTCCACATTGAGTATAGTTTTTACTCGCCGTGGAGTGATAGTATAGTATTAACCACTGAGACGGGAGGGGGTAACCAGGCTATACAATAAAGGTTAAGCCCAGCTGGTTACCCCTGAAACCGTGGGGTCCCTGGCAGCTACCTAGCACCATAAGCCAGGGGCCAGGGATTATACATGAAGTGTCCCCTGATTTTCCTGTTTACATGTTCCCTTTGCCCTAGAAACGTGAAACTTCTTGTGTGTAAGTTTTAGGTGGGATATTTGGGTCGAAATGCAATCAGTTTGTTTGCAGGAGTTCATGGGCCAAAGTTACCGGTAGTCACCTAATTCTCCCCGGCGTGCAGGCATCATTTGCCGGTACGCGGGTTGAATTACTCTGGGGCTGCCCTGTGTCCCCAGTCTCCTGGTTTTCGAGCCCAAATATCCCAGTCCTATGTCCCACATAAATATGGGTCTCCCCAAGTTATAACATGTGTTAAAATATGTTTGATAATGTTTTGTGCTTTTACTATAAATGTCTATTCAGTCAGCCCAGGCATTCATATAGGTGCCGGGGAGTCTGGATAGACATCGTAGTTCAACGAGGAGACGGGATGCTGAGGGGTGCAGGGCGGAGTACTGAGTCCGGAAAACAGAGACCCCCTGCGGAGAGGACCCTCTGGTCTGCCAGACTCAGTGGAGCCTGCCCTGTATGTGGCAATGGGTTGACTGGGGGAAGCAGCAGAATGTCGGCGCGTTTTTCCATTGGTCAATTCAAAAGTCCTGGTCCCCCATGACAAGCTCTTTACCCCCTCAGCTGCCTTTAGTCTAGGTATAGGGATCCTGCCAAAGCGCGGGAATCACTACCATATTGAGTGTAGTCTCTACTCTTTATGGAGTGTTTTGGGTATATAGTCCGCTGTTCAAAAGGTTCAGAAAAAGCCATGGTACTATAATGTCCACTTCTATAGAGAACATGGGCGTCATAATTTCAGCTGAATTAAAAGTAGGAGATCAATGTAACAAAGCAATAGGGAAAGTCAGCAATATGCTTGTTATATAAGAAGTACTGTATTAACAAAACTAATAGCAAGATTCCACTTTACAGATCATTGGTAAAACTTCACCTACAGTACTATGTTCTGTTCCGGAGGCCGTACTGTGTGTTCAGATGGACACATACATGAGAGATTGTGCAAATTAGTGATACTTAAGTGGTGCAATACTCAATACGTACAGCTTGGAGGAGAGAAGAGAGAGGAGGCATGCAACTAAGGGGAAGAATGTTTGAGAGAAAGTGCTAGAACAAGAGGCAATTCTCTGAAGTTGGAAGGTGGCAGGCTCTGGGGAAGTTGGAAGTGGTGGTCAGGTTCAAAGGGGAAGGTAAAATCAGGCTCAGGGGAAGTTGGAGGTGGCAAGGCTTCAGAAGGGGAAGAAATTGGAATGGCCGGCTCAGGTCGGACGTTGGTGAAGTGGCAAGTCTCAGGTGAAGTTTTTTAGGGTGGGCAGCCTCAGCGGGGAATTGGAAGGTGGCAGTCAAAAAATCAGGAAGTTCTAGAAGGGTGCAGCTCAGGGGAAGTGGATGGTATGTTGGCATGGCTCATGGGAAGTTGGAAGGTGGCAGGACTCAGGGGAGTTTGGAGAGGAATGGCAGGCTCAGGGAAGTTTGTAGGTGGCTAGAAGCTCAGAAGTGGAAGTTGGAAGGTGGCAGGTTCAGGGGAAGGTATCAGGCTCAGGGGAAGTTGGAAGGTGGGCAGATCTACTGGGAATTGTGGTTAGGTGGCATGCATCAGGAATGGAAGTTGGTAGGGTGAAGCAGGCTCAGGGAGTTGGAGGTGGCAGATAACTCAGCAGGGAAGATTGGAAGGTGGCAGAACTCAGGGAATTGGAAGGTGGGCAGGCTCAGGGAAGGTTGGTATGTGTCAGGTTCAGGGAGAGTTTGGTAGGAATGGCGCTCAGGGGGCAGTTTAAGTAGTGGCAGGCTCAGTAGGAAGTTGTGTAAGTTGCTGCTCATTGACGTTGGAATTTGGCTGGACTCGGGAATTTTGGGAAGGTGGCAGTCTCAGGGGACGTTGGTGAAGGTGGCAGGCTCAGGGAAGTTGGAAGGTGGCCGTCATGGGAGTCATTGGAAGTTGCAGGGGATGGGATTGGCTTTTATATGGTCTGAGCAGGCTCCAGGGAGGGGAAGTTGGTAGGTGGCAGGCGTCATTTGGAAGTTGGTCAAAACGGTGTGCAGGCTCAGGGAAGTTGGAAGGTGCCGGCTAGGGGAAGTTGGAAAGGTTGACAAGGCTCAGGTGGAAGTTGGTGGTGGCAGGCTCAATGGAATTATTGAGAAGGGGTGTGAGGAACTCAGGGAAGTTTTGGGAAGGATAGGAGCAATTACATCATGAGGAATTTGCAAGTTTGCAGCTCGGAGATGGAGCGTTGGAAGGTGGCAGGAGACGGTACAGGGAGTTAAGTAGTTGATGGGGGACACGAGCCAAGCAGGGAAGCTGAAGGTTGGCAGGGGGCTCAGGGGAAGGTGTGAAGCTCATGGGAAGTTGGCAGGAGGTGGGCTGGCTCAGTGTAAGATTGGGGTAAGGGTGTCAGGCTCGGAAGGTGAAGTTTGGAAGGGGGTGACAAAGCGTGTGGAACATTGGTGGGAATTTTTGGAAGGAGGGGGTGGTGAGGCTGTTAAACCTGCAGGGGGGGATGAGGGAGCAGGAGTGCGCAAGGGAGTGGCAGAAGGGCGTCGAAGGTGAGAGTTTGAGCGAGATAAATGGCGGAAGGCTCAGGGAGTGCAGGTGTGTTGGGTGGTGGGGTTAGAGGGGGTGGCGGGGCGTGGCATGTATAGAGTATAGCTCGGGGAACATGAAGTGTAAGGTCAGGGGACATGGCAAAGTGGTGAGGGTGATTTAGGAATGGCATGGGATGGAATGTCACAGTTGACACAGAGGGAGAATAAGTAATGTAATGCATAGTCTTTCAGGTGCAGTTTGCGAGAATGGTGGCAGGCGTAACTTCCGTGTGACGCATATATTGGTGTAGGTTCGACAGACGCATTACAAGGGAAGTTGGAAGGTGGACTGGCTCAGGGAAGTGTAAGGTGCAGCTCTCAGGGGGGGAGTTGTAAGATGCACGGCTCAGGGGAAGTTTCAAGGGTTGCGCTCATGGCAGATTGAAGTCTCAGGGAAAGTTGAAGGGTGCAGCTCAGGAAGTTGCAAGGTGGCAGGCTCAGGGATAAGAAGTATTGGAAGGCTGGACAAATGGCCGTAGTACAGTTGAGAAAAGGTGGCGCATCAAGGGGACTGAGTTTGTGCAGGTGGCACGGAATCATAGGGCAATGTTTGGTAGGTGCAGGGACTCTCGGAAGTTTGGATTAGTTGCAGGAGAACTGCACCAGAAAGTTGGTGGTTGCAGTACTCAGGGGAAGTAATTGGATAGGTGGCAGGCCTCATAGGGAAATTTTGGAAGTTGGCAGGCTCATGGGAAGTTTATGTAGATTGGCGTGGCCAGGAGTTTCGGTCGGAGGAAGCTCAGCGGGAATTTGGGTAGGATGCAGGCATCAGCGGGGAAGTTGGTATTGCATGCTCAGGGGAAATTTGAAGGTGGCTGGCTCAGTGGAAGTTGGTAGGTGGCAGGCCGGGTCGGGGAAGTTGGTAGGTGGCACGGCTCAATGGAAGTTTGAAGTGGCAGGCTCAGGGGAAGTTGGGAAGGCTTCAGCGAGGAAAGAGTTTGATACCAACTGGTGGCTGGACTTGCAGGGATGACTTTGGTAGTGTAAGCCTTTGGGTCCCAGCGCTCACTGGGGGAATTTGGAGAGGTGTATTCAGGACCTCAGGGGCGACAGTGCATCACTGCAGAAAGTTCGAGTCAGAGCTTCGTGGGCGAAGTTAGTGTGAAAGGTATGGACTAGATTGATCTCGCAGTATGTGTAATCAGTATTTGTCGAGGTGGTCACAGTCTCATCCACGGTGTGTGTCGGAATGTGGTGCAGGCTCAAGGGCAAGCTTTTTTTGGACACGTGTTTTTTATGAACAGGCTTGACATAAGAACAACATAAAAAAAAGAAAAAAACAGAAACTGGTCCTCTCCGAACTCTAAATCCGTCTCGCGGGAGTTGGAGGGGGCAGGCTTCAGGGGCCAGTTGGAAGGGTGTCAGGCTCAGGGGCCAATTGGAAGGTGGCAGTCTCACGAAAAGGAAGTTGGAGTTGCAGGCCAGGGGAAGCTGTTGGTGGCAGGCGCAGGGGAGGTTTGGAAGGTGAAACAAACACGGTTTCAGGGGACTTGGAAACGGTTGCATCCCCGGGGAAGTTGGTAGGTGTCAGGCTCCAAGTGGGGAGCGTTGGTAGGTGGCAGGCTCCGGGAGAATTGGAATATGGCCGGTCTCAGGGGTATTGTGTAGGGGATGGGCAGGCTCGAAGAAAAGAGGAAGATGAAGGTGACCAGGCTCAAGGTACGCAGGTAATGAAATGTCAGGCTCAGGGGAAGTTTGTGCAGTGGCAGGCTCAGGAGGAAAGTTGGGCCAGTGACAGGCTCAGTGAGAAGGTTGATAAGAGTAGGCAGGGGCTCATGGGAAGTTGGTAGGGGCAGGCTCAGGAGGGGAAGTTTGAAGGTGGCGGCTCAGGGAGAAGTTGTGCAGGTGCACAAGGCTCGGGGACTTGGTAGGGGACAGGCCTCGGAGGAATTGTAGTCAGGTGGCAGCTCAGGGGAAGTTGGAAGGTGGCAGGCTCAGGGGAAGTTGGAAGGTGCAAGGCCTCAGGGAAGTTGGTAGTTAGGCAGGCTCAATAAGGTAAGTTGCTAGGTGACAGGGAAGTTGAAGTGCAGGCTCAAAGTGGAAAGTTGGCAATGTGACACAAAGTGCTCATAAAGGTCAGAGTTTATGTAGTGTGGAAGGCTGGAGGTAGGGAAGTTGGGAGGGATGGCAGGGGCAGAAAGCTGAAAGAGGAAGAAGTTAAATTGTAGAGAATGAGCAAGCTACAGGGAATTAGGAAAAGGTGAGAAGAAACTAAGGCTCATGTGGAATGTTGGAAGAAAAAGTGGCTGGCATCAGGGGAAAGTTGAAGATAAAATGCCAGTAACTCACTCAGGAAGGAAAAAAGTGGAAAAAAGTGAAAGGAACAGGCATACAGTGTAGAGAGAAAGTAAAAGGAAGAGGTAGGCCAAAAAATCTACAAATGGAAGAAGATTGTACAGTAAATGGCAAAAAGGCCAAGAGAGAAAAAGGGGAAACGTTGAAAAATGAAGGAAGAGGTGGCAAGGAAAGGGGAAAAAAAGAAAGTGAACAAAGGCATGCAGGGGTCACAAAAGTATGAGCAAACAGGTGCAACAACGAGATATGAATCTCACGAATAGAGTTGGAGAAGTTTAAAAGAAGATAGAATTTGGGCCGAAAATGGCGGTCACTTGACAAATATGGAAGATATAAGACGACAGAAACGGTGTATGCAAAGGCTCGGGGAAAAAAAGGAAGTTATATAAAGTAAGAAATAAAGGAAGTTTGACCAAAAAAAATGCTCAGTATCAAGGAAAAGAGAAGAAAAAAATGAAATAGGAAAAAAAAAAAAACAAGTGGAAAGTGTTGTCAAAAAAAGAAAAAGAAAAGAAAAAAAAAAGATAAAAAACGACAAAACAAAAAAAAAGAAAAAAAAAATAAAAACAAGTGATTACACAGGGGACTATAAATTACCGTATTAAAATAATCAACAGACAAACTGCACATCCTGCAAAACTACTTTCCGAGAGCAAAAAAATATGGAAATGCCATGAGAGTACAAACAACCAGAATCGTCGAACTAAAATATCCTAGAAACTCCATTAAAAATGTCCAAGTATAATAGTTCAACCCCGGTTGGCTAAAGAAGCGTACACCCTAAAATCACACCGAAACAACAATCACTCGAACAACCACGATTACACAACCACAATACACAAGCACATAAAAATAAACTTAGAAAAAAAACAAGACAGAGTAATTGTAAATAATAAACTAAAAGCGAGAAGTTTTACAAAAAAAAGAAGAAAGAGCTAAAAGCGAAGTAAGAATTAGAGATAAATCCAAAAAAAAAAAGAAGGAAAACACGAAGGTCAAAGGCAGGGGAGACTCAAAAAACAGGGGAAGAATTTAAGAGAAAGAGGAAAAAAAGTGCGTGGCAACAAATGTTCTAAAAAATCAAGCTCTAGGGGAAAAGTAAAGAAGTGATTGCATCCACAAGAGTGACCTGAAAAACACAGCCAGAAATGCAAAAACAAAGACGAGAAACCACGCTCAAGAATGCCCAAACCAAAGAGCCACAAAAGAAAGCTACGAAGCAGACCGAACAGAACACAAGAGCAAAAGACACAACCTTGGAGACATCAAGCCCATACAAGAAGGCAGGATGGAAGTTGACAGTACAAGTGCTGGCTCAGAAGAGGAAGGACTAAAGTTGGAAGAAGGTGGGCAACAAAGGCGGCACAAAGCTCCAGGCATGGGAATAGAAATGAGGAAAGGAGTGGAAGTGATGGAGGCTCAAGTCCAAGTTGAAAAAGAATTGGAACAAGGTAAAAAAGGTGGGGCCAGGAAAAAAAGACACAAACAAGGAGGGCTAAACTCAAGGTAGGACAGTGATTTCTAAGGACTCAAGGGAAAAAAGATACAGAGGGGAAAAATTTTGGTTGGTTGCAGGATCAGGGAAGTTTTAAGAAAAAAAAAAGAGAGGTAGGGTGCCGACGCTAAAAAAAAAGAACGGTTAAGAATATAATAGAAAGAAGTTATGAAGATGTAAGGAGGAAAACAAGAAGCGTAGAAATAAATCGCATAACAGCCATGTTTAAAAAAAACACTATTTGAAAAACCCACAAAAGAAAGGAAAATGGAGTTGCTTAGTAAGCGGAAAGGTACATCATGACTAGTTTATTTTTAATAACAAAGAAAAAACAAAAATATGTGTGGATAAAAAGGAAAAATCACGGCGAAGCCAAGGGATTCTCAAAAGGAAAGTCGAAAAAAAAAAATTTAGACGACTGTAGGGTGAGGAAAAAGAACAAGAATTTAATTTCCGAGAGTTTGTTCCCTTTCATGATCAACAAGTGAAGAATATGAAAAGAAGATGGAAACATATGGCTACCAACAAAAGGGTAAAAAAAGAGATTAGGGTAAGGGTAGGCACGGCTCAGTGGCTCCGTTTGTGTAGTTGCCTTCTCACGCTGTCAGTTTATTACCCCTCTCCTGTCTCCTTGGTTTTTTTCGCCTTCTATCGCGCGTTCGAAGTTGGACAAGGCGCAGGGGGAAGTTGCGAGCGTGGCTAGGCTCAGGGGGACTTTTGCAGGTGGCAGGCTCATGGGAAGTTTTGCGAAGGTGGCAGTAGCGGCTCTAGGGTACTTTGGAAGGTGGCAGGCTCACGTGCGGAGAGTTATGTCAGGTCATGGGAGATCGCCGACTACTGAACTGGCATCAGCGAAAGGGACGTTGGTATGGTGGCAGGCTCTGGGGGAAAGTTGGTTATGTGGCATCTCACAGCGGGAGTTGGTAGGTGGTCAGCTCAACAAGGGAGTATTTGGGGTCTAGTAAAGTTCAGGCCTCTTAAGGGGAAGGGTGTAGGCTGTTTTTGGAAAGGTGGCAAGGCTCAGGGGAATTGGAGGAAATTTTGTGCATTCTCGGGGTAATTTTGTAAGGAAGGTGGCAGGTCTCAGACGGAAGTTTTGGTAGGTGGCAGGACCTTCCAGACGGAATGGTTTGGTAGGGTTGGCAAGGCCCACGTGACGTTGGGAATGTGGCTTGCTCAGGAAGTTGGTAGGTGGCCACCAGGCAGCCCAGCCCCACATCCCCGAAACACGGATAATCGGCTCATGGAAAGTATTGTAGGTGGCAGGCTCATGGGAAGTTGGAGGTGGCAAGGCCTCATCGAGGGGATTTGCAAGGTTGGCTGGCTCGGCAGGGGAAGTTGGTAGGTGGCAGGCTCAGGGGGAAGTTGGAAGGTGGCAGGCTCAGGGCTTTTGCAAGGTGGCAGGCTCAGGGGAATTTTGTTTAGGTGGCAGGCTCAGGGGGAAGTTGTAAGGTGGCATGCTCGGGAATTTGAAGGTGTCAGTTTTTTTTTTTCAAGGAAGTTGGGAAGGGTGGAGGCTCATAGGCAGTTGGAGACAGGTGGCAGGCTCAGGGGAAGTTGGAAGGTGCAGGCCATGGGAAGTTGAATGTGGCGAGTCCAAGGGAAGTTGAAGGTGGCAGGCTCAGGGAAGCTGGTTGGTGGCCAGGCTCAGGGGAGTGGAAGGTAAACAGGTTCATGGGAAGTTTGAAGGTGGCAGGCTCGGGGAAGTTGTGTAGTGGCAGGGCTCATCGGGAAGTGTGGTAGTGTGCGAGGCTCAGGGGGGAAGTTGGAGGTGGCAGGCTCAGGGGAATTTTGTAGTTTGTGCAGCTCAGGGAATGGAATGTGACAATGCTCAGGGGAAGCTGGTAGGATGGGGCATGCTCAGGGAAGTTGAAGGTTTCATGGCTCAGGGGACGTTGGCAGTGTTACAGTCTCAGGGGAAGGTTGGGGGTATGGTTGCATGCTCCGGGGAGTTGGTAGGTGGCAGGCTCAGGGGAAGTTGGAAGGTGGCAGTCTCAGGGGAAGTTGGAAGGTGGCAGGCTCAGGGGAAGTTGGAAGGTGGCAGGCTCAGGGTAGTTGGTAGGGGCAGGCTCAGGGTAAGTGGTGGGGAAGTTGGTCGGCCTCATGGGAAGTTTGTAGGGCAAGGCTTCAAGTTGGGAGTTGGAGTGTGGCAGGCCAGGAGTTGCTAGTGACAGGGAATTTTGGAAGGTGGCAGGCTCAGGGGAAGTTGGCAGGTGACAGGCTCAGGGGAAGTTGGTAGGTGGAAGGCTGAGGGTAATTGGAAGGTGGCAGGCTTGAGGGGAAGTTGGAAGTGGGTGGCAGGCTCAGGGGCAGTTGGAAGGTGACAGCTCAGGGGAAGTGGAGTTTGCAGGCTCAGGGAAGTTGGTAGGTGGCAGGGCTCAGGGGAAGTTGGTATTGGAAGGCCTCAGGGAGTTGGGAGGTGTGAAAAGGCTCAGGGGGAAGTTGGAAGGTGCAGGCTCAGAGGAAGTTGTGCCAAAGCAGTGGTAAGGTTGGAGGGGAAGTGAATGGCAGGTGGGGAATGGGGTGGCTAGGCTCTGGAAGTTGGAAGGTGGCAGTCCGGGATTGGTAGTGGCCAGGTCAAGAAGTTGGACAGGTGGCAGGCTCAGGGGAAGTTTGTAGGTGGCAGGATCAGGGGAAGTTGGAAGGTGGCGGCTCAGGGGAAGTTGGAAGGCTCAGGGAAATGAAAGGTGGCTGGCTCAGGGGATGTTGGAAGGTGGCAGGCTCAGTGGGAAGTTGGTAGGTGGCAGGCTCAAGGGAAGTTTGGAGAAGGTGTGCTGGCTGCGAGGTTGGAATTGAATGTTGCAGGCTCTCATTGTAAGTTTGGTAGGTGCAGGCCTCTGGACACCGGATTGCAAGGTGGCAGAGCTCAGTGGGAGTGGAAGAGCCTGACAGGGGAAGTTGGCAAGGGGCAGGCTAGGGAGGAAGTTGCAAGGTGGCAGTGCTCAGGGATAAGTGGAAGGTGCAGGTTAGCGGGATTGGAAGGTGGCCAGGCTCAGGGAAGTTGGAAGGTGGCGAGGCATCGGGGAAGTTTAGTTGGCAGGATCACGTGGGGGAAGTATGGGGAGTTGTGGAGTGTTGCATGATCAGCTGGGAAGTGTAGGTGGAGGGTCTAGGCTCAGGGTGGGAGGGAAGTTGGTAGGTGCAGGCTTAGGGGAAGTTGGTATGTGGGCAGGCTCGGGGAAGTTGGAAGGTGCAGTGTACAGGGGAAGTGGTATGGCAGTGGCAGGCTCAGGGGAAGTTTGGTAGGTGGGCAGGCTCAGGCGGAGTGACAGTTGTAGGTGGCAGGCTCAGCGGGAAAGTTGGTAGGGTGGCTAGGCTCAGGGGAAGTTGGATTGGAAAGGTGGCTGGCGTCAGGTGAAGTTGTAGGAGGTTGCAGGTCCAGGGAGATATGGTGTATTGGCAGCTCAGGGTGGAAGTTGGAAGGTGGGCCAGGCTCAGGTAACAGTTTGCCAGTGGCTGGCCTCAGGGAAGTTGGTAGGTGGCAGGCTCAGGGGAAGTTGGAAGGTGGCAGGCTTCAGGGGAAGTTGCAAGGTGGCAGGCTCAGTGGGAAGTTGTTAGGTAGGTGGCAGGCTCAGGGGAAGTTGGAAGGTGGCAGGCTCAGGGGAAGTTGGAAGGTGGCAGGTCTCAGGTGGAAGTTGGACAGGTGGGAAGGCTCAGTGGGAAGTTGGAAGGTGGCAGGCTCAGGGGAAGTGTGGAAGGTGGCAGGCTCAGGGTAAGTTGGAAGGTGGCAGCTCAAGGGAAGTTGGAGAGGTGGGCAGGCTCAGGGGAAGCTGGTTGGTGGCAGGCTCAGGGGAAGTTGGATGGTACAGGTTCAGGGGAAGTTGGAAGGTGGCAGGCTCAGGGAAGTTGGTAGGTGGCAGGCTCAGCGTGTGAAGTTTGGTAGGTGGCAGGCTCTCATCAGTTGGGAGTTGTGTAAGGTGGCAGGTTCAGGGGAAGGTATCAGGCTCAGGGGAAGTTGGAAGGTGGCAGGCTCAGGGGAAGTTGGTAGGTGGCCGGCTCAGGGAAGTTGCAAGGTGGCAGGCTCAGGAAGTTGAAGTGGCAGGCTCAGGGAAGTTGAGAAGTGGCAGGCTCAGGGGAAGGTTGGATGGTGGCTGGCTCAGGAGTTGGAAGGTGACAGGCTCAGGGGAAGCTGGTAGGTGGCAGGCTCAGGGAAGAGTTGGGAAGGTGGCAGGCTCAGGGGAAGTTGGCAGGTGACAGGCTCAGGGGAAGTTGTATTGGTGGCAGGCCCTCAGGGGAAGTTGTGTAGGTGGCAAGATTCTAGGTGGAAGTGGAAGGTGGCAGGCTATCAGAAGTTTGCAGGTGACAGGCTCAGGGAAGTTGTGTTCAAGGGAATGTGGTAGCAGGCTCAGGGAAGTTGGATAGTGTGGCAGGCCTCAGGGGAAGTTGGATTTAGTAGGAAGTGGTAGGTGGCAGGCTCAGGGGAAGTTGGTAGTTGGCAGGGGAAGTTGCTAGGTGACAGGGGAAGTTGGAAGGTGGCAGGCTCAGGGGAAGTTGGCAGGTGACAGGCTCAGGGTAAGTTGGTTAGGTGGAAGGCTGAGGGGAAGTTGGAAGGTGGCAGGCTGAGGGGAAGTTGGAAGGTGGCAGGCTAGGGCAGTTGGAAGGTCGGCTTCAGGGAAGTTTTGTTGGCAGGCTCAGGGGAAGTTGGTAGGTGGCAGGCTCAGGGGAAGTTGGTAGGTGGCAGGCTCACGGGTGTAAGTTGTAGGTGGAAGTCTCTGGGGAGTTGGAACGGTGGCAGGCTCAGAGGAAGTGGCCAGGTTTACAGGGTCAGGGGGAAGTTGGTGGTGGATTGAGGGAGTTGGATTGGTCAGTCTGGATGGGGTATTGGGATGGAGTAGGTCAGGAAATGGTAGGTGCAGGCTCAGGGAAGGTTTGAGTAGGTGGCAGGTCAGGGGAACGTTGGTAGGTGGCAGGCTCAGGGGAAGTTTGGTAGGTGGCAGGCTCAGGGGAAGTTGGTAGGTGGGAGGCTCAGGGGAAGTTGGTAGGTGGGAGGCTCAGGGGAAATGTGAGGAAGTCCTTCTCCCCAGAAAGGGTGGTGAGTTCATGAAATATGGGTGGTAGAGGCTAATGCAATTAGGATATCCCAAATATGAAAGCTAGTCAAGGATCAGAGGTTTTGCAGCAGAGTATAAAATTTGCAGACAAGGTGGAGCATGTGGTTCTTATCCGCCGTTCTATGTAGCAATGTGGAATTAGATTGTAAGCTCTTCGGAGCAGGGACACCTTTTCCTAATGGTACTTTTATGTCTGAAGCACTTATTCCTATTATATATTACTGTCACGTGTATTACTCCGGCGAAATGCTATGTACATAAATGGCGCTTTATAAATATATACATACATACATCTAGGAAGCAAGTCATTGTTTGGTTGAAACTCAGGTTGAAATATAACTGCGACAGGCTGTATCCTCTGTACTGCATGTATTAATCTTAGCTGCACCATTATCAGGAATGTCTGCATCACTCTGCCACGAGCGGATGAATTTATGGTGTAAGTGGGAGGAGCGTTCCTTGGAGTTACATTTGCATGTTAGCACAGGTCTCTCTCTGTATTAAGAAACGTGGTCTGTGCGTTACTGTTCTTGATGGCTTTCTGCATTGGTTTTCCCTCCGTCCCGTGTCGGAAGTCATTTTTTTTAACGCAGAATACTAGTGTGGCCCGTGCCAATTTCTGCAGGACTATAAATATTCTTCATAAAACATGTTGTGTTTCAGTCATATAGAAAAACACACGGTTTTAACGCAAATTCATCAGCCCGGACCACTTTCTTGACACACAACCCGGTATGTTTAAAACATTATTATTATTTCTTTTTAAATCTTGGTAATCTACAATAATTTAAAGACATTACAATGGAACCACTTTCAAAATAGGTCCTTTTTGTGAGAACTGCACCTTAAGGTAAAGGTCATTACTATAGTGATTAATGGCAAAAACAATGATTAGTACACTACTGACCTGCCACCTGCTTCGCGCTACCAGGAATTTGAGGCTATTCGTGTTGATAGTTTGGGGTTTCTCTGAACCGGAAAGCTCCTGAAACAGAAACACAGCGTCCCCCAGATCTTTATAACGTTTTATCACAGCGGATACGTCAACCAAAGTGAGATTTGTGAGTCCTGTACTATAAAATATGCATTTTAAATGGAGAAGCCATGTTTTATATCAGTGAGACGCTATTGGTGTCTATGGGGGGGTATTCACTAAAGTCCCCCACCTGCAAAACGGGTGCAAATCCAGAACAAATTAATCACACCGGAATAATCAATGGAAAACTCCAATGGCTTTCAATGGCATTCCTTTGCATTGATAAATCTGGTGCTTTTTATTTGCTCTGGTTTGCCACAGTTTTGCATATGGGGGACTTTAGTAAGTACCATCACTGAGACTCTGCTTCGGCTAAAGACTGACTGCAAATCAGTGGCACTCACAGAACTGACACGCATGTAAGAGTGACATTGGCACGGTACAGTTGGGTGCATAACATGCTGACAGCAGAAGTATTCCTGCTCTAAAGAACACTGGACGTCTCTCTCTCAGGAAAGAGTTGTGTTTTTTTCCCATCAATGAAGCTGAAATAATATAGATGCAACATTTTGCAGCATAAGGACAAGGACGTCTTACCAGAAACCAGCTATGTTGGATGCATTCCATCGCACTTGGCCGGGCTCTGAGAACAAGAAACAAATTCATATAGCACTGCGTCAGGGGAGATAATAAAATAATGACGTGCAATGGTTAGCAGCGCCCCCCACGTAAGCAAACACTTTAGGATGAAGTATGAAGTAACTTCTCCCTATACTAAAACCTCATTCATGTCATCTTATTTCAAAAGTAGTTACAGTTTTACACTAATATATATTCGGTATCAGAAGAGTGTGTCGTGTTCTGCACATTGAGCACAAATTGGTGCTAATCATTACTTATGATGTTTCTGGACCAGTTAGTATAAGCGGTCACACTCTATACATACAGAAGATAAGTGCATGTTCTGGGAGCTCAAGGTGAAAGGAGAATGTGCATTCTCTTGGGAGACAATAGTAAAACCCCCAGCGTGTAATAGAAAACTATATATATACCAGCAAAACCACCACAATTTAGACCCACCCGGGAGTAGAACTTGGTAGTGGGGTTTGCACTTGGTTCTTGGTTGTGAGTGGGTAGAATTACTGGTGGTTATCAGTGAATATATAACGGGCCGTGTGTTTCTTCCGCTGTAATCCTTACAAAGGTAAATGATGGCATATTAATATAGAATTGTAATGAATGCTTTCTAGGACTCGTTTATGGAGTTTCTGGTCCAGATAGACAGTACAGCTAACCCCACAGGCCACTCTTACATCCCCTACGTAGGAAGGTTCTCCACTCTTTCTCTTCTCGGAGATCATCTTCCTCTGAGCTATCTGATACTGATCTACATACTCCTCTCTGAATCTGGGCGCTATCCTGGTCCCAGACTCAACCTACAGTCTTAGAACCCTGCTTCTTTGTCCCACGGACATTATCCCAGTTTGCCTTTTTCCTCGATACTGTAGGTCTATTTCTTAAACTCCAAGGTACATCTGGAAGAGGACATCGTGTGATTCCAGCTTCTTTTTTTTGCGTGGATTATACCATTCAAAGAGGTAATCCTATTCTTCAATGTCCAGTACAGTAACAAGACAGTAGTCTTTCTAGCCTCTAATGCAGGGTTGGGCAACTCCAGTCCTCAGGGGCCACAAACAGGTCAGGTGTTAAAGATATCCCTGCTTCAGCACAGATGGTTCAATCAGTGGCTCAGATTGAGCCATTTGTGCTGAAGCACTGATATCCTGAAAGCCTGACCTGGTGGTGGCCCTTGAGGACTGGAGTTGGCCAGCCCTGATCTAATCTCTGCGTAAAAATACATGAAACAAACTTACTCTGGAGACATCTGGATTGTTCTTCTCATGAAGTCCTTTGCTTCTTCACTCAAGCGAATGAATTCCGGGCTGTGCCAGCTGATGTTCCCTTGCTGTACGTTGAGCAGCGTTTCCAAGTCATTCTGACCAGCAAACGGGGATGTGCACACCAAGCTACAAGTGTCCAACAAAAGGGCAGAAATGGGAAAAGTCGACATTTAAGCCCATATTTACTTAGCGATGCTCTGCCGTACGGAATGGGACATGTGGTCACGGCCGTTTTGCCGTGACCAAATAGCCGCCAGGACCTGGCCGCAACTCACTCTGCCACAGCAGCCGATCCGCCACTGGAATCCGGGGGGGGGGGGTTAATTTAAGGGCTTTGTTTGCGGTTACGGTAGGGGGGTTAATTTAAGGGCTTTTAGCGGTTAGGGTAGGGGGTGTTAGGGTAAACGCTTAGGGTAGGGGGTGTTAGGGTAAACGCTTAGGGTAGGGGGTATTAGGGTAAGGGTTTAGGGTAGGGGTTTTAGGGTAAGGTCTTAGGGAAGGGGGTGTTAGGGTAAGGGCTTAGGGTAGTGGATGTTAGGGTAAGTGGTTTGGGGAAGGGATTTTAGGGTAAGGTTTTAGGGAAGCGGGTGTTAGGGTAAGGGTTTAGGGTAATGGGTGTTAGGGTAAGGGATTAGGATAGGGTGTGTTAGGGTAAGGGCTAAGGGTAGGGGATTTAGGGTAAGGGTTTAGGGTAAGTAAGGGCTTAGGGTAGGGGATTTAGGGTAAGGGTTTAGGGTAAGTAAGGGTAGGGGGTAGGGTGATTTAGGTAGGGTTTAGGGTAAGTAGGTTAGGGTAGGGGATTTAGGGTAAGGGTTTAGGTAAGGGATTTAGGATAAGGGCTTAGGGTAGGGTCTGCTTAGGGTAGGGACTTAGGGTAGGGGATTGTAGGGGGTAAGGGCTTAGGGTAGGGGATTTAGGGTTAAGGGCTTGGGTAGTGGGGATTTAGGGTAAGGGCTTAGGGTAGGGGCGTTAGGGTAAGGACTTAGGGTAGGGGATTTAGGGTAGGGCTTAGGGTAGGGATGTTGGGTAAGGGCTTAGGGTAGGGGATTTAGGGTAAGGGCTTAGGGTAGGGGATTTAGGGTAAGGGCTTAGGGTAGGGGCTGTTAGGGTAAGGACTTAGGGTAGTGGATGTTAGGGTAAGGGCTTAGGGTAGGGGATTTAGGGTAAGGGCTTAGGGTAGGGGATTTAGGGTAAGGGCTTAGGGTAGGGGATTTAGGGTTAAAGGGGGGCTTAGGGTAGGGCTTTGTTAGGGTAGGAATTAGGGTAGGGGATTTAGGGTAAGGGCTTAGGGTAGGGGATTTAGGGTAAGGGCTTAGGGTAGGGGGTGTTAGGGTAAGGACTTAGGGTAGGGGATTTAGGGTAAGGGCTTAGGGTAGGGGATGTTAGGGTAAGGGCTTAGGGTAGGGGCTGTTAGGGTAGGTAGGGATTTAGGGTAGGGGATTAGGGTAAGGGATTAGGGTGGGATGTTGGGTAAGGGCTGAGGTGGTAGGGGATTTAGGGTAAGGGCTTAGGGTAGGGGAGGTTTAGGGTGGTTAAGGGCTTAGGTAGGGCTGTTGGGTTAAGGGACTTAGGGTAGGGGATTTAGGGTAAGGGCTTAGGGTAGGGGATGTTAGGGTAAGGGCTTAGGGTAGGGGATTTAGGGTAAGGGCTTAGGGTAGGGGATGTTAGGGTAAGGGCTTAGGGTAGGGGCTGTTAGGGTAAGGGCTTAGGGTAGGGGATTTTAGGGTAAGGCCCTTACGTTAGCGGCCGACAGTGAAGTGGCCGGTGGTGGAAGCTACAGTACCAGCGGCAGGGCAGTGCCGGTGGCCATTTGGTTGTGGCAAAACAGCCAGGACCAAACGTCCTAAACCGCTGCCGTAAGCCGCCTGAATAAAGTGACTGTAAGGTGTCTAACACTGCCGGGTGGCGTTCTATAGCACCGCTCAGTAAACACAGCTATTTTTTTTAATTAGTGAGTATTTCTTGATCTTGCTCTAACTAACACCGTGTCCTGCACCTTCTGTCGTCCAAAACAGATGTGAAGTGCTGAATTGGAAAGCCCAGATACCATAACGTGTAAATCCTGAAGTTCATGTGGGTAGGGTTTGAAGCCGTGTCACAGTGATACTGAGAATGATTGCAGCTCACAATACCCCGTGTGTCAGTGCATTACACACACATTCATGTATCGTACACATGAATTACACGTAAACGTGCATTGTATAAGGCTTCATCACTCGAAACCTAATTTCCATAATAGCAGCACACTATACGTTATAGTGATTCTGAGTTTCTTAATACACCTTCAACCCGCTCAAACCTGAAGCCCGAAAAGTAGAAAACGTGACGAATTAAAAAAGATTTAGAAGACAATTGACATCACTTAAAAATAATTATTACAAATGTATTTGTCTAATTAGAGTTTACCAATATATTTATCGATCACATAAGATCATGCAGTGTCTATATTTTCTGTTTTAAGTCAGTCCGAACAGGGAAACAGCTAAAAACGGGGACATTTGACAGATTTTGAAAAAATTGTTGGGACACCGGAACGTTTAATGAAAATCCGAGAAAGTTCCGGCTAAACCGTGGAGTACGGTCACACTAATCCTTTGGTCCGCGGATTTCAGCGGATCAATCTCAAAAAGGGCGATTCGTGTTTTGCGGATTTTTTCATTGTCATTAACTTAAGACACTTAAGAATCCGCGCATCGGATCGCTGAATCCGCGGATTGGATTCCACAAATCCATCCACGGGTTGTATCCAATGGCTGTTTCTTGGATGAATCCGCGCGGATTGAAACCGACCAAATCCGTTTGCGGATTTTACACCGTGAAACGGATTTTGGGGGGTAACATCTGCAAAAATACAGGAAATGGATTTGGATGGATTCTCCCATCTGGAACCCTAACCATGTCTGCAATGTTTAGTTTCTGTGTAGAGACCATCCACCTCATTTGTAACCTAAGGTAATAACACTAGCAGAGTGCTTCTCTTAGCTGGGGTTTCTATTTCAGTGTTTGGAGAGAGCTGAGAGGCATTTTGCCAGCTGAGAGTTCGCCAGTATAATTATTGGCAGGAGCCAACACTGGTTTTCATGTCTCCCTTCTCCCTGAGCAGAACAAGCTTTAAACGTTTCGGAAGAAACAGGAATTCATATGAGGTCTGGATTGAATTTGAACGTTGTTGTCCATCCCATGTTGTGTAGTGTATCCGTGCATTGGCTTCCTATCATTTAATAATCTTCACTATAAATTATCCATAGCTTTGCAGTACAAGATGTATCACACAAATGAATCCCTGTGCTATTTGTTTTTGCATTGAGGGTCAACTGCATTTCATTGAATTAATTAAGTGATGCAAAATACTTCCTGATGGACCCCGGTATTTACTGAGCTTAAATCCTAGTTGTTTTTTTTTAACTGTGTATTCAGATGCAACCAAAGTAAATATATCGCAACCCATTGAAAGGAGCAGTTATTGATGAGCTGGAAATTCACAGCTATTGATTATTGGACACAATTTGTATCTAAGCATTTACTAATATGCCAACTGTTGTAATGTCTAACATGTATAAGTGACTGCATTATGTAAGTGCAATGTGCGAACATCACCTATAGAACATGTTTTAGGGGAGATTGATCAAGAGCAAAACTGGGACAGAGAAATGTTCATTCTGTGCCCCTTGTGGCGTATATGTACAGAGAGTTGGAAATGGCTTTTTGCCACACAAATGTCGCATAGAAAGCACAAGTTCAGTTTGACGTGTGCGCCTACTTACTAATCTGACATCTCTCAATCTGCACCAGCGGCGGCATAAAGCTATTTTTTCATTTTTTTGGGCACACAGAAATGAACAATGCCAGGTGTACTTGTGTTAATGATATGTGCTAAAAAGGAACGTATCTGTGCTCCAATAAAAAAGCACAAGGCGCGTCAGAAACGCCCGCCAAGTGCAACTCGGCAGGGAACGTAAAATGTCTGTTCATAGTGTTAGCGCAGAATTAAGTTTCTATGTACCAACAAAAACTTTATTTACTGCAGCAGGTGTTTCATTTAATTAGCAAAATGTATTATTTTCACAGCTATTAAACATAAAATTACACCGATGATTGATATTTACTAGCACTAGTTCTAAGTAAAAATAATATTACACTGATGACTGATATTACTAGCACTAGTTCTAAGTACAAATAATATTACACTGATGACTGATATTACTAGCACTAGTTCTAAGTACAAATAATATTACACTAATGATTGATATTAACTAGCACTAGTTCTAAGTACAAATAATATTACACTAATGATTGATATTAACTAGTACTAGTTCTAAGTACAAATAATATTACACTAATGATTGATAATTACTAGCACTAGTTCTAAGTAAAAAATAAATATACCTCATTCTGTTTTAATTTAAATTGTATCAAATCAGGTATTCAACATGACGGGATGTGTCAATTAACAACAACAAATGAAGTGGTATATATGAAGATGCCCATGGAGGTAAGGATCTCTGGAAGCAGGAGGTCCTCGGAGCTGAAATGAACGGGACTCTGTTCTGGAGACCCCCTGCATCAAACCAACAGGTGGGGGGTGGGGAGGAGGGAGGCGACAAAAAATATTGATGGCATGGATTGCTTCTTTAAAACCTAAAATCCCTAAATATAAAATTTTAGTACAAGGTCCCTTTGAATTAACCCCATAAACAGCACCATATTTATAAAAAGAAAAGGAATTGGAGTTCTTTCAGTGATAATGCTGGTACAATTATTTTGTACTAGTTTTGCCCAGTTTTGCGGAGGGGTGACCTTTGCCCTTTGAACGTCCTATGTATCAAGATACTTTGCTCCAATTTTGCCTCACGTGCACCAGTTTGTGATTTGTGGAGACAATGCTATTAGAGGCTTGGGGTTACTTACAATGCACCTGATTTCAGACGCGCTATTAGAGAGGGTTGGGGTTCCTTACAATGCATCTGATCTCAGACGCGCTATTAGAGAGGGTTGGGGTTCCTTACAATGCATCTGATCTCAGACGCGCTATTAGAGAGGGTTGGGGTTCCTTACAATGCATCTGATCTCAGACGCGCTATTAGAGAGGGTTGGGGTTCCTTACAATGCATCTGATCTCAGACGCGCTATTAGAAGATGCGTTTGGGGCTTCCTTACAATGCATCTGATCTCAGATGCGCTATTAGAGAGGGCTGGGGTGCCTTACAATGCTTCTGATCTCAGACGCGCTATTAGAGAGGGTTGGGGTTCCTTACAATGCATCTGATCTCAGACGCGCTATTTGAGAGGGTTGGGGTTCTGCAGAATTTCTCAATATAATTATAGGGTTCCTTAACCAAAAAAAGGTTGGAAACCAGTGCTCTAAGATATCTATTTATCAAAGTCAAGGCTGCAAAGCTAGGTCAAAATTAAGCTACAAACCCCCCCCATTTATTAAAGGAACAAAATATGCTTTCAACATGGTTCTGCTCGGTGCTCCAATATTGCCCTAGTTTTGCAGATGTTTGTAAATAGACTAACACCTATTTTTGACCCCAATTACTGCAAATCTGTCTTTAATAGAAATACATGGTGCAGAGAATCCTTCTAAGTCCTGCATCATGTGGCCCTTTCAGACAGAGCAGACCACAATCACAACACCTTTCTGGCTTCTTCCTGTGGCTTTGGGTACGCCAAAGTCTGCAACATCTGGACTGCAAATGAAAATCCCACTTGTGAGCACATGCGCATGTCTCAGACAGGTCTGCAAACCCTGCCCTTCCCCATTATCTCTTAGCACACAGTGCTTCCACTGCAGCTAGGGATTCTGGGCAATGGCATGCAAATGAGCACAGTGTGTCACTCTGTACTTGTAGTCCATTTTAACATGGAGCCCTATAACATTTGGACTGCACGTCTGTTGCTGCCATCATACTGCATACACCAGTGTGTGTACAATTCCAGGAAAACGTGTATAATTTATGCCCTCTGGGTTCCATAGTCTGTTATTTGCATTTATGAGCAACAGTTTTGTGTTCCTCTGCTATTATTATTTACTTCCTTAGAATATTTAAGAAGAATGATTACAGTAAAAATAAACTCAAAACAGACAGCAAAGAGTACTCACCATAAATAGCTGGTCACCCCAATAGGCCTACAAAACATTGCAAGAAGAAATAATTGATCAGCACTCCCTGCATTATTCATATATAACGTGGCGCGGCGGTGCAACGTTTTTAGAAGTGAACAAACATTGGGGGTCGAACAAGCTCTCCGGAGACCGCAATATTGGCTCAATGCAACACACAGTACCAGCAAGACTGTGTCACTCTCTTAGAAGCCAATATATTTAGATGCCGATATTTTTTACCCAAGAATAACGTTTATGTTTAAAAGTAGCTGGGATATAATTACCATATATCGGAAGCTTTAGACACAGGAGACTGACGGGCAATTTCTGGAGGGACAAACTCCGGGGAGCCGTATCTGCTGTACTGCAGCTCCGAGGGGCTTAGCTTTTGGGCAAACCCAAAATCGCAGAGCTTGATGCCGTCCTCGTCTGGATGCACCATCAGAATATTAGAAGGCTGTGGAAACAGGAACGGGAAAGTTACGGCAACATTTTAACAGTATAGAGAGACCAAAAAGCGACCCGGGGCAGCAGCAGTGAGAATGACATCAAAGCGTGGCACAGGAAGCCTGGTTTTACCGCGCTGCTCTCCCGTGCCATTCTCGCTGCTGCTGCTCCGGATCGCTTGTTGGCTTCTCTATGCTAATATTCCAATCCAGGAAGGACGCGGCTGAAGGGGTTGTGAGGAATCCACACGGCTACAGAGCAAGAGGACTGCGGCGTGTACGGCCATTACAAGCACCACTCATCTTTGGGTTCATAATAGGAGGTAAGAATAGGGTATATCTTCCCCTGGAACCCATTTAAGTGTGTTACAGTACAAGCTTTGGACCTGGGATTGTATATCCCCTAGTGACATTCAAATATCAGCCGATAATACTGTTTGTAAGCCTACTCCTGAGCGCACCTTTTCATTTGTAACATTTTAATAGTGACCGCTTCCTCAGCCCTGCTAGGATCCGTGCTGTGCTTCACTTTATGGCTATATAATAATTATTATTATTATCATCGTTACACGGGTACAAAATGACATACCAGATAAGGACTAACAAGCGCAAACAGACACAAAATGTAGGGCCCTGCTCGCGAGAGCTGACCTTATATTGAACCGACATGATCGTTTTTAACATATGTATAGTAGATGTACTGATCATGTACACGCGTCTTCAAGACCTTACTGAATAGAATGCATGGAACGTATGGAAAACCTTAAAATATTATTGTGTTGTTCGTTAAAAGATATTACAAAGCCCAACAAACATACATTAATACCAAGACCAATATAACTGCCCAAACTCGGCTCGCTCACGGAATCGGACGTTTGGACGCGGCCGGCTCACCGCGACCAAGTCTCCGCCAGCATTGGGCCGCAGAGGGGCCCTCTACCGCAGCCATCCCGCTTCTGGGTACTCGGCCGCCGGACACTTTGCTAAGGTAAGTTCATTGTTTATTGAAGGGTTCATTTAGCGGTAAGGGGTTAGGGTAAGTAGTTAGGGTAAGGGGTTTTAGGGTACGCGGTTAATGTTTGTAGGGTCTGGCGTGGCGTTACGATTAGCGGTTTTAAAGGGTAAGGGGTCAAGGTTTTTCGGGTAGGGGTAACATTAGTGTTAGGGGTTAAGATTAGGGGTTTTATAGAGTAAGGGGTAAGGGTAGGGACTTACCTTGGTGGTGAAGCGGCCGGGGGAAGAGAGGTCCTTCCGGTGAGGTGAGTGGCGGCTAAACACCGGAGGAGATTTGGTCGCGGCAAAACTGCGGCAACCAAATGTCCTAGATCAGCTTTTTCAACCTATTTGCAAGCAGAGGAGCCAACAGCTTTCCTAGGGTCCTGGCCGCCCTCACCCCCCGGAGGTGCAGAGCTTACGTTGGCCCGGCCTGTGACATCCATTGGACCCCCCAGTTGTCCTGCGACTCCAATCCTTTCCAAGACCCAGCTTACACGTTTTCCCGCAGATATTCCCAGCCGTTCTGTAAGAACGCGTCAGGCGAACGTAAGGTGTTAACGAGAGATTTACCTTAATGTCCAAGTGAAGGATATTCTTTTCATGGAGATATCCAACCGCGTCAACCAGCTGTCGGATATACAATTTCACCTGTGGATGGATAAAGAACACAATCTAAATGATAAATACTGTCACATATCAGTATATATTGGGAGTGTTTTACATCAAGCTCAGAGTCGACTCCTTTAGGGGCGTATTGTGTAAGGTGTGTTGAGCGCAGATAACGGGCTAATGCGTGAAATGTCCCAATGACATGAGTCAGTGAAGCTCCCGGATGTTCTTCAATCAACTTTATTGTAACAATAACACACAAGGGCTACACCGCAATCTCCCCCTCCCCCTCCCCTTTTGGCGATTGGATCATACAGTAAGTCAGACTGGGGAGTTAGCACCACCTCAGGACATTCCGCTTGTAAAGCGCGTGCAATACGGGCATTTTGTATATTAAACCGGGCGGTTTGTCACTTTTATAGAAGCGGTTTAGAAGAAGCGGTTCGCAATAGAGAATAGGTTTTTTTTTTCTCACATTTCATTCTGCTACTTCTGAACATGTCAAACCGTGTGGTTCGGAACTGACAACTTCAGAGCTACTAGACTGAGCCCCAATGTATGTAAGAGCCAGGGTAAATATTGGCATTATGAGTGCGTCAATTAATATGAACAAGGACTATACAACCTATTCAGCAGGTTAAAAAAAAGGTGCAATGCTGCTTTATAAGATATAATAACGTAAAGGAAAAAGCTAGAAATAAAAATAGTGGCTTATTGTAAAAAGTTTTATATATATATATATATATACATATATACAGTTCAACTTACAATTTATGTTTCAAATGCAATATTTTATATATATTTTTTATATATATAAAAATATATGCATTTGAAACATAAATTGTAAGTTGAACTGTTTGATTCACTTTGGGAGAATGCAATATTTGTGATACATATTGGGTGACTAATTCGGAAATGCTTGGAAAACAAACCAAGTCAATGAGTTTTCTATGTACGGTACGTATAAAATATGTGCGAGATTGTGGATCGAGTAGGAGGAGGATTGAGCATAAAAGAAAATAACCTTCTGCCTGAAGTTTAATCCTAATTGAAAATGTAACTAATACATAGAAAACCTTGTTATGTGATCCAGGGACGGATATATGTACCATGTTTAAAACTCAGAAAGGTAACATTGTGCACTGCGTCACCAGACATCACCTCTTTTTCCGTGACAGTGTTTCTCCGGAATAAACGGTCGAGCAGCTCTTCACCGCAACATCTAACGATTCATTTTCAGGATAACAAAGGCTTTTCAAATATATATATTTTTCATATGCCGTAGGAGACTCGGAAGAGGACACGTCGACAAAGAACATGTGTGTGGGGTTTCCATGGAAATGTGACGGTGACTTCTGATGTGTGTTCTGTCTTTTCTGGATCATGTCTTTTGTAATCATTTCTAATAAAGCAAACAGTGTCCTCAGACAACCGCATGGATATCTTCATTGTGTACACAGCGCTTTGCAAAAGAGACAATACAGTAGTTCTGATAGGAACAGGCAGTGTTGGGGTTAAACTCCTGCACAGGGCCTAGCCTGCAGTTGCAGCCTGGATAGCTACAATGTTGTCATATCCAGGGGCAGGCCTACCAGCAGTTTGGAGTGTCATACCTGGGGAGGGTACTGATTGGGTCACATGCAGATGGTGTGATGCCTGTCAGTACCTGGACCTGCCCTGTTATGGGGCAGGGTTACAAGCCACTCCCCTGGGTATAAAAGCTGCCACTCCACCAAACTGTGTGTGTGTCTTCCCTCCCTCAGTGGAGTGGCAGTGATTCCCCTTGCCCTGTCAGGGGGTGAGGGAGCTAAGGAGGAGCTCTTGGGGCCTCAAGCCTTTGGGGTCTGCTCCAGGGACTGTGGAGGAGGAATAAAGACCATCAAGAGTCTCTGTGTTTTGCTGGAGAGAGTATGTGCCTGTGAGGACCAATTCTGCCTCATGGAATGAGGCACTGCACCCTAAGAAGGAAAACCCTCTCCTGTTGCTGCTCCCATACACCACCAGCGGAGACCTCAGACCTCCTGTAAGACCAGAGGTGAGCTAACAGCACCAGAGCACACCCATGTAGCAACCACATCTCCCGTAGGGGGGACACAGGTGCTACATACATAACTCCCATTGTACCACACTGCGGAATGTGTTAGCGCCGCACAAATAAACGATAATAATATTCTTTAAGGTGTGAGGAGCATAGATAGATCAAACCCAAAGGAAATTTTAGAAAAATATATCTATAGCGAAGAAGGTTTTAGAACCATAAAACGTGGGAAAAATACAATAAAATGCACTCACATGGGGTAAAGACAAATACGGCGCTTGGTCTACTCCTAAAGCTGGGACTTGTTCGTCTTCGTTCCTGGCTCTTCGGATACTGGCTCAGAGATGAGGCAAAAAAAGCATAGCATGGTGTACTATATAGTAACAAAGGTATATTGTACTGTAGTACAGTAGCTCTACAAGGTATTTCTCTCACATTTGGCAAGTTTAAAATGAGCGTTGGTGCAACGCAGTGTCGGGTCTGCAGCCAAAATCAGCTGACTCTCTGTTCGGACCTCCGCAAACCAGCTCTCATTGGCATCTGATGTCACTTCCGGAAATGCCGATGGACAGGTGACTCCTGAGCAAGCCTAGCCGGCGAAACGCGTTGAGTCCCTTGGAGCGGGCAGTGAATGTGAGTGGATCGTCCAGTGGAGAAGTATCTATCCCTCAACATTTCCGGACGTGCTGCAACATACTACACCATGCCATGCTTTTCTTATCTTTGAGCCAATATCCGAAGAGCCAGGAAAGAGGATAGACGAATAAGTCCCAGCTTTAGGAGTATTCCAAACGCTGTATTTGCCTTTTCCCCATGTGAGTGCATCTTATTGTATTTTTCAGACACTTTATGGTTCTAAAACCTACTTCACTATTTATATTATTCTTGCGCTCCCCACACCGTAAGGAAGATATTTGGTATAGAGGACTGGTACACACAGTCTGTTCTCGGTTGGAGCTGCAAACATTATCCCAAGATGATTCCATCATCCATTTGTAATATATTATATTTTATGTGCATATTGATTGTTCTTTTTTTTTATATTACACTAGTCACTTATTTATCATATATTCACTAAATATTAATATCGTATTATGTCACTTACACTGGTGGTAGCGCTCTTAATCTGTGGGTTTGCCATACAGCGTTCCCCAGAGGTCTTGCTCTTCTTGATTACACTAGAAGAGCAGGCGGGATGTTTGGAAAGGCTCTGTACACTATCCTTTCATCTATGTAGAACTTTCTTGTTGGTCCGTTAAATGGTATCACAATCTGCAACACAACTACACTTATTTGGATTGTCAATCGATATTAAATGGAACAAAAAATGTATTAGCAATATACAGGTGCACAGAGGCACTCCAAATGTCTGAGTCTTAATAAGAGTTTGATCCTGGTGCAAAATAACCCATCGAATCCCTAATATTTCAAATAGAGGCATAAGTACTGTATAGTACAGCAAAAGAAGATGGAGGTGCACAGATTGAATTGTAAAAAAGGTTTTACTCCATGCTTGGAACAGATAGAATAATTACGGTTCGGGGACACAGCCAATGGCGGATTTCAAAATGTGCCGCCCCTACAGTAGGTACGTGCCCGTCCTTTCTGACACCCACCTTCTCCTTTGGAATCCCAGCGTCAAACGACGGGCCGTCACCATGATGTCACATGGTGGCGTGTTGCCATGGAAACGCAACTTTATGACGTCATTTGACGCCATAGCAACGGGACCTCCGCAGCCTCAGTTGAGGCTGGGATTCCAAAAGAGCAGGAGCGCGGCAGAAAGGAGGTGACCTTCCCATTAGGTCCCAGAGGCCAAAGAACGTGGAAAAATTACATGGGGACGGAAATTTGTGCCGTCCCCAAATGTTCCCGCCTTAGGCCTGGGCCTAATGGGAAATCTGACACTGGACACAGTCCTTTCCTCAGATAATGCCACTCATGTCACGTGTCTATCTGAGCCTTGGAAAACTGTAGAAAAGTAGCTATCTCACATTTGTTAGAAAGTCTGGACTGTCTAAACCCGCCGTGGGTCATCTGTGGCAAGGGCGGTCAAGGCATATTACTTTAAAAACCTGCACTGTCTTATCCTTTCTTTGTTAATCTGGGTTGGTCACCTTGCATGACATAAAACCAACAAACTGGGTGAGTCTTTCCTGGGGAACCTGTGGCCAGCGGGTCACCTGAATAACCGTAGGACGTTGCTAAGGCAATATTACCGCTTCACAGCAAAGGATACATTTCCAGGATTAGAATCAGTGTTTTTTTGGTTTCGAAGACATCGAGCAGCAGAGTGACTCTGTCGTGCGTGATCTCGGACAGGACGTCCCGCTCTCTGTAGACCTGCTGCCGGGTTTTGCTCCTCAGAGGAATAAACTTGGCGGCACAAGTTGCCCCATTTCCTTTGTGCACCACTCGCTTCACGAAGCCAAACGAACCCCTACGTATAAAGGAGTAACGGGTATATGAATTGCAGCCGGAGGATGACTTTCACAGGCCGTGTTTTATAGCAGTTTATATATTCTATCTTTATTACTTGTTTAAACAATAATATTTCAGGGGTGAAGTACAGTATCGAGCTGAATTTGGAGCAGAATGAGTGCACGTTGCATGATGTTCACCCAGCATCTCTTTCTGTCAACGTGTCGAGGTCTTTGTTCCAAGCTGCTTCAGCTTGTGATTGAGAAGTGTCAGTTGGGGGAGTCAGGGAAGAGTTACATGACGTACAGAGTATAATGAGATATAAACACACCCAGCGTCTCTTAGTCGCTTTTTAATCTTACATTTGTGTAACAAAAAAAATATTTGCCAGGTCTGAGGTGGAATAAACTTTTCTGCTGACAATTTGCTGCACATGGAAAATGGACACGTAGAAAAAGATGACACTGTCTGCTCATTTGCATGTCCTTACCCAGAATCCCTGGCTGCAGTGGAAGCATTGTATGCTAAGAGATAATGAGGAAAAGCAGAGTGGCAGACCTGTCTGAGACATGTGACTGTGCTCACATGTGATATTTTTATTTGCTTCACATGCAAGAAACACGTTCTTCCATTTGATGCAAAGAAAATAGAGCAACGTGTCAAAGCATCTTTTAGTTGTACATTTCCTTACATTTACCCCTTCATGTAGCCGTAGTAATGTAGCCACTGACATCCTCCACTATTGTCAACCATAAAAAAAAAATTCCCTCATTAAGCTTCCGACATCTTCCTATCGACTCCCACGTTTGATAAATGCTTACTCTCGAGTGTGAAACGTTCGTGAATTCCTCTGCTTTCCCGAACCTGGCCAGACAGATCTCTATACTCACAACTCAACTGAAACTGTCTTTACCAAAGCAGCCGGTGGGGCTAACAGGTTTTCAACTCTGGTTATCTTCTTACCTCTCCCACCGTTTCATCAGTGTATCTTCCTCTTCAACATCTGCTTATGTGCCTGACAGATTGACTTAAACATAATGGGTCCCGCGGACCAGCATATTTATTTACATTGGTGTTGCTAAATTTCAGGGCTAAAAATTCATTCAAACCTTCAAAAAAAAAAGGGCATCCTGAGTATGAAGACTTCAACTCCGTACCCACAGTATGACGCAGAATCGGTTGTTTGAAATCATTTTAACGCATCTCTTATGTGAATTTTATTTATTTACCGCTAATATTTGTAAGTATCAATTATTAGAGTAATATTATTTATAATAGCCACGCTGGGAAAATAACACATTTTGTTATCATATAAAGTGAAACATCTGTGCTTCGTCAAATACATATTTCAGTTGACAGAGAGCAACTTCATTCTGCGCCGACGCTATTAACAATCGTTGTAGGGTGTACAGCAAGGTGAACTGATGCACTCTCTTTTTTTGACGCGCAGAAACGCTATAGTGCTTAGTAAATACCATTTACATCTGTACGCCAACCGCAGTCCATTTCTGTGCGCAAAAACAAATGGCAACCATCATTTTTGACGCAGCTGGTGAAATGTGATAGTACAATTCGAGGCGTGCAGAATTGAGTTTGACATGCGCCAATTTTGCCTCATGACAGCCACCATAGCATGTGATCTGGCACTCCAGCGCCCCAACGACAGAGCCGCTAAGTGACGGCTTTTAAAGGAGCAATCCATGCGGGTGATTTTTTGAAATCTGAATTTTCCCCTAATTGCTGTTTCAGCCAAATGTCCTTGATCTAATCTTCCTGATATTAAGCGTTGTAATTTGTAGTTAGATTTTGTTGTAGAGATGATCATTTAATGCTTGTTAATACAATGTTTTAGAGCAGAGATGCACAACATTTTTGCCCTGTGCCCCTGCCTGCTTTCCGCCCCTTACCTAGTCTGAAGCGTCTAATGATGCCGCAGGGTCATGTGACGTCACATCACGTGACCCCCGTGGCGTCATTTGACGCCGGATTGCCATAGCGACGCGTGGCCCAAGCCGACTGAGTCACGGTAAGGGAGGTTGCAGAGGCCTTGTGCGGTCCCCCGGCATTTAATTTAAATGCCTTGTGGAAGATCGTGGGGGCCTCTGTAACTGTCAGGCCCCCCTATTTTTTGTAACATAGGTTTGAAGCAGAGGGGACTCCGGAGCTGAACCCCATTAATTTCAGCTCCGAGGACCCCTTGGTTCCAGAGATATTTGCCTCCGAAAGAGGAGTCGGTATCTCTCTACATTTAAAGTCCCAGCGTTGCGTGGACCAATAGGAAGCTGCGTGGACCATTCATTTTCTTTCTAAATATGGAGGTGAAGTATCAATGTAAATAAAAATGCCAGCGAGAGGCCAGCAAAGCACTGCGACTGTGAAGCCCGTTCTTATTCCTCCTTACCTTCCTATTTCCTCTTTAATCTCGTAGAACGATTTGAGTTTTCTCCTTTTATTAAGCTTCTGTGTCCCTGGTTCTTTTAGATCTGTAAATAACAATAAAAAAACCTTTCAGCTGACACAATATAAAGCAATCTTACTCTTACCTTACTCTCACCATACTCCCACCTTACACACACCTTACACCCACCTTAATCCCCCAATACACCCACCATACTCCCACCTTACTCCCACCATACTCCCACCATACTCCCACCATACTCCCACCATACTCCCACCATACTCCCACCATACTGGAGAGAGGAAGGGAAAAGGAAGGGGGGCTCCCCCCCTCCCTCCCCCACTCGACAGAGGGGATACCGCCGCTCCCCTCCGCCCCCCCTCCTCCCCCCCTCCTGCTCCCTACCCCTCAGCTTCCGCACCATACCCCAACCTTATTCGGGTTCTTTCTGGGTTCATGTAATGACGTTCTAGTCAAAGAGACCCCATTGGTCTCTTTTTCTTGCTCGTTGCTTTTGCAGCTGGCCCCCGGTTTAGGAAGAATGGAATCACCATTACTAGTTCTGAACGAAGCAGCTGGAGACGTTTGAGGTCTGTTTAGGACAAAGTCTCCCGGATGCAAAACGTGGTCGAGTTTTCCCCGGTTTTAGGGAGAGCTTTGCAGACAACCAAAAAACTGTCAGTTAAAAGTCATTCACAGTGTTGATCAAAGAGATTTTGATCAGAAAGATTCCCCCTTTATACAGCACTCAAACACATATAATCAAATGGTGGACAAAAAAACAATGGTCCTACAGATATGCTGCAAAATTACTGAGAGGTATCCCAGAATCACGGTTCAAATCAAAAATAATAACATTTTATTACGTCTACATAGACCATTAAAAACACAGATGCAGTATTAAAAATCCCTATATTGTAGGGGCTGGATATGAAAAATAATTATAGTGATAAGGTAAGTATCCTTGATGACTCAAAACCATTCATATCCTTACATCCAAGATAGTAGCTATACCGAGACAGACTTGTATAAGGTAAGTGTCGCTAGCAGTATCAGTAGATATCAGAGATGTCTGAATACCTGGGTATACACAGTAGGAAATACTTTATATGTCTCCGCAGAGTTGCGGCTGTGATTAACCCTGTAAATGCTCCTATTGCTTAACACTGTAAATGGCTATATGTATGTGCGGTATGCAGCAATTAAACCAGTGACACGCAGTTGGATATCAAATGGTAGCAAAGAAAAAGGTAAGAACTCTTTCTCTAATATAGCAACAGTATGTAAAGCATAGGTATACAAAGTAGCAAAAGAGCAAAATACAAGAAAAGCCTCTGCTCGATACAAGCCAGCCCCTACAATATAGGGATTTTTAATACTGCATCTGTGTTTTTAATGGTCTATGTAGATGTAATAAAATTTTATTATTTTTGATTTCCACCGTGATTCTGGGATACCTCTCAGCAATTTTGCAGCATATCTGTAGGACCATTGTTTTTTTGTCCACCATTTGATTACATGTGTTTTGAGTGCTGTATAAAGGGGGAATCTTTCTGATCAAAATCTCTTTGATCAACACCGTGAATAACTATCTCTACCCTCTAAGCACCTAACATATCCACTAAACAAGAGATATATATAGGTGATTGCGGTCTCGTTTACATATATACAGTTAAAAGTCATCTCAACTCCTATCTTAAGAGGACAAAAAACTGGCCGCATATTTACTAAATTGCCCTTAATTGTTGCATTGGGGGAGGATCGCCAAATTTACACCACACCCACCACAAGATTGCTTTTTGATGGGCCACCTTCAGCAAAACGGCACCAGATTTAGCAAAGAAAATATGACTGATTCCTTTTTTTCCATTAACACTTTGAGTGCCGGAGGAGCCGCTGCCACCGCCGCACTCGTGGTCACGTGATGGCTCAGTCACGGATGATGGAACGGATGGGGACGAGTCCTTCTCTTGCGTTCCACTTTCTGATAAATCACCTCTGCAGAACGCGATCTCTCTTACCAAATGGGAAGATTATGACATAACTACAGTACTAGGTCACGAGGTCGCAGGAGCGCTCGAACCCCATGACCGACTAGGTATGGCCTTGGGCACCCAAATGGTTAATAAATCTGGTGCCGTTTTGTTGTTGTTCCCCTTTGCACCACTGTTTGCAGACAGGAGGCTTTGATAAGTAGGCTACTATAGGACATAACTCTGGCAGAGAATTCCATCCATCATTATGGTTTGTGGGGGCCACACTTGTTCTCTTACTATATTAGGCTAACATACTATATAATATATAGTTTTCACTATATTAATTACACAAAAGAATATAAGGTACGACACATTAATGCTTCAGACCAAGCAATATCCTATATATGTGGTTTTTTTTTCTTCAATAAATCGGTTCTGTACTATGAGAAAATACTTGTAGCATTTAAAAAATGTTTTTAACAACTTGGAATGATATTTCTAATGTATTATAATGTAACAAGCATTTTTGGTTTCTATAGTAACCATTTACAAAGTCACATCCCCTTCCTCTTCTGAAACAGGATCTGACACACCCCTTTTTGAGCCCTGCCCTCTCTCTAGCAGTGCACCAATTGTATCTAGTGACTGCCTGGTCACGTGATCTTCCCCACAGAACTTTGCATCTTTGGTTCTCTTCTGCTGCACTGACAGCCATTTAGTAAACCCCTGAGCCAAATCCTCACAGATCGATCACAGGAGAAAGGATTGATCTGCAACTTAGCTAATTACTTATCATTGTGTGGGTTGTTTTGTTTTTTTAAACGGCTGCTTTAAGACCATCCCATGTAATGAAGTGGTTGGTTGGATTTCGCATACTAAAAACAACAGATTTTCAATCATGACAAAGAATACTGCTATCTCCATAAATGCATCATATTAATGCGGTGTCATTTGGCATACCCTACCACTGGGACTATGTGACAGTCGGGTATTATGGGGTTATGTACTAACGCTGGAGCTGAAGGCGCCCACCCAGGTTTCTCTTGCTATTTGTTTTTCAACTTTCTTGACCAGCTGCTTGTTGGTAAAAAGCCTCCAAACGCCTTTCTGAATAAGTCAAACAACGTGTACCCTGCAGTATGTTTGACTACGAATGACTTGTAACGGTTATTCCCAGGGTGTTTGCATATAACACATGGAGGGTTATCTATCAGAGTCTCCGGGTGCAAAACGGAGGCAAACACCTACTGCGGATTCATTAAGGAAAACAGCCCCATTTAAACCAATGGGATTTCCTGATTTTATCAATTTGGGGCAGTGTTTCTGAACCCTGTTGTTCTGTAGCTGGGAGACTTTCACACTGCAAATTACCGCACTCCGTTTTGCTCATTTAGGAGCAATCCAAGCAGTATCCTACGTGGTTTTGTTTTTTAAATAAATCAGTTCTGCAGTAACAGATAATACTTATTACCTATTTTTTATTCAACTCTTAATGCCATTTTTTATGAGTTTTAATATACGGAGCATTCTTGGATTTCTATAGCAGGTTTTAGCCCACCTCCCCAGCAGTGCAAGAACTTTGCAACACTTTCCTGTTTGTGATAATGTCTTGCCAATATTCACAGCAGTCTGAGCTGCAAACTGTAACAATAAATGTTACTTTAGCAATATCCGAATACATTGTAGCTGCTGAGTTACACTGACTGAACAATTGATTTGAAACTGGAAGGCGGCCATTTAGGGAACCCTGGGAAGCAGGATTTTGCTGATCGATCACGGGAGCACGAATCTCCCAGCAGCTTAGGTAATTCATTTTCAATAAAGGCAATCAAAGGCTGCATATAGTAAAATATTAATCTGCTTGTATTGTCTCTCCATAGCTGCTGAAAGCAATGGGGTATTCTTGTTTAATATATATGGGTAGCAGTATTTTTATACCAAGTTTGCCACAACCCCTAATATTTCTGTGGGAAGCAGGTATAAGTAAAAGAGGATTTAGTATTTATATTATCAGTACATTATAGGAAACAATAATTACCCTCGTGCATAACGAGCTCTGCTTTGCAGGTAACCTCTCCTCCCAAATTCCTGGCAATGCACGTATACACCCCCCCATCTTCATGCTCTGCGTTCTGTAGTAGTAAGGAGTATCTTTTGACTTCCTTCACTATTCGGATCCTGGCACTTTCTTTCAGCAGGATATTGTCCTACAGGAATGAAACAGGAGTTTGCATACTATACAGTGACATATACACATATACATACAGTGACATATACACATATACATACAGTGACATATACACATATACATACAGTGACATATACAAACAGTAACAAATACACATATACATACAGTGACATACACATATACATATACATACACATATACATACAGTTAAAACATATTACAATATACAACAGTAAATATAACATATAAAATACAGTGACATATACACATATACATACAGTGACATATACACATATACATACAGTGAAATATACAAACAGTAACATATACACATATACATACAGTGACATATACATACAGTGACATATACACATATACATACTGTGACATATACACATATACATACAGTGACATATACACATATAAATACAGTGACATATACACATATAAATACAGTGACATATACACATATACATACAGTAGACATATACACATATACATACAGTTACATAACACATATACATACAGTAGACATACACATATCATACAACATACAAAGCTACAGTAACATATACAACAATAAAATACATACGGACATATACACATATACATACCGTGACATATACACATATACATACAGTGACATATACACATATACATACAGTGACATATACACATATACATACAGTGACATATACACATATACATACAGTAACATACACATATACATACACATATACATACAGTGACATATACACATATACATATAGTGACATCTACAAACAGTAAAATATACACATATACATACAGTAACATACACATATACATACAGTAACATATACACAAGTCTATCTGACCGGGAAGAGTATAGTGCAGAGGTGGCCAACTCCAGTCCTCAAGGGTCACCAACAGGTCAGGTGTTAAGGATATCCCTGCTTCAGCACAGGTGGCTCAATCAGGGGCTTGATTGTAGCCACCTGTGCTGAAGCAGGGATATCCTGAAGACCAGACCTGTAGGTGGCCCTTGAGGACTGGAGGTGCCCACCCCTGGTATAGTGTATTTAACGATGCAAATCAAAGTATCAAAATAAGGTAATAACTAATAATCAACATGGGGAGGCTATCATTTCAGTATCAGGTGGGTTATACCAACATACAGTATAACTGAATGCACAAGCGGTGTAAAAAAGACAGATTTGTTCAAGAAAAAACTATATGGCACCAGTTTTTTGGTCTATTTTTTGCAGTCGGGAGACTCAAGAGATTATTTGCTCAAAGTCTCCCCCCTGGAAAATATAGGGCAAAACTAATAACAATAATACTGCAAGATGTAATCAAAGGGAAAACATCTCATTGCTTTTCATGGGAACATTTTGTGTGTGTGGGGGAGACAGCGGGGGTGCGAGGGGGTTGTCCTACTTTTGAGCCGGGATACTTCAATAAATGTACAAACATTAAACAAAGTCCCACAGAGAGGACAGATGTGATAGGTGCTAAACCAGGGTAATATAATAGTAGATATGTCAAACAAGAAAACACACTTACAGTATTTTGCACTGACATCACTATGAGAATGAACTTAATGTTACATATTATAAATTAACTTAGTCACCAATTTTCGTCATTCTTATTGAAGAAATTATACACAGATCAAAATCAGCTCTCTACTATGAGAACATTCTTGTAGTATTTTTTTTTAAAAAACAACTGAGAATGCCATTTTTAATGTATTATAATGTTACAAGCATTTTTTTTTTATAGCAACCATTTACAAAGTCACATCCCCTTCCTCTTCTGAAACAGGCTCTTGTACACCCCATTTTTAGCCCCTGCCCTCTCTCTAGCAGTGCACCAATTGTATCTAGTGATTGCCTGGTCACATGATCTTCCCCACGATCTTCCCCACAGAACTTTGCATCTTTGGTCCTCTTCTGCTGCACTGACAGCCATTTAGTGAACCAACCAAGCCAAAGCTTCGCCAATCGATCACAGGAGAACGGATCAATCAGCAACTTAGCTAATTACTTATCATGTGTGGATTGTATTGATGCACATATTGAAGGGGGGAAAATATAAAAATGTATAAAAATGGCAGCTTGGACGGCTGCTTTAATAAGTATCATTAGGCTTATTCTCAGAGTCACTTGACCTCTGGGTTTTCTTCTTAATAAATGACTCCCTTTCACTCATTTGGGGTTATTAACCAATTTCCCCTGGATGCAAAAACCAGGGTAAAACTGGGGGCGTAAACCCCGCTGCACATATACCCCACAACAAAACCCTACTGCTTTCAATGGAAACGTTCTTTCTTAGTAACTCTGCGGTCATCGTTTTGTCTCCAGTTGGCAGTGTAATGAGTTTGAACTAAGCAATGATACTGTACCTTTGCTTGCTACTAATGTACAGTATGTGGCTAATCTCATGCATTGAACGAGAGCCACCTCCGGCATGCCCCAGGCGGCGGGAAAAAGAACGGGCTAACAATAGGTGTGAACTTTAATTAATGAGGTCACCATTAACCTTGTTGTTTTTCTAAGTGCCGCGGCAGGGCAATAGTGAGGTCACGCCCCTAAACCCGCCCCCTTTTTCATGATGTAAATACCTAGATGTTATATGGAGCGTGTTACGTGCCGCACAACACTAAGGCCTGTAATATAGAGCGCGCTGCTGCGCTACCGAGCGCGCGTCAATTACAATTGACAGTGGGAGGCTGACGTTGATACGGTCGATACGCGCGCGCATGCGCGGCCGTGAGCGGTGGCGCGGCAGACCGAAGAAAGTACAAGAGAATTGTATTTTCGTTCTGTCGCCGTGCCACGTGACGCTATGAACCAATCCCAGAGCGACCAAGCGCTGTGACATCATAGCCACGCCCCCTAGCCACGCGCATCACCGCTTACCCTCTACAAACGAAAAAGCCCGCGCCACGTGCAACGCCGTGCGCGCCCCCGCACCAGCGCGCACTATATTACAAGTCTAGCGCATTAAAATTAGCTTGGAAAATGCAGACTGGCGGCTGCACGAGGTACAATAGGATTTTGAGTCTGTTTTCTAGGATTTTGCCTTTTTTATCCTCCCTTTTGTACATCGCCCCCAAATGCTTTCAATGGGATTTATTCAATCCAATCTGGTGCCGTTTTATATTTTTGCTGTTGTTTTGAAGTGGAGAGACTGATATAAATGGACCCCAAAATTTGGGATATAATCTCTGGCATGAAAAAGGCCCCAATTTATCGCACAAGAATACAACAATGTGAAGTATTTTCCCTGGTAATATTGAGTGAGTGAGTGTGACATGCTGTAACATGCTAAGGGAATTTAGCAAACATTTAGCGTGCAGGGAGCGTGGCCTGATTGCCACGGACAAGCCCCCCCCTTTGTACATAGCTCACCTTGTACCAGGCAATAGTAAGTGGAGGGGTTCCTTCTATCACTGCATCAAACCGGGCGGTGTCCCCACAGTGAGTATGGACATCCTCTATCGTTACCTGCATGTACGGGGGTCCTGCAGAGAAACAATGCATGGCATGAAATAATGGGCCAGTTACATATTGTGCCGGGCGGTGATATATACATATTCTTATATAGTACGTGGCCTGCTTCACAACATCAAGTCCTACATTACCTGTACATAGTACATGGGACCCTACATTACCTGTACATAGTACATGGGACCCTACTGTACATTACCTGTACATAGTACATCAGGCTCTACATTACCTGTTGCCATGTTAACGTGACGTCATGTGACCCCGCGGCGTTATTTGACCCCGCGTTGCCATGGAGACACGTCGCCAAAGACAAGGTAAATGAAGTTACAGACGCCTCACGCGATCACCCCGGCATTTCATTTAGAAGCCTTGGGGAAGAGCGCGGGGCCTCTGCAACTGCCCGCGCCCACCCCCCCTGAAAAATCTCATGCCCCCTATTTTGCACTCCCCTGTGTTAGAGCATATACATTGACCCACTTAAAGTTGTTTTTTACAAGCGCAAAAAAACCCAGCACTTCTACGGGCTAATATAAAAGCAGCTAGCAATGTGAGCTCCATACTGTCACTCTGCAGAGCTAGGACATCACATGGAACTTCTACTGAAGGCCAACCCGGAGGGAAAACATCAACTCAACTCACCTATCAGCGGCGTCCTCCCGGCATCTTCCCTCTGCAGCTCTTCTCAATATGGCCACGCGACGTCACATGGTGCCACGTTGCCATGCCAACGGGATGCAACGTGACATCACACCGCGTCAAGTTGCCATGGCGACATCGTGACGTCACATAGCATCTCGTTGTCACGTCAACAGCCGTCACGTGACGCGGTTACGGCACGTTGCGTTTCCGTTGGCATGGCAACGCAGCGCCATTAGACGCCGCGCAGCCATATTGAGTACAGTTGCAGGGGGAAAATACCGGAGCGTGAGGGGTCTCGGGAAGTATGCCAAAAAGTTAGCAAAATAAAAAAAAATAAAAAACATTTGCACACCTCTAACAGACCCCCTTACAGCTCAACTATAGGAACCTTTTCAAAAATTGCATCCGTAAACCCCCTGTGTGTGTGACCTCACACACTGTGACACTGTCCCCTGGCAGGTTCCTCTCCATGACTGGTATGAACATGAGAACAATTATATCGGCTGTGGAAGAGGAAGGACTATGTGGGAGAGGAACCTTTACAAAGATTAGATTAGATCCGTGCATGTCTGAGCACAGCGTGTCCGTGCGAGGTCTGCAGAGAGAGGGCACGTGGTGACCGGCGCTGAGAGCTTCAGTTCCAGAGTGGAAGAGAGATCACGCGCCGCTGAGGGGGATCCTGAGTGGCTATAAAGACACAGTGGTACCGAAGCACCTTTTTGAAGAACAGGCCTGCAATAGTTTCGAGCTCCCACGGTGTGTCGGCACCATCATAAGCCAGCATACCCAGGATTGGGTGGCTACTACACCACTGACACACCCGCACAGTGCTATTTGGGGATTGTGTTGTGTATGTGTATAGTGTGTAGTGATCCTCTGCTGAGGATCACAAGGTGCCTGCGTTTAATAAGAGTATAGTAAGTGAATTACCAAAACATGTTTGTAATATTCCTGCGGTTTGACCATAGGCCACGTGTGGTGCTGAAGGTAACAAGGAACTCAGGCCCCGGCCTCAGCGATAGTTGTAAGTCTGAGAGCTAAAAGTCCAGGGGTTACACATCTATTACAGTTCATTTTTTATAAAGCAGCATAGAAACAAGTGAATATTACAAGTTACGGTAACAGGTACAATAGGTAAAGCAATCCCTGATCCGAGGAGCTTACAATCTCAAGGGGGTGACAGGGAGAGTGCAGACACAGGGTAAATTCAGGTAATGAAGTTATTGAGTGTTGAGTGAGGCCAGCAAGCCTGGTGGCGATCTGGAATAACCTTGAGATAACCTTGCTTTCTCATCACATCTTGCTCTCTCATTCTCAGAAAGCTGCCATAATTACTTTGCAACATTATTTAAGTTAAAGAGGTTGAAATGCACTGAGATTAATACACATTTATGTTGTTTCTTCATATACAGAAGACAGACAGGTTAATGATGAATCACAACACACCGCAGTCTCTCTGATACTCCCAGTGCCATTCAAAAGATATCCAAATCAGGGATGAACGTGAACAAAAGTGTTGTGTAAACCCAGACCGTCAATTAACATAGATCCATAGGCATTTAGTCTCTGTCTTGTTTATCTGTATAGGGTTTCCCTTGTGCCTACCCCAAGTATTTTGTATTTTGCTTACTATATTCATCTATACCCTCCCTGCTGGGACATTGCCCCCTGCATCGACTACCTTTGTAGTGCGGACCTCTCACATTCAGCGTGTCATTTACTAAAGTCTCCCGGGTGCAAAACGAGTGCAAAAAAAAAAAAAGAAGCAAACCAGCCCCATATTTATTAAAGTAAATTGATATTATTGAAAGCAGCTGGGAGTTCATCATTTCACAAATCAAGTTCAATTCTTATGACAGGTTTTGCACAGGATTTGACCCTGTTTGGGAGCTGGATAACATTGGTTAAAAAACAAACAAAAAAAAATCTCAATGCTTATGACCTTCAAATTAACATTGGTGACGTTTTAGCCAAAGATGAGCTGTGTATTAGATACTGTAGAATATTTCCAGCAGCAGAAAGACTCACTCTGCAAGCTTAAAATGCTTCGGACAGAGAATTTAACTACATAAATGATCCCCACTTATGAAAAGCAGAACAGATACGTATGTGACTATATCACTTGTGGTATTGGCTTATCGTCTTGTATTGTATAATGCATTACTAGCAGACGGTTTTCAAGAACACTGTCTGATACTTTATCAATGTCCTGTCATTCCACTTTCTCCATCCTAAAAGTGCCCATCTGCCCAAGACACATCAATAGCAGATCTCCCTCCCATATCTCACTGATGTCAGCTCCCACTTGTTGGTATCTCTGGACCTGGCACAGACGAGCCCAGGATGCTGCAGGGCAGATACAGCGGGTACTCACGTGCTGCCTTGCCATCCTTCAGGTGGACGCAGGTCCTCTCTGTGGTCTCGATGTAGACTTGGCTGTGGACATCCCAGATCTCCTGTGCTCCTGATCTCCTAAGGTACCAGTCCGCTGCATCCATTTCCAGTCTGGGGAACAGAACAGCTATTTCAGGAGCTATTTTTAAACCAGTAAGTGACTAAGACAAGCAATCTGTTCACGGGAGGAGAAAGAATGACATCCTACCTCACTTCTGCTATTCCCATGTATTATCTTTTTTTTTTGACGAGTGTCATTACGCCTGTCAGGGCTGAGGGTAGGGCCTGCAGTATATCGCACTGCAATGCACGTCAGCCCACCCAGCACTGAAAGGGTTAAGGATGTCCCATACAAAACACTGGTCCCGATGGCAGAATTGTAACCCCTTCACTGCTTTGGGGCTTAGCAGTGCATTGAGGTGAATGCGATTAAAAAGCAAACTCGTATGTGCAACGTCTGGCACAGAAGGGGTTATTTCTTTAGCATGCATACACTTAGCCATGTGCGAGTGTTGTTGCATTTTCACACTATGAAACAATAAGGCTGCTTTACTATCCCAGATTCCGGCAGTAACTAGTAATGCTGGTCAGCGCCTGTCAGCGTTTCCTGAGGAAAGTGCACTTTTCCTCGAACCTTTGCTGCCAGCGAGACCTGCATAGGAAGAACTCATTCAATGAGAAGGTTGGTGCAGTCTCGGCACATCTACAGACTTGGCCACTGCTATTGCAACCCGTGCGGCGCGCCAACCGGTCGAAATAACATGATAGCCCCGCCCCCTCTGTGTACGCGGCAGATTTAAAACAATGACGGCTTCTCCCACCGGCACCTTGTGTATATCCCGCTGCAGCGCGCCGTGGTTTTCAATAACATTTGCTACATCTGTGAGTCAATTGGCAAAAAATATATATATATACAGGCATACCCCAGTTTAAGGACACTCACTTTAAGTACACTCGCGAGTAAGGACATATCGCCCAATAGGAAAACGGCAGCTCACGCATGCGCCTGTCAGCACGTCCTGAACAGCAATACGGCTCCCTACCTGTACCGAAGCTGTGCGCAAGCGGGGAGACTATAGAGCCTGTTACAAATGCGTTATTTACATCAGTTATGCACGTATATGACGATTACAGTACAGTACATGCATCAATAAGTGGGGAAAAGGTAGTGCTTCACTTTAAGTACATTTTCGCTTTACATACATGCTCTGGACCCATTGCGTACGTTAATGCGGGGTATGCCTGTATATCGTTTTATTTACATGGACATATGGAAAATCCTAAAAACGTACATTCTTCAGAAAAAGGAAAGGTTCAGAAATGTTCCTCTGGAATATTCTGTTTCTCCGAATGAGTTGTGAAATCACAAGTAAAGTGTTGCAAATGCAGTACAGTATGGCCCCACTCATATGGCGGGTTCCTTTCTAGGCCGCCGCAAAGCGAAATTGCCAAAAAGCGGAACATAGCATTTGCTATGTCCACCGGCGACTTTCCGTCTTTCTTACCCCTTCTGCACATGCGTGACCTCAGCCACCCCTTTCTGCGCATGCGCAGACATGGCGGACCCCCTTCTCGGTAACGCCATGTTGGCGGATCGCTGAGAAATGGAGCCCTACTGTACCACAATTTTGAGAAAGGTTGCTGACGTTTTCCCGATGTTATTTACTAAAGGTTTCCCCCTTATTTAATTTTTTTACACCAAATGCCACATTGTTGATTATTGGGATAGGGGTTTGGACTACTTTTTGGTCCAGGTTTGCGCTAGTCCATACAAACATCATAAAGTACTTAAACCCTTTGAGTCCCCCGAGGCGTACTCCTTGCTTGTGTCATAAGACCAGGCCCTCTACTGGTCCATATGATGCACACGTCATGCTAGAAAAACTCCAAAGGAGCGTTGAACGCGATCGGAATGGAAGTGGAGTGTCCCCCTTATCCGCTCATGTCCTTGGTAGCTGGGTAGCCTCCCTGCAGTCACGGGATAGCTCCTCCGTGCCATCCCATCATTGGGATCCAGAAGACCCTCCAAGGATTAAGTAAACATCAGGCTGAGCTATAAAAACCAGGCAAACTTGAAAATGTAATCAAAAAGGAAAAAAAGGGGATGGAATTTAACTATAGAATTGATCAAATACTATGTATCGGAGGTGCCCAACTTCAGTCCTCAAGCTGGCCCCCCCCCCCCCCCCCCCCAACAAGTCAGGTTTTCAGGATATCCCAGCTTCAGCACAGGTGGCTCAATTAGTCCCTGTTTTAGAGTGTCTTCGACTGAGCCTCTGATTGAGCCACCTGTACTGATGTTGGCGTAGCATCCTCAATATTTTCCTCCACAGCCTAGCACATAAGTCCTGGTAAGAGCAGGCAGTGCTAGGGTTAATAGCTAGCTGTGAGATCACATCCCTCAGTTGCTGAGTGTAGCGGAGGCGTCCATCTTGGAGGTACCGGCCGGTACTTCTTTTACGGGCAATGCTACCACTCTTCCGGTGCAACCGGAAGTCGTCATCCCGACTTCGGACGCCGGGGAAGATTTGGAAGCTGTGACCTCCGCTCCGGTGAGTAAGGCCGTGGCCGACCCCTTTCTGGTACAGTGCCGTGCGCGTGGCAAGGCACGCGAGCGACAAGCTGTGGAAAACATGGCTGACCTCAAAGTACTTGTGAAAATGGGCTGAGGTCAGCACAAAGTAAGCGAGACATTGGAAAAAATTTCTGGGCCTAGTGCCAAAGAGGACCATGCCCAGGACACTGTTATTGCCTCAGGGACTGAAAGGGACAATGTAGTGCTGGGTGGGATTGATAATGATGTGCCTGGGGTAATGTTGTACTGCTCCATGTCTCCCAAAGAAGAAGGGAACTGTAACTCAGACACTTCCAAATCATCATCTGTTATGGGTTCTGTAACCGATGAATGTATTGCTATTATGCCTGGTCCTAATGTGGGTGAGATAATACCTTGTACTAGGTCTCTCCAGTAACAAGCCTTTACATCCTAGGTCCTTGTCTTACCTTATAGCAGCGGTGTCTCCTAAGTGTACTGACAATGGTGACCCAGGGAAAGCTACTCTGTATTGGTGGAAGGAAAGTAATTTGACTGTTGAACCAGAAGGAAACATCTACTTAGACAGTGTGGGATATGTGGGTGAGCACGGAAAGATGTGTTGCTACTCAGTTAATGTTCCTGATCATAGGGGTACGATGATCACAAAGCCAGATCCTGCTCATAATTATTGAGAATGTGTCATGGTGCTGATCTATGCTGCCTACAGTTCACTGTATTTTATTATGTAATTGTACCCTGTTGGTATATTTTGTTGTTATAACTAAATATGCGAGGGCGATGAGGATTTTCACCATGGGGAGAGTGTAGCATCCTCACTATTTTCCTCCACAGTCTGGCACAAAAGTCCTGGTAAGAGCAGGCAGTGCTACATAGGCTTTGTGCCCAGACTTTTCCAAGGATGCCAATATGTTATTGTTTAATTATATTATTGCTTTATACTAACAAGCCATTTATAGGTTAATCTGTAGATGAAGCAATGACTATATGAATCTGGTTTCAGAGTAGATGCATCAGAAAGAACAATACCATAGAGCGATCAAGAATTCTTTACCATTCTCCATCCATAAGGTTAGTTTGGCTTGTACCTGTAGGTGAAGCTTTATTATTATTTCGCCTTACGATAAATAAATTAACTGCCAAGAGATCTGTTTTTCGGATATTTCGTTTGATATTGGATAAGAAGAAACGCACGATGACAAATAAAAGGAACAATTATTTTCAATGGTGAGCTAGCCCGAACCTGAGAGACGCATTACTTACAGCAGAGGGGATTGAGAATGTCCCCCTGGTCTCAGGGGGGAGTCTCCAATCTCATTTCCCAACAAGGTTGTAAGTACGTGGTCTCGATCAAAGAACCAGAAGAAAAGAAACAGCAGTGATAACAGACGTTTCCATATTCATTTGATTTGTGAAGAGACAAGAGATGCTCCGGGACAGCGTTAAGACGATGTATGATGAGCGTTAAGACGATGTATGATGAGCGTTAAGACGATGTATGATAAGCGTTAAGACGATGTATGATGATCACCAAGACTAAAAGAACCGTGAAAGTCCAGAACATCCCAAAAGTTTCTGAGATGGGGTTCTACCTATTTGGAAAGGCACCAGACAGAGGATTGACTAATGCATGGGTGATTTCCTCTGGTGGTACCTACACTATGTGAAAAGCTTCTGATTGCGTAAGTACCAATTCTTTTGGGTACTGTGTAATCTAATATGGATTTGATTCAGAAACTGGCTAATCAATGTAAGGTTCCTGTGATGACGCCCGAAGGGTGTGTACGAATATGGGGGTTCCTTATGGAAACAGGCTGTGGATGTATTTGAACAAATTGATGAAAATAAATTTGGCAACCACAAAGAGTAAAAGAAATGTCAGCTTCATGAGCAATAAATGACATCATCTAAATGTCAGGATAGCTGGTATAGAGTAGTACAGGGGTGCGCAAACTGAGGGGGGCGCAAGATTTTCTGGGGGGGTGTCACGGCGGTCACAGAGATCCCACGCTCTCCACCAAGGCATTTACTTTAAATGCCGGGGGGCCGCGCGTGGCCTCTGTAACTAACTTCCCTTCCAGCGACTCGTCGTCATGGTAGCCCGGCGTCAAATGACGCCGCGGGGTCACATGACGTCGCGTTGCGTGAGCCGGGAGGAGAGCATGCAGGAGTGCGCAGGGGGAAACGTTTGCGTACCCCTGCAGTATTACACGTGAGACAGACCAAACGTGCTCTCACATTTCCAGAGTAGTAGGGTCCATGACCCCGTACAAAATAAAAAAAAGGGAACGGGGGTAAGATCTACAAAAATAAAAAACTAAAAACAAGTAAACCTTTTACCTGTTACTATTGTAACAAGACTGGTCATATGAGCAGAGATTGCAGATACAAGTAGCAGGATACAGAATAAGCAACGATCCACAATACTGCTCTCCCGACCACTCCGTCATTTGTCCCGAAAACCAAAGATTCCTTTCCAAGCAAAGAAAAGCTTGTCTTAGGCCGCAAGTATAGTGCCCGCGACGGGCGACGCGACGGGTGGTGGCACCCGTCGCCGCTAGCGAAAGTTATATTTCGCTTTGCGGCGGTGTCGCAGCCTTTCTGGCATTTGATTGGTTCAGGGGCTGTCACATGAGGCGACAGCCATTGAAAAATCAAATATTGCCAGCTTCCAAAATTTGCGACGTGACGTCGCTCCGTCGCATTGTTGCCGTCGCGCTTACTATAAGCGCACGTGGCGGCAGCAATGCATTTATTTTTGGGTGACGTTGCGTCGCCGTCGCCACTATACGCGCGGTTTTAAATGGTGGAAGTACTAAAAGAGGTCAAGGAATGTCTGCAATTCCTAATATTATTTAAGTTATGGTGGGTAAAAAAGTGACAAAAACCCGTCACCGTACAGCGTACAGCAAATAACAATCCCTGCCCTTCCCCTTTATCTCTTAGCATAGAGTGCTCCCACTGCAGCCAGGAATAATAAGAACCAGTACATTTATTTATAGAACATGTTGGGTACAAAATGGAGCCCATCAAGGTTACAGGCTTTGTGCCCAGACTTTCCCAAGGATGACAACATGTTTTTGTTAAATTGTATTATTGCTTTATCATGCGTCGGTTAATCTGCATCTGTAGATGAAGAAATCTGGTTTTAGAGCAGATACGTCAGAACGAACGATCCCATCGAGCGATTAAGAATACTTTACCGTTCTCCGCCCCTACAGGGTTGCCACCTCTCCGGGTTTGACCCGGAGACTCCAGGTTTCGGGCACTTGCCCCCGGGCTACGGCTTAGCCCATTAATCTCCGGGGGCGGCGTCTCCGGCATTCCCCTTCATTCTTCTGCATTTCCCCCTCCGAGTGCAGTGAACATGACGCCGCGTTGCCATGGCAACGGGACGCCGCGTTGCATCACGACGTCACATGGTGTCCCATTGCCATAGCAACGCGGCGTCATTTGACACCGCGCAGCCATGTCCACTGCAGTTGGAGGGGGAGTTACAGCAGGATGCGCCGCTGCAGCACGCGGCCAAGTACGGGAATTTTTCATTTTATTTTTTTCTCCGGTTTGGCCTTCAGCTTCAGTGGCAACCGTGCGTCCATAGAATGTTTTGGTTTGGCTTGTACCCGTTGATGAGGCTTTATTCTCATTTTGCCTTACGAGAAGGAAATGAACTGTCCAGAGATCTAATTCTGCATTTTTCATTTGATATCGGATAAGAAGAAACGTACGATGACAAATAAAGGAACAATTATTTTCATTATCAGAGTCGGCGCCTTTTACTCACAGAGTCAATTCTGCCAGCCCATTTACCATAGTTTTCTGTCCGTAAAACGGGGTGGGGGCAAAAAAACAGCACTGACTTTATCACAGACATAAACCACACACGAGGGCGTCGCATCAGGAAAATGAAGATGAAAAAATAAATAAAAGTTTTTATTTTTCAGCTAAAATTGAAAGAGGATTTCTCTCCCAGCAAGAGAGAGCCTCGGGCTTCAATCGAGCGAGTCGCAGATGGTATTGCGTTGGGTTAAGCCATCGGCCCTGGAGTAGGCCTCATTTGAAGCCTCTGGGGTTTTTGTGTCACGTTTTTTTTAATCTGTTTTTTTGTGGGGGGAGCCCTCAAGTGGTGAAGATTGGATTACTTTTTAACATTACTGGAATATTCTTTCAGCCAAACAGATTCGTTCCTGGAGGTCATCGACCCTGAAAACCTTGGAAGAGCACAACATGGATAGGGTATGTGCATTTTTTAATCATTATTCCCTTTAGTGCCAATGTGGCTAACTAGGCTCTTGTTGAGATACATACTGTATGTATATGTATATAACTGTATGTATATATGTATGTATATATGTATATATATATATATATATATATATATATATATATATTTATTTATTTATTTTGGAGAGTGCATTTTAATATTTGTATATGTTTACTGTGTATTGGTTGCATAACCTACTACAGCTTTGGCTAATATGCCTTTAAGCCATTTTTATATTTTGGGGAGATTGATCAAATCAAGAAAATACTATTGGATTCAATGGGAATATTTTCCTTAATAAACCTTACACAGTTTTTTATGCCCCAGTTTTGCAGCCGGAAGACTTGGATAAATTACGCCTTACCCCGCTCTTGCGGTCTAGGACCTTTGGCCGTGGCAATTTTGCTATGACCAGATCGCCACCGACGCTCCGCCACAGGGACTACTGACCGCATCACACATCGCCGCAGGTCACCTCGCCCGCTTCTGACGCTGGAGGACAAGCTGATCTCCACAGACACAGGTCACCTTCCCACCTTCCACATGTTCTCCAGCGCCGAATCTCCACATGGGCGCGTCCCAAGGGGCCATTCCGCCTCTCTTGTGCCCCTTTAGTTATGTGCACGCAATTAAAAAGCTTCCGGCACAGAGGGGTATATATTTACTAAGAATCGCTACACCATAAACACACCTTTCTTGATGGAAGGTACCTTAAAACCCAATAACTTAAGGGGCCATATTGACTAAACTGTAGTGGAAAATCTCTTATTGAGTAGCACTTCTTTGCAAATACCGCCCATAATCTGGTGTAACCTTTAGTAAATTGCACGGGGGTAAAATCTCAACTTGGGTTTGGGAATTCGAGCCAGTATTTGGCGTAAATACATGGACCCCTTTAAACCGGTATTAATCCCGTTTTGCATCCAGGAAACGTTGATAAGTAGGATGGTCTCGCTGATCAAAGACTGTAACGAAACATCTTGTATAGATAGGAGGGTACTTTTAATGCCACAAGACCCTCACTATACGCAGTAAATGTACAATGCCAGGCAGTATTATTACGGTGGGCGTGGCCACCACAAATGAAGACAAACAGAATGTCATTGGCTGGCAGAAAGGGACACAAAGTGTATATAGCCCCTCTCCAACCGGCTGTGTTCTACAGTAAAAACATGGTTACCTGATAGGAATATTGTGCTCCTGAGCTCCAGAAGCGGTTTCTTTTTGGGAAGCTGCTGGGCTTGAAGGTTTAGTCCAATTTTTTTGCTCCGGTTCGTCTGTTAACGACAAGGTTTTATAACATTGACAATAACGGGATTTTGTATCACATTACTGACTAAATAATGGCATTCTTGTATACATATCAGATTCTGCGGCTCTCTGCCCCGTCTTGCACCTTGGGGAGAGTCAGTAGGAGGAGTTGGGGGGGGAGTTACATGGTGCACAGATTATAATGCGATGTGTCACATTCTGTATCTCTGTCCCAGCTTGCACCTTGGGGAGAGTCAGTAGGAGGAGTTGGGGGGTAGTTACATGGTGCACAGATTATAATGAGATGTATCACATTCTGCGTCTCTGCCCCAGCTTGCACCTTGGGGAGAGTTAGTAGGAGGAGTTGGGGAGGTGTTACATGGGGCACAGATTATAATGAGATGTATCACATTCTGCATCTCTGCCCCAGCATGCACCTTGGGGAGAGTCAGTAGGAGGAGTTGGGGGGTAGTTACATGGTGTACAGATTATAATGAGATGTATCACATTCTGCGTCTCTGCCCCAGCTTGCACCTTGGGGAGAGTCAGTAGGAGGAGTTGGGGGAGTTACATGGTGCACAGATTATAATGAGATGTATCACATTCTGCATCTCTCTGCCCCAGCTTGCACCTTGGGGAGAGTCAGTAGGAGGAGTTGGGGGTAGTTACATGGGGCACAAATTATAATGAGATGTATCACATTCTGCGGGTCTCTGTCCCAGCTTGCACCTTGGGGAGAGTCAGTAGAAGGAGTTGGGGAGAAGTTATATGGTGCACAGATTATGATGAGATGTATCAGATTCTCCGGGTCTCTGTCCCAGCTTGCACCTTGGGGAGAGTCAGTAGAAGGAGTTGGGGAGGAGTTATATGGTGCACAGATTAAAATGAGATGTATCACATTCTGCGTCTCTGTCCCAGCTTGCACCTTGGGGGGTGTCAGTAGGAGGCGTTGGGGAGAGTTACATGGGGCACAGATTATGAGATGTATCACATTCTGCATCTCTGCCCCAGCTTGCACCTTGGGGAGGGTCAGTAGGAGGAGTTGGAGAGAGCTACATGGTGCACAGATTATAATGAGATATATTACATTCTGTGTCTCTGTCCCGTCTTGCACCTTGGGGAGAGTTAGTAGGAGGAGTTGGGGAGGAGTTACATGGTGCACAGATTATAATGAGTTGTATCACATTCTGCGTCTTGGGGAGAGTCAGTAGGAGGAGTTGGGGGGGGGGAGTTACATGGTACACAGATTATAATGAGATGTATCACATTCTGCGTCTCTGCCCCAGCTTGCACCTTGGGGAGAGTCAGTAGGAGGAGTTGGGGAGGAGTTACATGGGGCACAGATTATAATGAGATGTATCACATTCTGCGTCTCTGACCCAGCTTGCACCTTGGGGAGAGTCAGTAGAAGGAGTTGGGGAGGAGTTACATGGGGCACAGATTATAATGAGATGTATCACATTCTGCGTCTCTGCCCCAGCTTGCACCTTGGGGAGAGTCAGTAGGAGGAGTTGGGGGGGAGTTACATGGTGCACAGATTATAATGAGATGTATCACATTCTGCGTCTCTGCCCCAGCTTGCACCTTGGGGAGAGTCAGTAGGAGGAGTTGGGGAGGAGTTACATGGTGCACAGATTATAATGAGATATATCACATTCTGTGTCTCTGTGCACCATTCATTTTTCCTTTTATTTGCCCTAGAAAATCCTCCACATCTGAAGTGGTGTAAATCTAACATACTCTATCAGAGGTAAGAAACTGTTCTTCCATGTGCCGCAGCCTTTCTCCAAAAAACAGAACAGTGTGCCAAAATAGACTCCACCATATCTAGCAAACCAAATAACGCATAACTGGGGCGCATAAAAAATTAATAATAAAATAATAAAACAGCACCAGCTCTTTAACAAAAAAAAAACAGCAAGACTACAATTTGGGATTTGTTTTCTTTGATAAATCCGGTGCAGCCTTCTCCCCACTTTTGTGGCAGGGATACTTTATTTACTGATCTTCAAAATCCCCGAAGGTATTGGAAGTTCTGCACCCCTGGGATCTACGTATCGCATATCCCGGCAGCAAAAACAAACACCGGATTTATCAGAGACCATGAATCCCAGTAATGACATTCTGAGGTTTAAAAAAATAAATAATTAAATCTGGCACAGAAAGTTTACACCAGTTGCGCCCCAGTTGTGCCACCAGACAACTTGAATAAATGACCCCCAAAGTGTCATCAGCTTCCGCACTTGATCAAAACGGATTGCGAGCCTACCACGAGCCATATCCACTGGTGTCTGAGTGTCCGCGTCTCTGAACATGTCTGCAGTCCTGGGGTCTGAATCTATATACTGGGCCGCCGGAGGCTTCACATTATCCAGACACTCCGGAGGTCCTTGCGGAGATAGAGCCTCACTTGTTCCCGGGGAGTCCACAAGTTTTTTGAGCACCAGTCTTATCGCCTCATCTGCGCGTTCAAGCGAGGCCCTTATGGAATCCTCCAGCCATGATTGTGCTGAATTTTCTCCTACAGATAAAAAAAATCAACTATTTTTTAAATAGATTTCAAAACAATAATAATAATAGCATGTTCTTGTATAGCGCTGCTAGTTTTACGCAGCGCTTTTACAGAGACATTTTGCAGACACAGGCCCCTGCCCCTTGGAGCTTACAATCTATGATTTTTGATGCCTGAGGCACAGGGAGATAAAGTGACTTGCCCAAGGTCACAAGGAGCCGACGCTGGGAATTGAACCAGGTTCCCCTGCTTCAAACTCAGTGTCAGTCAGTGTCTTTACTCACTGAGCCACTCCTTTTTTTTAGTGCTATAAAATAACCATTTTGTGACCCCTGACCTTATTGGTGTCACAACATAATGACAGTGACGGCAATCAAAATTTGACACAATTATTACCTACAGTTGTTACCTTAAACTAAAATAGCTACTTGCTAATGATTAGAGACTTGTATTAACATTGTACAAACTGGGGCAGATGTATCCACCAAATAAATGTCATTGAAATCTGAGATTTTTCTGGTGGAAACCGTTTTGCCCAATAATTGCCCCAGTTTTGCTTGTTATTTTAGGGCCCATTTACTAAATTCTCTTAGCTGCCAAACTGGGCCAAAATCTGTGCGCAGCTGGGAGACTTTAGCAAATAACCCCATATATCGCCAAGTAGGAGGTACCCCTGTACAGTTTCCCAATCCATAGTACCCCCAGTTATCTGGTGTCCAAGCAATTCCAATGAATAATGCTTAACTTGCAGATCAATACTGCTCTCATTGGCCTCTATTCAATATGCTGTGTAGCCAGTTCTCCATACTGGAGAAGACATCAGCTCCTTTCAACTTAATAGAACCAACTTCTTCTCTGAGAAGCAGCTTCAGATCGCTTTAAATAAGGCATATAGGGGGAGATTCACTGAGTTCCTGATCCTGCGCTAACAGCCGCTCAAGTCAATAGAAGTTACCACGAGAGTGAACTCCAACCCGCAACCCTAGCTGTAGTGAGGAGCTTGTATATAGGAATGCATATGCGCATACTTGTACGCAACTTTCTTCCTGGGGTTGGAGGAATATCCAAGGTCATCTGTAAGAGTAAGCCTACGTTAGTCATTTGCTTAACCCCAACAGAGCCCTAATGACGTACCTTGCATGGGGTGCATCCTTGTACGCCAGAAGCCCTGATGACACTGTCACTCTTTCTGACCCCATCTATTTGTCACTTAATGTCTTCCCTATTCTTTCATTGTTTATGTCCCTCCTCTGTCTCTTCCTTGTATAGTATTATTATTATCACCATCATTTATTTATAACACCAACATATTCCGTAGCGCTGTACAATAAGGTTGGAGGATGAAAACAATAAAATAACAAACCTTAACATACATTGTTAGAGTGGGTAAGAAGGGCCCTGGAAACATAGGGTACAGGGGGATACGGTAAGTCTCCGGGGTCCCTTAGGGGGGACAGCCCCCAGGTTGGGAAACTACTTTCTGAGGTCTATTTATCAACATTTCCTGGCTGCAAAACTGTATAACAAGTTTATCTGCCCAAGTCATGTTTATCAAAGGAAAAAATCCCACTGATTTCACATTTCTTTGATCAAGTTGCTGCTGTTTTCTTTGCTACAGTTTTACAGCTTTGATAAATAGACCACTAGAAGTCATTTAACTAAACTTATATTCAAGTGAAATCACATGAGTCAACCTTTAAAAGAAAAAAATGTCATAATGGCATGGGGGCTCATGGTCATGATGGCATGGGGGACTCATGGTCATGATGGCATGGGGGTCTCTCATGGTCATGATGCCATGGGGGACTCTCATGGTCATAATGGCGTGGGGGACTTTCATGGTCATAATGGCATGGGGGACTCTCGTGGTCATGATGGCATGGGGGACTCTCATGGTCATGATGGCATGGGGGACTCTCATGGTCATGATGGTATGGGCGACTCTCATGGTCGTGATGGCAATGGGGGACTCTCATGGTCGTGATGGCATGGGGGACTTTCAATAATGATGTATAGCAGGGGCTACTCTCATGATGATGATAGCATGAGCGACTCTCATGGTCATGATGGCATGGGGGACTCTCATGGTCATGATGGCATGGGGACTCTCATGGTCATAATGGCATGGGGGACTCTCATGGTCATGATGGCATGGGGGACTCTCATGGTCATGATGGCATGGGTGACTCTAATGGTCATGATGGCATTGGCGACTCTCATGGTCATGATTGCATGGGGGACTCTCATGGTCATGATGGCATGGGGGACTCTCATGGTCATGATGGCATGGAGGGACTCTCATGGTAGTGGTGGGGTCTCTGGTCTGATGATGGCATGGGGGACTCTCATAGTGATGATGGCATGGGGGACTTTCATGGTCATAATGCCATGGGGGACTCTCAGTAATGATAGCAGGGGGGACTCTCAGTCATGATGGCATGGGGGACTCTCATAGTGATGATGGCATGGGGGACATCCTCAATCGGTCATTAATGCGCATGGGGGACTCTCATGGTCATGATGTGGCTGGATGTGGATGACCTCTATGGTCATGATGGCATTGGGCGCTCTCATGGTCATGATTGCATGGGGGACTCTCATGGTCACTGATGGCATGGGGGACTCTCATGGTCATGATGGCATGGGGGACTCTCCATGGTCATGATTGGCATGGGGACTCTCATGGTCATGATGGCATGGGGGACGGCTCATGGTCATGATGGCATGGGGGACTCTCATAGTGATCGATGGCATGGGGACTTTCATGGATTCATAATGACCATGGAGGGACTCTCAGTAATGATAGCAGGGGATCTCCTCAGTCATGGTGCATGGGGGACTCTCATAGTGATGATGGCATGGGGACTCATGGTGGCATTGGGACTCTCATGTCATGATGGCATTGGCGACGTCTCATGTCATGATGGCATGGGGGACTCTCATGTCTGATGGCATTGGGGACTCTCATGGTCAACTGGCTGGCATGGGGGACTCTCATGGTCATGATTGCATGGGGGACTCTCATGGTCATGATGGCATGGGGGACTCTCATGGTCTGATGGCAGGGCGACTCTCATGGTCGTGATGGCATGGGGGATGTCAAATGATGATAGAGGGGCTACTCTCATGATTGATGATGGCAGGTAGCGACTCTCATGGTCATGATGGCATGGGGGACTCTCCTGGTCATAATTGCATGGGGGACTCTCATGGTCATGATGGCATGGGGGACTCTCATGGTCATGATGGCATGGGGGACTCTCATAGTGATGATGGCATGGGGGACTTTCATGGTCATAATGCCATGGGGGACTCTCAGTAATGATAGCGGGGGGACTCTCAGTCACAGTCATGATGAATGGGGGACTCGCATAGTGGATGGCTGGGGACTATGGTGGCATGGGAACTCTCATGTCATGATGGCATTGGCGACTCTCATGGTCATGATGGCATGGGGGACTCTCATGTCATGATGGCATTGGGGACTCTCATGGTCATGCTGGCATGGGGGACTCTCATGGTCATGATTGCATGGGGGACTCTCATGGTCATGATGGCATGGGGGACTCTCATGGTCATGATGGCATGGGCGACTCTCATGGTCGTGATGGCATGGGGGACTGTCATAATGATGATAGCAGGGGCTACTCTCATGATGATGATGGCATGAGCGACTCTCATGGTCATGATGGCATGGGGGACTCTCATGGTCATGATGGCATGGGGGACTCTCCTGGTCATAATTGCCATGGGGGACTCTCATGGTCATGATGGCATGGGGGACTCTCATGGTCATGATGGCATGGGCGACTCTCATGGTCATGATGGCATGGGCGACTCTCATGGTCATGATGGCATGGGCGACTCTCATGGTCATGATTGCATGGGGGACTCTCATGGTCATGATGGCATGGGGGACTCTCATGGTCATGATGGCATGGGGGACTCTCATGGTCATGATGGCATGGGGTACAATAAAGGTTTCCCCAGGGGTGCTCAGATCCAGTCCTCAAGAACCACCAACAAGTCAGGTTTTAAGGATATCCTAGCTTCAGCACATGTGGCTTAATCAGTGGCTCAGTCAAAGACTGAGCCACTGATTGAGCAACCCGTGCTGCAGCAGGGACTGATTGATCCGCCTGTGCTGAAGCAGAAATATCCTGAAAACCTGACCTGTTGGGGGGTCTTGAGAACTGGATTTGAGCCCCCCTGCTCTAACACAACAGGTACTTCTAACACAGGTGATATATCAATGTTAAAACCACTCTCAAATGACAACAAATCAGCAGTCACATATGGCTTGCTATTTAGTTTTATTTATTTTTACTTACCTGAACTGGGTGGTCCACCAGAGCTGATCTGTCCCCCCCCCCTGACCTCTGGAGACCCCCCAGGCCCTGAGCGACAAACAGGTTTGTCCAGCAAACACCAAATCGCGGAGGAGTCAGAATCACTCTGGGCAGCCAATCAAATGTTGCAACATCATCGGGGAACTTTCTGTTTGTGAGGCCCGGATACATATTTATTTCTCTTCGTATCAAAACCACCATTAAAAAAAACCACAATATTTTGGTACCTGGAAGGATGCTGAATCAGCACTAAGACCACCTGGTTCAGGCGAGGTAAACAAATGATTAGAAATAGTGGGATGTTTATGTGATATTATTAAAGCACTCATCTCTCCCAAATCTAATCGCCTGCTCCTACCAAAGGTGACCACAGGCTACAGAGATGCGGAAAACGGAGCACGGCAGCACACAGGTATATCTGAAATATTTTAATTATATAACATTTCTTGATCTAATAAACACACGGTTATTACATTTCCTGAAAACATTCAGGTTAAAGATTTCGTGTTGTTTTTAATTGGGGCGCGACCTGCCGTTAAACTGCAGAATAAATGCAGAGAACGGGAAACTAGGATCAGGACGTTGTAATGTCCCCCACATTTCTGAGAGCTTCATGTGTAGGCCGTCCATGGAATTCATTCCTGATGAATCAGGCGGACCCCTTAACATTGCATTGTTAGAAATCGAGAGACAAATATGTATCCATTTATGGAAAACAAATACTGAAAACCCTGTGCTCCTCCCACACACTGGCTTTGCAATTTATTAGTGAAATTTGTAATGTTGATCCTAACTCTTATCACAAAGGAGCTATTTAGTTGCATCTGTGACCAAAAAAGGATTCAAGACTGCTAACCCCATCAAGGCAAACTCCATTGTAGCAGCTACCTAAACTAAAGACATAGGGGACAATTCTAGTAGCTTCGGGAACCAACTCATGGAGGATTTTGAGCAGTTCTCGCAAAATTTGCAGATTTGCTATTCAGAAAACCTTGGTGAGTTGGCCAAATCGTACGGGGACTGCATTTTTAGCGAGTTCTCACTCCTAGCCAAATTCACCGAGCCAGAGCTGCCAAAAATCAAAATAGCACCATTTCGAGAAACTAACGCTATTCTAGTAGCCCCGAGAATCTCATCGGAGCTCTGGAACAGCGAGTTTCTCCAAGATCTCATCTCGCCAGCCGAGGGTGGGGAAATGGGATCTGAGAGCAGGACTTAGCAAAAAAATGCATTTTTCCTGCATCAGATTGAAGCCAGGAGTCGCCGGAGATGATACACATTAATACCAGCTCCGGAGACCTCCGGCTTCAATCCGATGCAATAAAAATACATTTACAGGCAGCTTCATTACTAAGGCAATGAAGGGGTTAACTACCAGTGCCCAGTTTATTGCGGGTAGCAGGGGTGGGTGAAGGGGGTGTTTAAACCTTGCGGGGGGGGGGAGGGTTCCGGAGGGGTTAATCCCTTCATTAACTTAGTGGTTACTACTGCTAAGGTTAACCCCTCCCTTTACCCACCCGGTAGGCATAAACCCTCCCTCCTCCAAAGTACCTGGGTGCTGGGCACCAATTCCCTGATGTCCCTTATGTCCAAACCCACCCAATGTGTGTTGGAGATAGCGCTATCCCTTGACGTGTTGGTGCACTCGTTATAGATACCTGCCCGGGCTCCAGACACGGGTGCCGCTATACAACTGGGTTTGGATCCGCCTGATCCGACGTGATGTCCTCCCACGCATGGGGTGAATTTCGGCGTGGATAATATCACCGCGGCTCCGCACCGTCTGTACCTTGGCGGGGATCCGTCTGCAGCCGGCAGGCCGCAGTCACTGCTTGGCGTGGCCTCCGTGAAGATAGTCTATATATATATATGAGTCTCTGGGAAGCTAGTCTTTATATATAGAGGGGTCTGAGCCCAGACTCAGGAATCAGGCTGCACGCCACTGAGTGATTCCTTACTCAACCCCAACAGCTAAAGGGGCAGAACCACTCACCTAGGGCCTGTCCCTGAAGCAACCTCAAACTGGGGCAATGGTGACAATTATCTGGGGCCTAGGGGGTTAACTGGCCTAGTGCAAGGAGCTACTGCTCCCCTGCACCCTCACTCACCCAGCTCCCTGCTCCAACTGCCGTTACTAAGAGCCCGCAAAATGTATCAATCCCTCTGTGCAGGGAGATACTACTGCCCTATTGGCTCCCTGGCATCACGTGAGTCGCTGCTGAGGCTCATGGGACTTGTAGTCCCTTCCAAGAGCCTTCCCTGGTAGGCTAGGGTTTGTGCGCTATCACTGCGCATGCGCAATGTCTATGACTGGCCGCCGCATGTCCTATGGCACTGCGCATGCGCGAACTTGCGCAAGATGGCGGCGCCCTGCTCGGGAGCCGCCGGGGACCTTTGGAGCACCAGAGTGCTCCCTGCTCGGCCCCCACCCTCCAGAAGTGCCGGCGGGTCTGTCAAGTGACCCCCGACAGCGGAGATAACGAGGGAGGGTCGCGGGGCAGAGGGGACCTGGCTACATAAGGATGTGACGTCATCTTCAATTGAGGTACGTCACATCCTTAAAACAAAATGGCTGCCATCACATGGTACTACAACCAATCGGATTGTCCCCAATCCGATTGATTGAAGTAGCATATGACATTCCATTTTTTTTAAAGGATGTGACATCATCTTTTAAAGATGATGCCCTCTCTCCCTCCCTGTACCCCACCTCCCTTCCTCCCTCACCCCTCTCCCCCTTCCCCCTCACCTCCCTCTCCCCCAACTCTCTCCCTCCCCCATCCCTCTCCCTCTCACCCCCTCCCTCATCCCCACCTCTCTCTCCCCCCTCTCTATCCCTCCCTCACCCCTCCTCTCTCTCCCTCCCTTACTCCCTCCTCTCTCTCCATCCCTCACCCCTCACCTTCCTCTCCCTCCAAACTCCCACCTCTCTCTGCCTCTTTCACCCCCCACCTGTCCCTTCCCTCCCCCCCCAACCTCCCTCTCCTCTCCCCCACACCTTCCTCTCTCCCTCATCCCCTCCTCTCTCTCACCTCATCCTCTCCCTCCCTCACCCCATCCTCCCTCTCCCTCACCCCCCCTCATCCCCTCCTCTCTCCCTCCCTCACCCCCCTCCTCTCCCCTTCCTCATGCCCCTCCACTTATCTCCTTCACCCTTCCATCCACCCCTCCACTCTTATCCCTCGCCCTTCCCTCCTCTCTCCCTCCCCCTCTCTATCCCTCCCTCTCTCAACCCCCACCTTTCTCTCTCCCTCTCCCCCCAACTCTCCCTCCCTATTCCTCTCTCCCTCCCTCCTTGACCCCAAGCCTCTCTCCCTCCTTAACCCTCCACTTCTCTCTTCCTCCCCACCTCTCTCCCTCCATTCGCACCCCCTACCTCTCCTCCTCCCTCCCCCACCCCTCCCCTCTTTTCCCCACCCACCACTCGCTGCAGGGGGAGGACAGAGAAGCCGAGCCTGTTGCAGGGAGGAGGGAGAGAGGCTGGGCCCACTGCAGGAGGGGGAGAAAGAGGCTGGGCCGGCTGCAGGGGGGAGAAAGAGGCCGGACACGCTGCAGGAGGGAGAAGCAAGGCCCACTGAAGGAGGGAGAGATAGGCTGGGCCCGCTGCAGGAGGGGTAGAGAGTCTGCAGGAGGGGTAGAGACGGCGAGCCTGCTGCAGGAGGGGCAAGAGGCTGGGCCCGCTGCAGGAGGGGCAAGAGGCTGGGCTCGCTGCAGGAGGGGTAGAGAGGCTGGGCTCGCTGCAGGAGGGAGAGAGAGGCTGGGCCCGCTGCAGGAGGGGTAGAGAGGCTGGGCTCGCTGCAGGAGGGGTAGGGAGGCTGGGCTCGCTGCAGGAGGTGTCTGGAGTCTGGGCTCTCTTCAGGTAGGTGGAGAGAGTCCTTTTCTCGTCTTCATTCTTTTTTTTCTTCTTCTTTTCTCCTCTGCGGAGGGGGGAGAGCTGGGCTCCGCATGCCCAGATGGGGAGAGAGCTGGGCACGCTGCAGGAGGGGTAGAGAAGAGGCTGGCCTGGCTTTCGCTTTCATGATTTGTGTTTCTTATTCTGTTGCTCCCTCCAGTGCTCAGTTCCTTCTTTCTCTATCTGTCTTTTCCCGTTCTTCGCCTCTTCCTTCTTTTTTCTTCTTCTTTATCTCTCTTCCTTCTGGTAGAGAGGCCTGGCCCTCGCTGCAGGAGGGGTAGAGGGCTGGGCTCGGCTCAGGAGGGGTAGAGAGGCTGTGCTGCTGCGGAGGGGTAAGAGAGGCTGGGCTTGCTTGCAGGAGGGGTAGAGGGCTGGCTTGCTGCAGTAGGGGTAGGGAGGCTGGGCTTGCTGCAGGAGGGTAGAGATACTGGGCTTGCTTGCAGGAGGGGAGAAGAGGCGGGCTCGCTGGCAGGAGGGTAGAGAGGGCCATGGGCTTCGCGCAAGGAAGGGTAGGGAGGCCTGGGCTCGCTGAGGAGGGGTAGAGAGGCTGGGCTCGCTGCAGGGGTAGAGAGCTGGTGCTTGCTGGCAGGAGGGGTAGAGAGGCTGGGCTCGCTCAGGAAGGGGTAGGGAGCTGGGGCTCCGCATGCAGGATACTTTTAGAGTCTGGGCCTTGCTGCGGAGGGGTAGGGATGCTGGGCTCTCTGCAGAGGGTAGAGAGGCCTGGCTCGCTGCAGTAGGGGTAGGAGGCTGTGCCTTTGCTTTGCTGCGATGATGGGTAGGGGAGGCTGGGCCCGCTGCAGGTGGGGAAGGAGGCTGGCTCGCTGCAGGATGGGGAGAGAGGCTGGGCTTGCTGCAGGATGGGGAGAGAGGCTGGGCTTGCTGCAGGATGGGGAGAGAGGCTGGGCTCGCTGTAAGAGGGAGAGCAGTTGTCCTGGCTCTACCCACCATTGGTGACCCTGGCAGGGCACCCACAAAAGGATTGGCATTGGAGGACCCCTTGTCTAAAGGGTAAACATAAAACATCTATGCTATCTGTGATTCAATGCAATTAAAACTGGCAAAAACCGGAAATACAAGCCCTTTAGCTTATGGAAGGAAAATTTTGAGTGCACAGTGCCTTGGGTAAAGTATATATTAGTTACAATAGTTCATAGTTGCATTGTAGATGAGGTTAAAAAAGACGTCAGGCCATCAATGTTCACCTATGCTAAATTTAGAAAAACCAGATACTTATCCTATACCTATACTTAATTATATATATTGTTGGAGAGAAAAAGACCCTGACAAAAGCACTCTATTATGCCTGTGCAGTACATTCAATCACATAAGTTTTTTTTACATGATTGTCCAGAACACAAGTAAAAAACAAAGCAAACAGAAAATTAAAATATGGCATTGGATTCCCCTTGGCGTGCAAACTTGTATTCCGCCAATCAAGTATTGACTATTAGGAACAACTAAAATGTTCAAAAGTGCCATAACTGCCTCTAAAGTACCTGACAGGTTTTAACTTGTTCAATAAAGGCTGACAATTCGGCCAAAAAAAGGTGGGCCAGGCTACGTATGTTCAATGAAAAAAACCAGCACACTTCTATCCCCCTTGATTTCTAGGGTAATACAGTACAAAGTATCAATGAAAATCAATGAGGAACCACACCAGTCCGGAAGCCTGAACGGCACACCTTAGCCTGCAGCAACCAAATATACCTCACCTAACGTCAGGTACCAGCGAAGTAAAGGGACGGAAAACAAGACAAATGCTCCATAGCAATGGCGACCTCGTGTCCCAGAGTGGGGGACAAACCCAGGGGATCCTGCCTACTGGACCTGCTCCTACTGGGAGAAGTAGAAGGCTCTTGGCCGAAACGCGTAGGAGCAGGTCCAGTAGGCAGGATCCCCTGGTTTTTCCCCCTCTTGGGACACGCGTCACCATGCTATGAGCATTTGCTCCTTGTTTCCTCCCTTTACTTCGCTGTGTACCTGACGTTAGGTGATGTATCATTGTTTGTTGCTGCAGGCTAAGGTGTGCCGTTCAGGCTTCATACTGTGTGTCTCTCATTGATTTTCATTGATACTGTGTCACTGTACAGTAGAGGCAACGCTTATTCTAACATTTGCTTTAAACTAGCCGGGTTACATTCAGGGTATGTGCTGGGTATGTTCTGGGCTAGTTTGAGGCACGTTTAAGGCATTTCTGCATTGACTAACGACCCATAGGATTAACACAGCAGGGATCCCTGGCAGTCCAATTCAGTTTGAATGGGACTGCCAGGGACCCCCGCTGTTAATCTGATAGGCCATTAATCAATGCAGAAATGCTGGGGCTAGTTTAAGGAAAGTTTAAGGCATGTATTCAGAATGTACCTGGGTGTACCTGGGTCTTTTGGGGAATTGCCACTGGTTTTTGTTAGAATAAGCGTTGCCTCTACTGTATATATACCCTAGACTCAAGGGGGATAGAAGTGTGCTGGTATTTTTTGCATTGACCACGTAGCCTAGCCACCTTGTTTGGCCTGTTGTCAGCCTTATTGTGTTAACCTTGTCAGGTACTTTAGAGCATTTATTGTCAATTTTGACATTTGTATTGTTCCTGTTAGTCAATATTTGTTGGAGGATTTACAAGTTTTGCTACGCACAGGGGATCCATGCCGTATTTTAATTTTCTGTGCTTTGTTTTTAACTTGTGTTCTGTGACAATCTGTAATAAAAATTATGTGATTTTGTACTGCCAGGCATACTAGAGTGCTTTTTGTTCAGGGCTCTTTCTCTCTCTCACAATATTCATTTGCCCTCATAGCACCACCGACATATCACTGTGTATAGATGTACTCTGTCGGTAATTAGTTGCCATTATTTGCCTTGTGGATGCGGGGTCCTCTTTTCTCTCACAAATTACTTATATATATACGCAGTGGTTGACAAATCACCGAAAAATCTACTCGCCACCTAGTCCCGTCCCAAATACCGCCCTGCTTGGGTGGCCATGAGGAGGTCGCCACGGGGTCAAATCCAGTCGCCACGGGCCTGTAGGTGAATGGATTTGTCGAACACTGTATGTGTAACCTCCTTTGCCTGCAAGCAGCACAGGACATTGCCCCTTTCAGTTTTATACTCAACAGGACACACCTCTTTCACATTTATGCTCTCTGGTGGACATGTGACTGGGATCAGCCAGTTAGAGAGTGAAACAATGACTGGGGGAGGGGGGCATCTTGTGATTTCTCAGTGCTGGGTGGTGTTTTGGAGTGTGAATAAAGGAGTATGCTGCACACCACAATGAAAAAAATATATACATACAGTCTACCGGTGCTGCTGGTTCAAGGAGTACCTGTCAGAGTAATTCCAGGGCAATACTCAGGGAAAGAGGGATCCAACGCTCTACGGTTTTGATTATATTACTAATTTATTTCTGCCACACAATGTTTCAACTCAAATAGGTCTTTCTCAAGTGCCTAGTCACTTGAGAAAGACCTATTTAGGTCGAAACGTTGTGTGGCACAAATAAATTAGCAAAATAATCAAAACCGTAGAGCCTTGGATCCTTATTTTCCTGAGTTTTGGAGTGTGAGGCTGCTTACAAAAGTCATCTGCAAGTGCCTGATAAATCCACGTAGTGAGGAGACTGGTGGAATGCTGGTGTAGAGGGAGAGGGGGATTGGCCCAGTATTAAAGGTGTTGCACCCCCTGACCTCACCAGGGAGGCAAGGGGTTAACTGGACTGCGGTCCAGGAATGTGGTTTTTACCTTGCTGCAACATCCATTTGTGTATTCCCCTGTTATCATGTATTATCATCAGGTCAGTGTCTGCACCACATACACACTGGAATCCATCCGGGAGGAAAAGGGTTAATAGTCAGAAAGTGATTATACCCCTTTGTTCCATGTTCCCACCTTTTCAGGCTCCATTTTGATAGCACTTTTTGAGCACCATTGTTTGACCAAAACTCCATTTTGCAGGGTCTCATAGGTTGCCATTGCAGCCCCATTCACTTCAATGGCGAATCCAGCGATTTTGGACCTGTTTCCCTCGAAGACCAGCAGGTGGCGTCCGAGAGTAGGAGCGGCGGTTTCCCATTGTAAGTCAATGGGCCCATTGACTTCAATGGGGATTCCTCGACGCCGATCTCCAGGAACAGGTTGGCAGCCATCCAAACCTCAAAACCGCAGAAGCGGAAACAATGTCTGAAAAAGAGCTTTCTTCACTATTAGGTCAAGTTCAATGACATGTGGCGTGGGAATCCCAAGTTCTAGGGCACCCAGAAATAAAATTATTTTTGCCCCTAGCTCTTAGGCCCCTCCACACTTGATCACCACCGGGTCCAAGAATCCAGGACCCCCAGAAAGGGTCGCGCTAGCCAAGCGGGTCACGCCATAGACTTCAATGGCGGCGGGAAGAGCAGCGCGAGAAAAAGTCCGAAACCCTGAAAAGTGTAAGCCCATATCTCCGGTTCTGGGAGGACCAGAGGGCTGGGATTTGGGTCACCTGTAGTCACTGTTCCGGCATGACTACATAACCATTCCCAGCCCTCTCTGACCAACCAGACGGAGTGTGGGCAACTGTAAAATCAGTGATTTTTCCCATAGACGTCAATGGCGGCGGTTCCCCATTGAAAGGCTATGGCGGAGAAGTCCCATAGACGCCAATGGCGGAATTACCCCATTGAAAGTCTGCGGAACCCATTGACTTCAATGGCGGAGTGGCTCCATTAAAAGCCTATGGCGGCGGAGCCCGTTGATTTCAATGGGGAATGAGTGAAAAACAGAGATTTATTTTAAAGCGGGGAATCCAGTGTTAAAGAAATAAAAGTTTTAACTTGCATTTGTGTAACTCCGGTCTGGAAGGTCGCAGTGGGCTGAAACTTGACCACAATGGAGAGTCACTTCCGGCATGAAGGACTGTCCTGTTACGACCCGCTGGGCCCAACAGAACCGATTATTTTAATATGTCTTTATATTAAGAACTGTACTGTGTTTCAAAGCAGGGATAAAAGCCCGTGAATATTTCTGCAATCTGTGAAATGCAAATGATCCGAGGGGCGACCTATTGTCTACAAACAGCCCCCCTGATCAAAGGCTCAGCCTCCCTAGCTGTATACATTAGGGCGGAGAAGTGCCAGGCTTGAGTGGTTTGTAGGTGCTATAACCAACAAACAAAGAGTATCCTGATCAGATACTCCATCTGGTAGACTAGCCGGCACCCCTGACTTGGGTGTGGGGCTACAGAAATGAGACCCCCAGGGCCCAAACAAAGAGTATCCTGACCAGATACTCCATCTGGTAGACTAGCCGGCGCCCCTGACTTGGGTGTGGGGCTACAGAAATGAGACCCCCAGGGCCCCTACAAACAAAGAGTATCCTGACCAGATACTCCATCTGGTAGACTTGCCGGCGCCCCTGACTTGGGTGTGGGGCTACAGAAATGAGACCCCCAGGGCCCCAGTACGCATGTGCCATGGAGCTGGGGGGCATGGGTTATTAATGTTCCCACGTTAGAGATTGGGTGCAGGTAAGTGTTCTCCAATAGCCTGCACTCAATAGTAAGGATAGGGCTGAAAAGATATATAAACTGATGTTAGCCCTATATGCATTGTCTTCTTGTTACCAACTGATTGATGCCTGATTGCTGTGGAATTGCTAATCAAGATTCCTGATTACTTCTGCATTCCCCCCCCCCTAAGTGCTATCTCTTGTTCGTTATTTGTACTATCTGCTGTGTTCACCTATCTAAGGAATAAATTATTTTATTATATCTCAGTCGTGTTCAGTTCAACCCAGTTATTTGGTGTATATTATAACCTGTCATAAGTTACCGTGACAGCTGGCCAGTACAAAGCACAGTGACACACCTAAGGCTGAGTCCATAGACATTTCTCCTGTGCGGAGGTGCGTGGAGGCTGAGGGAATGCGGGTGCTTTCTTTGGCCTTACTACGCGTGCCGTCCGGGGCGTGTCTATGGGCGGGCCAGTGACGTCATGGAGCTGGTTCGCCCTCATTGGGCGAACCGCTCAAGTGACCAGCCCTCCGCTCCCCTCAGGGCTGAAACTTAAATTTTTCTGTCTGCTACTCCTCCGCACGCCTGCGGATGCGTGCGCGAGCCCCTGCTAAAGCCGCTCTCATTGCGGATGCGGGGGCTCACTGACAAGCGTGAGCGTGGCTCAGCGGCTAAGCGCTGACCTTGCCCGCGGCCTAAGTGAGCACTGCCCAGCCCAGAGGGAAAAGATCAGGATTCAACAGCCAGAGGGAAGAAAGATTCCATTGCCCTGGAACAAAGGCTATGTTTTCACATTAACTATAATGCATCTAATACTGTTTTGAATCAAGAGCTCCAACAAAAGCTTATTGTACAAATACTCTGATCAACAGGGTATATGAACTCAGTTGCAGTGACTTATATATATATATATATATATATATATATATATATTACAAAGCAGAGGCGCAGCAATAGTAACCTCTTGTAGGATTGTAGAAATACTGTGTCGTTATGTGTTGGTCCTGATCATTAGGGTCAAATGAGTTCTGTAGCCCTGTGTATGTATCCTTGTTCTAAGTTATAAATATGGAATGATAAAGTTTGTCATAAGTCCTTACAGGGTTGTTGTGTCGAATTACTCATGCATCCCACTCCGTGTACCACCCACTATAAGATTTAAACCCCCATTTATTGGCCCCCACCTCAGTGACAGGTTCTATAGACTGAGGAAAAGCAAAGAGGGGTTACACACATCTCTTGTTTGTCTGTCACATACACTTAGCACCTTCTTCTGTACAGAGGGAACTTCAGACTGACATATACAAGTGTTTTACATCTATTTGCTAATTGGAGAATTGGCAAGGAGCTCAGAACCAAACACGAGCCAAACACCTCGAAAAATGAGCTCACCCAAATATTTATCCATTCAGTGCTGGATTTACATATAAACGTAAATAAGCAGCAACTTAGGGCCTCACAATTTTAGGGGTCGCCAATTACTAAGATTTGTTTTTCCCAAATACCTATAATATATTTGAGGGGCCTCGTAAATCCAAAGGGTCTATTCACACTAAATATAAATTGGAATAAAATCACTAGTGGTTTGAATGTTTAGTAACAAAAAGTTGAATGCCCTCCTTATTGCATTTTCTGTTTACTGTTTCCTCACTCCTTGGTGAATGTCCCTGTTCTCTCCAACTTCCCCACTCCCCACTGCACCATTATTTATACACCCCTCTCCCAACAACCCTCAATAAAAATCACCCCAACAAATCCTCTATTCACACCCTCTATCTACTCCTTCCTGCTGCTGGGGATCTCCCCTAAGCCTGAAGCCAGACATACACACCTGATCTCACCCACGGCTCCCTGCCATCTCTTCCCCTGTAAATGGTGTTAACCTTTTCATTTAACACTGACTAACCTTAAAACTTGCCCCACAAATCAAGCATCCCAATAGCCTGCACTCATGGCTACTGTCCCACAGTCACTTATACCACCCATTGTGGCCAAGCACACCCATCTACAGCACTTATTCCCTCACCTGCTGTCTCTGTAAGTTTCCCATCAAACCTCTTAGATTGTAAGCTCTTCGGGGCAGGGATTTCCTTTCCCATTGTCTGATTTTTGCTGCGCTTATTGTATTTTTAAAATTCCCTGTACTGTATTTTTTGTGAAGCGCTGAGTACACGTTTGCCGCTATATAAATAAAGACATACAATACAATACAATGTACATTAAAAGCAACGTCTGTCATGTAAAGAAAGGACGAACAGCCGCGTGTGTCATGTAAAGAAAGGACGAACAGCAGCGTGTGTCATGTAAAGAAAAGATGAACAGCAGCGTGTGTCATGTAAATGTAACACACTTTCCACCCCCCCCCCCCCAATCGCAGATAAGTACAATGTGGGGAAATCTACATGCATTACCAGGTGTTGTGCGTTACCTGTCAAGTTCACAGGAGGCCTGAGCCTCCGCTGATGGGAGCCTGGGGTATATCCTGGAACGTACTTACAATATAACAGCGCCTCCACCTGTGTAGGATCCTAGAGTATAGAATAACCCCTGACACAGGACCCACATACAGTAACCACATACACCAGGCTATGGTTAAACAGTTTACTATAAGCAGAATAAGAACAGAATACAATATACCAACATTACATTAGTGTCACCCTGTAACACTGACCTCCTAGGGCCATAAACCCACACCCCATACCCAAGTGTCCCAAGAGTCACACAACCCGACCCAAGTGTGAGACAGCGCTGCCCACTAGATGGTGTATAGTTGGTGCACTTGGTGTATACCTGCCCGGGACTCCTGCACCCGGGTATAGCAGAATAACAGCAAGAGGATCCGTCTGCATCCCGGGCCGAAGCCTCAACGATGGTGTCCTCCCCCAAATAGGATGGTTTCCCTCTGAGTGATCTCACCATACAGATAGTCTCTTATCTTTAGTGAGGTAGGTCTGTCCCAGACCACACTTGTCAGGGTCTCGCAGTACTGCAGCTGTGTCCCTGAACTTAACACACTACTAAGGGGCAAGCTCCCTAACTGAAAGGGCCTTCCCTTCAGCAGCCCCAATCTAACATGAGTAGGGGCCTAGCTGGGGCCTAGGGGGGTAACCTGGCCTAGTGCAGGGGCTACTACTCCCTGCACATACAACCTCCCGTAACCTGCTCCCAGCTCCTACTGACTAGCATGATGTGAGTGAGTCATATCCATATCTTGTGAACAGGAGAATCTGTAATATTTCATGAATGAACTCTGAAATACTATAAGAAACCCTCAGTCAATTGAGAGATCAGATTCTAAGCACCAGAACAGCATCGGCAAATTTGAATGTACCAAAAGATGCTCAAGGGAAATAGCAGCGAGCCGGCTTCAGAAATTTCAGGTCGCAACATTTTCTAAGTCCCACTTTTTTGCGCCCAAGTTCTCAGAATTGAACGTAGCCGTCCCGGCTGGGATTGCAAGCCGAAAATAGTTCCAGGACGTTTGGAGCTAAGTCGCGGTCAAGTTATTTCAAGTCCTCCAGAGCAGATCCAGCAGTGGCGTCGGGAACTTCATGCCGATTTGAGTTCCAGGACAAGTCCCGGTCAACCAAAGACTTTGTTTTACGTTCTATTTAAGCTAGGGAAATCTAGTCTTCAGTCCCAGACCCCCAGTACGTCTATTTTTCTTATGTATTTTGTGTTTTATTGTGCTTAGCCTATGTTAAGTGAATAAATGACAATTTTATTTTACCAACTTGTTTTGCTCAGTGTTATGATCCCGGTATAAAAGGTGTAAATGCCTGGTCTCCCGTGACAGTATCACATTCTGGGTCTCTCTGTCCCAGCTTGCACCTTGGGGTGAGTCAGTAGGAGGAGTTGGGAAGAGTTACATGCTGCACAGATTATAATGAGATGTATCACATTCTGCATCTCTCTGCCCCAGCTTGCACCTTGGGGAGAGTCAGTAGAAGGAGTTGGGAGGAGTTACATGGTGCACAGATTATAATGAGATGTATCACATTCTGGGTCTCTCTGTCCCAGCTTGCACCTTGGGGAGAGTCAGTAGGAGGAGTTGGGAGGAGTTACATGGCACACAGATTATAATGAGATGTATCACATTGTGCGTCTCTGCCCCAGCTTGCACTTTGGGGATAGTCAGTAAGAGGAGTTGGGGGGAGTTACATGGCACACAGATTATAATGAGATGTATCACATTCTGCGTTTCTGCCCCAGCTTGCACCTTGCGGAGAGTCAGTAGGAGGAGTTGGGGGGAGTTACATGGCACACAGATTATAATGAGATGTATCACATTCTGCGTCTCTGCCCCAGCTTGCACTTTGGGGAGAGTCAGTAGGTGGAGTTGGGGGGAGTTACATGGTGCACAGATTATAATGAGATGTATCACATTCTGCATCTCTGCCCCAGCCTGCACCTTGGGGAGAGTCAGTAGGAGGAGTTAGGGGACATGGTGCACAGATTATAATGAGATGTATCACATTCTGCATCTCTGCCCCAGCTTGCACATTGGGGAGAGTCAGTAGGAGGCGTTGGGGGGAGAGTTACATGGTGCACAGATTATAATGAGATGTATCACATTCTGCGTCTTGGGGAGAGTCAGTAGGAGGAGTTGGGGGGTGGGGGGGGTTACATGGTGCACAAATTATAATGAGATGTATGACACTCTGTGTTTGTCTCTGTCATACTTTTTGCCTTTTATTTACCCCCCAATATCCTCTACATCTGAAGTAGCGCAAGTCTAACATATGCCGCAGCTCTGCTCCAGAAAAACAGAGCACACTTGTTACATAGACCCAGAAGAAAAAGGACCCTATATGATGCACACTCCTCTACATTTTAGGTTTTAATATATTTTCTTGTGTGTGTTCTATTTGAATAGTAATAACATGTATTTATTTTTGATCAGTAGAGGAGTGTGCATCATATATGGTCCTTTTTCGTCTATGTACATTATATGCTTGTCCCTGATAGCACCACTCTAGTAAGTAAAATTTGTAATTGGCCGGAGCAGGGCTTTCCCTTTCTTTTCCCCTTTCCCTTTACAGTTACATAGACCCCCTCAGACTATTTTCTTCCTTGTGTTCTCGCTTGGTTTACAAGGTGTCTGTTTTTATAGAAAAGAGAAAAATGCAAAAAAATGCATAGAGCAGCGCACTGCCCAAATAATGGGAGACAGGTGGTGTAAAAAAATTAAAAATGTATTGACGGAAAACCAAGCAAAACGCCGGGCCCAGATGGGTTCTCCAATCAGTATTACAAAAAATTCAAATTGATCCTGGCTCCATACTGCTGTGGCCGAGTTTATTCGAGCATTTGCCCGTTCTCGGCCGCAGCAGTAGCCTGGCGCGCGCCGGAGGGTGACGGGCGCGCGCCGAAGCAGCGGAAGAGCGCCCTCCGATCGGGGCGCTCTCCCTACCGCTGCCGGGTCCGCCGGAACCCCCTGCCGCCGTCCCCCACATCGCGGGACACCAGGGCTCCCTCGGGGAGCCCTGGACGCGCGTGCAGGGGGCGCAGGCTCCCGATGACGCGTGACCGCGCGTGCACGCCGAGGGGCGGCCACTAGCAAGCCGGGAAATCTCCCGGCTTGCGGATCTGGCCGTAGTGCGATTAAGTGTGTCGCCAGTGTACCTTCTTGATATGTTTAATGAGTTTCTGGAGGGAACAGCTATCCCAGCATCTATGTTTAAGGCCAATCTAGCAGTCATACCAAAGGAAGGGAGAGACCTACTAAAGTGTGGTAACTACCGCCCCATAGCCCTCCTTAATTCGGACTTAAAACTCTTTAGCAAAATTTTAGCCAACAGATTAACCCCCATTCTCCCAAGCCTAATACACATAGATCAAGTCGGGTTTATTTCCGGCAGACAAGCCTCAGACAATACTAGGAAAATCATTAACAAAATCGACCATGTACATCTCTCATCCACGAAGGCCATCCTGTTGAGTCTAGATGCGGAAAAAGCATTTGACAGGATCAGGTGGGATATTTTAGATCAAACATTAATTACATTTGGATTTAAAGGCCAATACCTGGAGGGGGTCAGAGCCCTGTATAAAAATCCCACGGCTGTAGTGAAGCTCCCAGGAGGAGACTCAAAACCTATAAACATAAAGAATGGTACTCGACAGGGATGCCCCTTGTCTCCGCTTCTATTTGCTCTCTCCATCGAACCCTTGGCATCGACAATTAGAGAGGATAAAAATATAAACGGTATTGAAATTGGAGAGACAAATTACAAAATATCCCTCTTTGCTGACGACATTATCCTAACTCTAGCCAACCCCTTGACTTCGCTCCCGAATTTACACTCACAACTAGACAAATTTAGCAAAATTTTGGGGTACAAAATTAATATGGATAAGTCGGAAGCATTGAATATATCCTTACCTAACCCCGAGGTTAAATTACTACAAATAAATTTCAATTATAGGTGGAGCTCCACCAAAATCAAATATTTGGGAATTCAAATAACACGGGAGTACAAATTATTATTCCAATACAACTATCCGCCTTTATTTGAGAGGCTAAAAAAAGACCTCCAGAGCTGGAATGGATACCAGATATCTTGGCTAGGAAGAATAGCCACGGTCAAAATGAATATCCTACCAAGACTTCTGTATTACTTCCAGACTCTCCCAATCGATATCCCAATGTCTGAACTAAAAAATATGCAAAATAGAATTTTCCAATTTATTTGGCAAAATAAAAAACCGAGGGTAGCTAGAACTATCCTGCTAGCACCAAAGGAATGCGGAGGCCTGGCAGTCCGGATATCATGAAATACTATTTGGCGGCCCAACTCAAACAAGTGATAATGTGGAACAATGACCCAACTACAAGTTGTTGGATTGGGATAGTCTACCTACACGAGACCTCTCTCACTCCCGGCCACCCTGTGGACTGAGAGGGGCAGAGAGACCTTCTCGGAAGTATTAAAACTAGGAGCAATGAAATGTACATGGAGAGTATGGACCAAAAATAGAGAGAAATATGGTCTGACGGCTCAGCCCACACTATTAACACCCATATTCAATAATCCTGAGTTCCCCCCAGGCTGGCTCCCACAGATACTTAGTGAATTAAAAAAGTTAAAGATGATGGTAGCAGAGAATTTTATCGGAAAAGGTAAGATTCTATCGATTCAGGAGCTGGAGAAAAAATATCAAACAGTAAACCTGCCAATATTTGGCATCCTACAGATCAGAACACTACCTGCAAACAGTCTCCAAAGAATTGGCATTCCATCCGTTAACAAATGTCGAACGACTGTGGAGGAGAGGGTATTACTGCAAAGGATTGATCTCGGAGGTGTATCTGGGCCTGGCAAGATCAGCAGGTTGTTCCCAACACAATTATATGCTCAAATGGGCGGAAGATTTAAACATAGAGATTGATAGGGAAGACTGGGAGGATATCTGGGAGGCAGCTTCAAAAACATCAATATGCACCACCACCAAAGAGAACATTTATAAAATCTTATTTCATTGGTACTTAACCCCGAATAGGTTGAGCCAGATCTTCCCCGGGACCCCAGATCTGTGTTGGAGGGGATGCGTGCACAGAGGAGAGATGGTTCATATCTGGTGGAACTGTCCAAAGATTCAGGTATTCTGGGTCATGATCAAAACATTGATCCGAGAGTACCTGGGGGTGGAGATTGAGGTGGACCCACTGACCCTGATGCTGGCTAAACCAATTGATGACCTAGAAACTGCAGAAAACAGGATGGTAATATATGTACTCACGGCGGCCCGCTGCTCTGTGGCAGCTGCCTGGAAAAAGGTAAATGCCCCATCTAAACAGACAGTGTTACGAAGACTCCGTGAAATAAAGACGATGGAACTTCTCACGGCAAAACTATCCCAAAAAATGGACAAGTTCCATAAAACATGGGAAATATGGCCGGGTTCTGGGGATGTATAGTAAAAGTAGTGATACTCTGGGGATGTATAGTAAAAGTAGTGGTACTCTGGGGATGTATAGTAAAAAGTAGTGTTACTCTGGGGATGTATAGTAAAAAGTAGTGGTATTCTACCCTAGAGTACCAACACCCCGATTACTGGTACAGAAAGGGTCCTTTTACCTGTAAACATATGGAGACTCTTTGCATTCCATTGACTTGCACTGCGCTCTATTTCCAGGGAGATTATGTCACTGGTACGTTTGTGAGACTTATGAAGGAGTCGCTCCCACAAATAGGGAGTATGGGCCAGTTCTGCCATCTCCGTGCCCACAGTGTGCTTTCCGGTTTTCTTATGAAGGCCTCTTTGTGCCTCAGGCTGGGGAGGGAATGACACTTTTGCACTCACATAATGTACCCTTTCGGTGCCAGAAGGGTCTGCAGCTCATGCAACTTAATGCGTTACAAACCCATCTGGCACCAAACAGGTTAATGTCTGGTGCTGTCCTATTATTATTATCGTTTATTTGTAAAGCGCCAACATATTTTGCAGCGCGGTACAATGGAGATGAAGATTTGATCATTACATAGACAGCATGACGAACAGACGAGCACAAACAGATATGTAGAGGTAATGAGGGCCCTGCTCATGAGAATTTACAATCTAGAGGGAATAAGGGGCAGTGTTGAAACAAAAGGTAAAGTGGCTGCTCTAGATACAGCACGTGCAAACCATACAAATGAACACTAAATGGCTTGATGTAGCCGAGTTATGGATTCATCTTCTGGCACTAATAAGGGTGTATTTACTGGGGTCTCCTGGGTGCAAAACCAGTGCAAACAGCATTGTTTGATCTGAGGAAGAGCACAGAACTTATCAAAGAAAAGGTTTTCCATTGATACATTTTCACTGGGTAAATCGGGGGCAATATTTTTGCATTGATCTTTCCCCAGTTTCGCAGCGTGGGGACTTTAGTCAATAGCCACAGGGGTTCTGTAGTGAGAGGTTTTGTCCTCGTAAACAAATGTGGACATGATGTAAGGGACATTATTTATTAACGTTCTGGCTGCCTGATGCAAGAAAATAGCAACATATTTAATAGACTACGAATTCCCCTTAAAAAAAAAAATTCCCTCGACATCCGGCATTGCTGTTTGCTGCAGAGGTTTTTCAGCAAGGACACTCGGAAAATATACCAATCTTGGTGGACTTGGCTTATTGTACGTGGGGTATTTGTTAGTTACCAACATTTTGGACAAACCATGACCTTCTGCCAGGTAGAAGTGTATGCGAAAGAGACCCTGATTTCTGTAACACAGAAAAACTCTTGAGACCAAGAGTGGCTATGCTGTCACTGCAATGTTGTGATGCAAGCGATTATGTCAGCACATTGTATCGGAGATTCACATCTGTCATTATCAATAGCTGATGTATCGATGTACACAACGTTTTCATTTCCGACAGTGCAGCTGAATACAACAACCATAAAAACGTGTAACAGTAGAGTAAGGTTGATATATTACCCTTACACACATGAAGAATTGTTTTCCATACAAGGAGGAGATTCAAGCCATTCTAACTTAGTATCTTCTAGCTTCTTATCTTCTAGCTCATCATAGTTTCACTATGGAATGACACTTTTGAATTATATTAGTTTTTTTTTTATTATTCTAAGTTGAGTAGTGTTCCCTTTAAGACTGGAAAAGCTTTACATATCCCTGTATTACATTTCTACTTCCTCCCTGTTTTAAGATGTTTATGCATATCTATGTTGGTTTTAATGTCATCTCCTCCCCATGCTCCCCTGACATTCTCTTCCCTTAACTCTGGGAAGGGTCCTTTTTGCTTATGTGCAATGTAACAGTTTCTCCTAGAGTTCCGTAGCTTTGGGTTCTGGTAGAAACCTCTGTTTTAAAGCTGGGTTGTCCATTGTCTACAGGACGTTGGACTTCACTACAGAAGGAAGGCTTGATGTTGAATGAAGGTAGGCCAGATGTTGTGGCGCCTACACTGGCTCCGGCTGTGCAGGTTTCCCTCATCCGGAAAGACACATTTGAGGATCCCGTCAAATTAATTCCACTCATTCTCGAGGCTGCCATGAACAGGCCTCCGGTAATATTTTCTTTGAAGTTGCTGAAAAAGCTTTGCCTTGGTTTTGGTACAAGAGGTCGTCCCACATTTAGCAACACAGGTTTGCCAATCGTTGGTTCATTTATTTCTGCCTGCAGCACTGATATCTCGCAAGGCGCATCTCCTGTGATGTTTGGGTCATTTTCATCACATCCGTAGGTCTCTCCTTCGCCTGGAATATAGTCTTCAAGATCTTCTAATGTTAGAACTTTTCCATCACGAGTGAGAATTTTTTGATCTCTGTTTTTTATTTCATCAGTCTCTGATTCTGCTGGTTCTTCAACAATGACATCCTCTACTTCTGAAGACACCGTTTGCTCTGGATCTTCTGTTTCCTCTTCAGCAGGCCATTTTTCATCAGTTAGAGCTATATTTTCCTGAGTATCCAAATTCACAAGTCCGGATAGAATTTCCTTCTCATCAGCAATATCAAATACAACAGTTTCTCCTACATGAGCTGCCACTCGGTTTTCAGTCTCTGTGGGAATGTTGGGACTTTCTTCTGCAGCACAACTATATTCGCCAGCTTTAGATCGACAGGAGTCATTTTCCAGCTGTTCTGACACACAATGAGAGTTTAGGTCTTCATCTACTTCAGACTCCTCTTCTATAAGTCCATATTCCATTGATGGGATATCAGCATTTGAAAGACTACAGGAAGGGAGTGACGAACTAGATCCCTCCACTGATTTATTGTTGGAGTTGTTTTTATTAGGATCATCATCCGGGGAACGCCTTGGTCGTGGACCATGGTGAGTAAACTTTCTCGTACCCACATCCTCTTTATCTGGCTTTGCTGGGGAGACCCCTCTTTTCCTTGGGGGTTTTGGAGATTTTTTCACCTTAAATTCAATAATTTCCTCCACTTCAATCCATCTGGGTTTTTGTTCTTCTACCCTGCCATATGCTCCTCGTCCATCCTCTGGCTCTGTCACAAAAAGTGTGGGGACAACAGTCTTTCTTGTCTCCTGCTCAGACCTATATGTGGACTGCTTGGCTCTTGATACAAAATGAGACTCTGGTGTTGACACTTCAGGTCTTGGCGTCCTCGAGGGAGATTGGCCTGATGCAGGACGTGAAGGCGAGATACCTGGAGACATCCTCCGTCTCATCCTTGGACTTTTCACCACAGTTGTTATAGTCTCCTCTCTAATGATGTAAATGTGGGAGTTAACATTTGCATGACGATATCACTTGCTTTCAATTACATTTCTCCCATGCTTGGTTAATTTTGTGAGGCTCACAATTCATTCTATAGATCATGCTACACTTTGTGCACACCTACATGTATGAGTACATACGATCACTCATCAAACACAAACTTGGTATGTGGGCATGTTCTCCAAACGTTTTGGAGAAATAAACATCTAATTCCACAAGTATACACTTTACACACAAACACATACAGTGGTTACTAGGAAAATATTATCCGGATGTGTTTAAACTTTTCTGTTTTTCTGTGACATCTTTACACTTTATTTAATTTTTTTTTACAAATGACATTTTTGTAAGGACCCTGACAGAAATCCGCATTTGCCAAAACGAACTGCAGATTCAGAAAGTTAAATGTCAGCTGGTTATTAAATGATAAACAATGCCACCTAATTATTTGGTGTCATCTTATTGTTCGAGTGGTTGGCACATGCTTAAAACATCCAGAGAGCGCTCTACAAGTGTTACCTACATGTGCCAATTAGCATACATTAGTGTCTGCTCATTCCTGAGTAAAGCTATACTTTTGCTTTGCTTGGGGGGGGAAATCCATTTTTATTTTATTAAAGATTTGTAGTACAAATAACTAAACACCATTTGTCTTCGACTAAAGGGGTCATTTAACTTGCCCCCTACAACCCTACAAATCATTTATGTATTGGGCAATCTATGCAGTATGCTGTCAAGAAACGTCCCTTATAATGAAGATATCTAATGGAGCTGAAATGTTCCCGTGCACGGATACGACGGCTTCTCAGCAGATAGGTGCTTATTCTAGTGTTCTAAATGTAACATGGGGGGTGTTTACTGTTTGGGGAACATTTTTATTGCTCCACCCTGATTCATTTTATTTAGTACTGTATTTGTATTTGAAATACTGAAATTGGCGGTCTGACAGCACGATGTATGGGGTGAGCTTACAAACTGTACATTAGAGTCCTTCGAATGGCTGCACAAGGGAAAAATCTCAAACTATCTTCTATAATTTGCTTTTAAATGGAAGACTTTTAGCTGTTAGAAGAAAGTACAGTACGATGCAATTAGCTTTCATGTGTGAATTAATACTTTTTCTGTTATTGGGTCAGCTCAGTTAAAAGTCTCCGTGGCGTTTTATGTCTGAAGAAGTAAAAAGGCGGGAAAACATCTGGATGGAAAATGACCGTCTGTGCAGCAAACACACTAATTAAGCAAAAGTGAAAAATTACGTCCTCTACAAAGGAGCATTACAAACGCTATTTACGACATCTTGATGAAAAGATTTTGTTTAAACTGCAATATCTGTCGTCTCCCCATTTAAGTGAGGAGCTGATGTGCTAAGCTAGCGGTAAAGCTACATAGCGAGTGTTACGAATACACACGGGCTGGGGAGGAACCCTACAGATTGTGTTGAGGTATCTTTTTTGTTGATCCGTACCTCTTACTAAAAGGTACTCATTCTATTGGCGTATACAACGGCTTTGTCTCACTAAGCAGTGGTTTCATATAGACTGACGTTTAGTGGCACTATCGCTGCCGGAGTGCACACACACTGTAAATAGTTCATTCACGGAATATGTATCCTTGATCGTCCCCAATCTACTTATTACACTGAAATTTACCCATGCACCAGTAACAGGGGACTATTCCGTCATTTTCACATGGTCACATAGACCCAAGATAATTAGATTCCATCCGCACCAGGTACTCAGCCCAACTGATACTTGTTACACTATTTCCTTTTACTTGGGTAACTGAGTCCATGTATAAGGGGCTTCCCTGTGTTACCCCTAACCTGAGGAGAACCTTCTATGACAGGGCCTTTTGTTTTTGCTCCTGCACTGCCCCCCTAGTGTGCCCACCCTAATTTCTATTTATATTAGAGGTTGAGCGGGTATCATGCTTTCAGTCTCCTAAAGTGTGTGCATTGAGATGTCGTACGTAGCGTTCGCACTACTCCTCTGCAGGTGACTGTCATTTTTTCACTTTTTCATTTTATGTCTCCAGAAATGTATAAATATGATCAAAGAAAATATTACTTTTGAAGGGGAAAAGATAATTGTTCAAATTGATGTAATGTGTCATAGTGAGTTGCGGGACTTTTATCAGGCATAAAATATGCTTCTCTGTGTATACGGTATATGCCCATAAAATTGTATTAAACAATGTCCTGGTATTTTGTAAATGGCACTTAAATGAAGATGTGTTTGTATGAACTCGTCCACTGATAACATGGACTGAAACACAATGCAGAGAATGGATGTGTGAAAGTACAGTGACTAGGAGATCTGTGTGTGTGTGTGTGTGTGTGTGTGTGTGTGTGTGTGTGTGTGTGTGTGTGTGTGTGTGTGAGAATGTTGTGTGTGTGTGTGTGTGTGTGTGAATGTACAGTGACTAGGAGATCTGTGTGTGTGTGTGTGTGTGTGTGAATGTACAGTGACTAGGAGATCTGTGTGTGTGTACAAGTTGTAGTATCCAAGTATTTGGTGTAAGATAAACTATGAAGTCTTTCTACTTTGCTAAAGAACAGGGTTTATTTGTTGCACCTTTTTGCCTTAACGTATTCATGTTTTTGCCCCACGAGTGTCAACTACTGATTTATCTCAATATTGGGAGTTAGGCCTCCTTGTTTAGAAATCGGCGCTGGGTATAAGAACCTGAATCAACGAGCTGGGTAACTCTTCAGGAGAACTTTAGGTGATACCTATGTATCGTTGTATGAGTCCATATGTATGCATTTTATACTGTATATAAGCAGCATGTTAAGAAGCGTGTGCAATGCATACTGTATATTTATTATAATGGCAGAATTCTCCTTTTGCAGCTGCTGGATGTAAAACAGACCGCTAGATTCACTAAAGAGGGAGCAGTTTGTTGCTAGCTTGGACAGCAAATTGATGGGCAAAAAGCACCAATGTGATTTAGTGAATATAACTGGGGAGTCATTTATCAGTGGTCAAGATATGATGAAAATGCACAACTCTGTGTGAAATGATACAGGTGTATTTTCTACTCATTCGGGAGGATGTTGCAAGAATGCACATAGCACTGAAACAACACACAGCCTGAGCTTTGCATTTCAATACCCTTAATCATTGATAGATGACCGTGAATGCAGAATGTAGCACACAGATACCACAGATGATGGCTGGGATATGAATATGTTAGAGCAGGAGTGGCCAACTCCAGTTCTCAAGGGCCACCAACAGGTCAGGTTTTAAAGATATCCCAGCTTCAGCAAAGGTGGCTCAATCGGTCCCTGCTTCACCACAGGTGGCTCAATCAGTGGCTGAGCCTTCGACTCAGCCACTGATTGAACCACCTGTGCTGAAGCAGGGATAACCTTAAAACGTTACGTGTTGGTGGCCCTTGAGGACTGGAGTTGGCCACGCCCTGTGTTAGCGGGAAGCGGGTTAGAAGAGCATGCACAGGAAGCAGAGACACACACGGACAAACACATAAGAAGAGCAGCACTTACATGATGATGGTTTTCTTGGGCACTTTAGTCTCTTGCTCAGTGACTACAAAGAAAACAGTATGAACAGCATGGGGTTAGATAACGGCAGAAGCTGGAGTGACTGAACTAACTGTGTTAAGTTCATTATGAGGAACGCAAATGAACATAAAAAGCACACATGCTCCCTATTGTGCTATGTGTTTACCTCTCCATAATCTAATGCAGGTGTTTGTTTCACAGTATGCCTTGTATCCTTGTACTATTGCTACATTCTTTGTGTACATGTAAACCTACAGGGGGCCTTTGTAACCGCGGGGCCTTTGTATCCGCGAGGCTTTTTGTGATGGTACTAATAGCACCGCCATCACGCCAGCCCTGTAAGTTGGGCTGGGGTAAGGGTTATATATACACATATTTATAGAAGATAACCCTAGAACTAGTATACATTAACTCCGTATACAAAAATTCTCAATCGCGACCCTGTAAGCAACCGTGACATTGCAGAGAGTCCCTTTTCCTGAACGGAAGTTATGCAAGAATTTGCTGCACTAAATTGTGTAAATCTTGCGGTCACTTCTTGACGCGGCAGCCTGGCGGTGCGCCGACGATTATTCTAAAACTTGCCTTAAAAAATCTGGGGCCATCACCAACAAGACCCAGGTACATGCTGGGTAAATGCTGCAACATTTCAGTGACATTACTGCAGAGACTAATGGCCCATCGGATTAACACAGCAGGGGTCCCTGGCAGTCCCATTCAGTTTGAATGGAACTGACAGGGACCCCCGCTGTTAATCCGATGGGCCATTAGTCTGTCTGCAGAAATATCACTGGAATGTCGCAGCATGTACCCAGCATGTACCCAGCATGTACCCAGCATGTACCCAGCATGTACCTGGGTCTTGTTGGTGATTGCCCCAGATTTGTTTTAGAATAGTCGTCGGCACTACAGTAGTAATGGGCGCTACATCTGTACACTCCGCGAGATACACAAAAGAAGAGTACATAAAATTAACACTTCTGTTTCTCTACTAGTGATAAGTGTATACATTGTTTTTTTTTCTAATATTTTTACTTTTTATTCTTATGCAGGTTTAGACACTGACGTATGTGTGCCGTATGTAATTTGTTTCGGGACCTGTGGTTCAGTTCAGAATAAAGAACCAATATCCACATTTTGGAAAGAAATGACTATGAAAAAGAAATTCGGTCAAGAAGGATTTCAATGGATAAGTTCCCCATCAGCAACATTTATGGGGTTTCCCCCCACCTCCCCCCCCCAAAATGAATAATTTCAGGCAAAGATTTCCTTCACCCCCATTCTGTAACACAGTTTGTGACTACAGACAATTTCCTAGTAATGCCCACTTTAAATAAACAGAATCATTACAAAACACAGTTCAATTGAACTCAGATCGGATTTGAATTTCTGTTTGCACAGAATAATAAAAGCCGTGAGCCCGGACATTAAGCTGGAACTCGTAGGGTGATATAGAAGTCAGCCTGCACATTGATAGACTTCTTGGAACGGCAACAGATGATTAAAAACCCACTTTCTTCTGGGTGCTGATTCTTGCACCAGATTTGCAGCCAGAAGGCGTGAGAAAGTTTAGCTCCAGAGCTCCGGAGGTACAGTATATATAACCGCGGTGGCTGCAACAATTTTTAATGATGAGGTTATATTCTTGACTGTATTACAATGTACTGACAACATGAAAAGCAGGAAAGAGCTGACCAGCATTACAAATAATCACAATTAGAAATACACAGAACAAGGAGTGAACTTGCCCACATATCAACCAAATCAGCTCATATAAACAGAAACTTTACATGAAAGCAAGACAAGTGTTTGTGCACAAGACAAATTGTGTTAAATGTACTAGAACATTTTGTGTAGCTACTAAATAATAAGCTCCTCTTTTTCTATTTGTTGACCTAGTACGAAAATTGAAATCCATTATATCACATGAGCAATTTGCAATATATCCAACACATTTTCTGATTTCAGCTTCCCATCTTATTTTCGGTCACCGTCTTCTGATATCCCCTGGAATCTAGTCGAGCACCATTCCTGTCCGGCGATGGTAATTTCTTCTTGCAATATGTCTGGCCTACTGCCATTTGAATTGCTTTCCCGTTGTGATGATGTCAGACTTTTGCTTGGTTTCAAACCAATTCATTCTTTTCCCCGTCTCTTCGGGTAATACTCAGCATACATCTCTCCATACTTCTTTAAGTTGTCTAAAGCTTCTGAATTATCTTCCTATTTCGGGTCCACGTTTCACATCACACGTGAGCATGGGCAGGAAACACTGGCCAAACACTTTCTTTTTGATGCACAGCAGAAGGTTTCCTTGTAAGATTGTCTTGTTTCCAAATGCGCTTCATCCCATCTTCCTGTATGTTTATATGTATATCTTTATTTAATAGTACCCACTGTGCTTTACAGGAGACAATATAGTACAGGGAATTATAATACAATAAGTGCAATAAACCAGATCAGACCATACAAAAGGAAATCCCTGCCCCGGAGAGCTTACAATCTAAGTGATATGCTGGTAAACTTGCAGAGAAAGCAGGTGAGGGAATACGTGTAGTAGATGGCAGTGCTTGCCCACAATGGTTGGTAGGAGTGACTGTGGGACAGTAGCCATGAGTCTAGGTTATTGACATACTTAATTTAGGAGGTGAGTTTTAAGGTTTGTCTTAATGGTGGGGAGAGAAGGTGCTTGGCGTATACCAAGTTTGAGGGAGTTCCACAGGTAGCAGGCAGTGAGGAAAATAGTTTAAGGCGAGAGAGAACAGTAGAGATGAAAGGGGTGGAAAGGAGACAGTTATGGATAGAGTGCAGGAGACTAGCAAGGGTATAACAAGAGATCGAAGCTGATATGTAGTGAGGAGCAATTGCATGGAGATCCTTGAAGGCAAGGAGGAGAACTTTGTAGGTGATCTGAAACTTGATTGGAAGCCAGGAGAGGGATATAAGGAGGAGATGATCAGAGACTTTTTGGGGAGAAAGTTATATTATTCTAGCAGCAGAACCTTGGATAGATTGCAAAGGAGAAAGTTGTGAGGCAGAGAGGCTTGTTAGCAATATGTTACAATAATCCATTCTCCTATTGATTTTATTCAAAAAGTTCCCATACTGGCTAAAAATTGACATAGTCTTTAACTTCTAGTTCTAATCCATTTATTTTGAACTTCTTAGAGATGACACATTTTTTGAACATCATTTGGTCTTGCTGAGATTCATAGGAAAGCCACTTTCTTACTTTTGTTCACTGAGTTCTCAGATTTGTTGCTGGGGGTCTCCTGGAAGTCTGGCAAAAATAACAATGTCATCTGCAAATCGTAGGTGACTCAGTATTCTCCATTGATTTTGATTCCCCTTTCTTCCCAATTTAATGTCCTGAACAATTCTTGAAGTGTTGCAGTAAAACGCGTTGGTAACACGGTGTCTCCCTGTCACACCCCCTTGCTGATCTTTATCTTGCTTGCATCTCCATGTTATCTAATGGTTGATGTGACATTCTCGTAAATGTTCCTTATAATATCAATGTACATTTATTCAATGCTTTGTCTTCTTAATGCCTATAAAACCGCTGAGGTGTAGACTGAATCAAATACTTTTTCATAATCTGTGAATCCTAAACTGTGGTGGATCATATTAATTACTTCTGGAAATCACTTCTTGTACAACTTGGATGTGGTCCATTGTATCCACTTCGATATCCTGCTTGTTCTCAATGGTGGGCAAAATCCAGGGTCTGTTGCAGCCGATTAGTATCTTTGAAAAAATCTTGTAAGTGATTGGAACTAGACTTATTGGACTGTTGTTCTTGAGGTCTTTTTTGTTCCTTTCTTGTGGATAGGGATAACGATGGCATTGCACCATTGTTCTGGAATGTAAAGAGTTTTACTAGGACTTCTTCCCCAGCTTCTGTCAAGGTTTCAGTGGTAATTCTAACTTCTCAGGGGGCCTCCTCATTCTTCATGAATTTTATTGACTTTCCTACTTCTTCTAGGAAGACGCATCGTATTTCATAGGTGGTTTCTTCCTTTGCTGTATTATCGGTGTTCTCATACAATGTCATGTAGAAATCCTCAACTCTCTTTATGATAAGTGCACAGTGTTTTATTATTGATCCATCACCTTGTTTGAGGGCAATGATTCATCTTCTTGAAGATTTTGTTATCTCTGACAGTCTTCTTCGCCATATATTATACAATACCACAGTTACATTTTCTTACACCTCCAGTTTTGTGTCTTTCTTGTGTACAGAAGGAGGTACAGTAGTCACTATCAGGTGACATAACATGCAAAACGTAAGAGAGAGCTAATGACCACCAAAGCCTTACGTGTAATTTAACAAAGCTTTGTTAAGTCAGGACACATCATGTGACATTATGTTCTCTGAGTTATCAAAGCTAATTATATTTATATTCATTAAAACAGACTTAACGGCACATTGCTTTAGTCTCCAATAACCGGCTGTTATGTCAGTCCTGGAATTACTCCAATCAGACCCTGTATTCAGGAAAGTTTTATTGGGCAATGTACAAACAAATTGAGCAGCGAGTTACAATATAATGTGATTTGGTGCGTAATCATGCAAAACACTGGAAAAGTCCTATTTCCATCTCTGGATGTCAATAATGTCAAGTTTAGCTGTGGCTTAATTAACAAAATGTTAAGTTCCCGCATTACCCTTTAACAGTCTTTTGTAGATAGGGATCGTTATGAGTGCTTCATTTGTATAATATTATCATTAACTTCCATTATAGTTAGTGCTATGCTCTTTTAATTCGAAAACATACGTTGTATTATTGTCCTTTGTGGATACAGGGTTACTCTTAAGTGATTAACAGAGTTTAGTGCATCTAGGCCTAAGAGAGCAAATCACCTCTGGAGCCTAAAAAAGGGCCAATGACCAATGTAGCCAAAGGGGCTTATTCTATAAGCTGCAATAATGCTGATCCAGCGCTATCGCCCCCATTGAAGTAAAATAACATGACTTGTGTTAAGTATGTGTTGGCAAGAGGTGGCATTACGTGAGAGTGAGACAAATGTAAGTATATTGTGCATATCCATATTAGCATATCTCCCAGCTATGCCAGGCGTGCTATTCTTTGTGCACGGGTGCTTCTCCATGTGCTGGGACCTTAAATTTAAAAAAAAGTCTCTCTTTCTCTCTCTCGACCATTATCAAAATCAGTAACTGATGTTATTTTGCAGGAGGTTAACGCATATCCACAAAGCTAATTATATGCAGAAACAATGCCCGCTGTTTGTCTTATTAGCAGAGGCTTAACGTCATGTGAAGTTAGCTCAGTTTTGCGTTAGCTTCAAGTAACACGGCATTAAGCCTGTCTTACCTAAAGGTGGCTGTTCCTCCCATCCAGACCCTGACACATAGGTTTGTGGGTGTCTCTCGCTCACCTTTATTTCAGTATCTGGGTGGGCGAAACGCCACCTTTAGCTCTGACCTAACTAACGTAACGTTAAAGCCCTGCGGTAACTATAACGGAGCTCTGTGGATATGCGCGGTTAGAGGGAACGCCTCGTATGCACATCATTAGCACGAACGCAATGCCAGCTCTGGCCAATAAAGCACTTAACACGGTGTTACTGAACTTTGAAGAAACATGTTAATGCTTATAAATGCCTAAATTGTGTGTGTGTGTGTGTGTGTGTGTGTGTGTGTGTGTGTGTGTGTGTGTGTGTGTGTAAAAGCTCTATTTCTGTCTCCAACTGTAACACCACAGGCAGGTATGAATGTAACGAACCTTGGTGAATGTGGCATGATGTCGGTTAGTCTGTAATGAACGCCTTGGCATGTCACTTAGAATCACGGCTGTGTACAGAGTGAAACCTGGTTAAGGATATTTGGTTTAGTGAATACTGCGTTCTGATTAAAGTGCTCAGAATCTGAAGAACCGATGGAATGTTCCCTCGAAGGTGATTATATGCAAAAACAACGACCATTCTCCATCTCATTAGCACAGGCTGCACTTCATGCTATTGTAGCAGAGTGTTGGGGTATCTCCTCCGGAGCCCAAGAGTAGATATGCTTGAATTATCCGGCAAGGTTTGAATATGCGGCAAAATGGGCAAACTTTGCTTACTCAAGTCTCGGCGTCGGTCTCCCGATACACCCTGACACGGGGCTTTACCCAGGCGAAATGATAGACGTACATTATATAAAACCTTTATCAATTATTACATATTTGATTTCCTTAGTAACCCAGCTAGTCATGGACAATCCAGAACCATAGACCCCGATTCGCGAGGCCTATTTAATGTGACGTTCACCTAAGTTAATGTCACGTTAATAGTAACACTGTATTATGTAAATCAAACAGAACATAATTGTATGATATGCAAATGATATGCAAATTAGTCCAAATCATGAGACTACAATATTTGCTAGTGTAATGTTATTAAAGTCATACCTAACTCTACCATTATACCAGGGGTGGACAACTCCAGTCCTCAAGGACCACCAACAGGTCAGGTTTTAAAGATAGCCCTGCTTCAGCACAGGTGACTCAGTCAAAGACTGAGCCACTGATTGAGCTACCTGTGCTGAAGCAGAGACTGAGCCACCTTAGCTGAAGCAGGAACTTATTGTGCCACCTGTGCTGAAGCAGGGATATGCTGAAAACCTGAGCTGGACTAAAATTGCCCACCTCTGCATTATGCCAATCTATGCAAAAGGCCTATTTCAGTGTCTGGGTGGGAGTGACGCCATGGTTAGCCAAGCCTTAAATAACGTAGTGTTATTTCCCTCTTCTCTGGTCTTCCCTTCAGCGAGAACTCCAAAACCAGGACTGGCGCTGACTTTTTCTTGGCAAACAAGATTTGGTGGGTATTATAATATCCATATCCTTAAACGTTCAATGTTCTTATTAGCCGGTACATAACAGAAGCTGTGGCAAGCGAGAGCTGTGCATTTGCAAGTTTAAGGGGAATGCTCATTAACAAATCGTTCTTTAATAATAATAAAAAATGACTCCTTACTCATTATTTTTACTTATGAAATAATTCAGGAATATTGACCCTCCAGTACTGAAATAATTGAGCCCGCAGTAACTGAACGGCCCTGTAATGCAATTTCTACCAATTTTGTTAAACAGTACAGAACATATTTATATGTGTTCATTATAAATTCAGAGGTACAAAGCAATCCAAGCAATATCCTGTATTTTTTTTGTTTTAATAAATCGGTTGTGTAGTATTAGATGCTTACTGCATTTGTTTTACATTTCTTATTATTCAACTCTTAATGCCATTTTTAATGAGTTTTTAATATACTTTGATTTCTATAGCGGGCTTTATCACACCTCCCCATCAGCGCAAGATATTTGCAACACTTTCCTGTTTGTGATCATTTGTTGCCAATATTCCCAGCAGTTTGAGCTGCAAACTGTAACAATAGATAATGTTACCTTAGGGATAAAGAATACATTGTAGCTGCTGAGTTACACTGACTGAAGGATTGATTGAAACTTAAAGGCAGCCATATAATGAACCCTGGAAAGCGGGAACTTTGCTGATCGATCACGGGAGAACTAATCGATCGGCAGCTTAGGTAATTAGTTTTCAATAAAGGTACTCAAAGGCTGCATATATTAAAACTATTTTTTGTTATGTACAGTGTAGGACTTTTGCTTCCAATTAAGATCCTTGTATAATTAGAATGCACAGGCTCAATATTTCTTGGATATTATAACAAAAATTGTGTTCATATCAATTTCTTAATTATGAACAGGTAAAGAACACAAATATATACGTTTCATGAGGATTCCCCTTTTAAAGCTTTAAAAATCAGCTTCAGCCAATTTCTGCTGGAAACTATAAGGATGAGTTTGTTTAATAAGCTAAACCAGTCACTGAGAAAAGTACTGTAGACAGAAACCCGCCAAGCTTCACGACATACTGTACATCAGCAATGCATTTTTATGTGTATGTCATGTGTGTCTTTCCAGCATTATGTATGTCACCGTACACGATGTGCATTAAGCTAAGCTTAGAGATAGAGATGCATTCGCTTTATTTTCCCCCCCGAATTTTTGAAAAATGCAAAAACCACGAAAATTGTGTACTTAAAAAAATTAAATAAAAAAATTGAATTGAATTATTGTATATTCTCTTTGTGAATTTGCAAACTTTTGCTTATTGATGAATATTCTCTATGAAAATACTCTGCGAACTTTGGATAATTTTTTGGGGAAAAAACTAGGTCCCTTTTTCATTAACTCTAATGAATTCGCGAATATTCCAAAAAATTGAATTCAACTTTTGGTCAAAAAGGTGCTCATTTCGAGCTAAGCTACACATACATGTGTGCACACATACATGTGCATGTTGCGTGTACTTATGAGGAGCGGTAGGCTTCATAGGGAGTACTACATTAAGGAGAAATACGGCAGGCACCAATATTACAAATGTGTGATTACTGATGAATGTCTAGTTACCAGGCTCCGATTTGCACAGTTCCCCACATCTTAATAATTATATCCATTACTTCGCAATGACAGCAGTTTGGTGAAGGATGGGGAATGTGGTGTATGTTGTGTGTGTGTTGTGTGTGTGGTGTACATTTAATTCAGCGCGTTCTAGAAGTCCTATTGCATTTTGTCATTAAAAGTCTCCTACATTATATCTTACATTTGCTGCCGTTCAGGCAGCTGCAGGAAGCTGAGAATCCTCTTACTGCTGCTCCAACACACATCATCAAATGCCTTGAACTACATATAGTGATGGACAACCGTACACAACGGCTTCTATGCAGTGGTTCACATTCCCATTGAACATAGAGTATTAGCGGGAGAGCACTTGGAGAATGGCCCTGATGGTATCATGGACTTCCAATGATATCAGCGGACGCAGCTCATGTTCCAGCGATGTCAAGAGGCCATTCATGTTGCATGGTGGGAAATCCATTCTTGTGGAGCAGCTCAACAGTGACTCTTCGAGAGTGGTGGAGGGACAGGAACGCAGATGGCCAACAAAAATGCATGCCAGACCCCCACCAAAGTGGAATACATTTGGAACCCGGGTATATCATTTCAGGCCTGAGATGTGAGTAGAAATCTTTGACTGTTTTGCAACCGAACAGTAATTCTGCAACGTAAATTTGATGTCTTCAAGTTTCGAGAAAAGTCAACCAAAGTTCAATGTTCTATCAGATGTACAGTATTAATCCTGGGGAAGTGTACATGCATTGTATGTTGTTTACAGAAGTGTGCATGCATTGTATGTTGTTTACAGAAGTGTGCATGCATTGTATGTTGTTTACAGAAGTGTACATGCATTGTATGTTGTTACAGAAGTGTACATGCATTGTATGTTGTTTACAGAAGTGTGCATCATTGTATGTTGTTTACAGAAGTGTCATGCATTGTATGTTGTTTACAGAAGTGTACATGCATTGTATGTTGTTTACAGAAGTGTACTGCTTGATATGTTGTTACAGAAGTTACATGCATTGTATGTTGTTTACAGAAGTGTACATGCATTGTATTTTGTTTATCAGAAGTGTGCATGCATTTGTATGTTGTTTACAGAATTGTGCAGTTCATTGTATGTTGTTTACGAATTTGCCTGCATTGTAATGTGCATGCATTGTAATGTTTGTTTACAGAAGTGTGCATGCATTGTATGTTGTTTACAGAAGTGTACATGCATTGTATGTTGTTTACAGAAGTGTACATGCATTGTATGTTGTTTACAGAAGTGTGCATACATTGTATGTTGTTTGCAGAAGTGTGCCTGCATTGTATGTTGTTTACAGAAGTGTACATGCATTGTATGTTGTTTACAGAAGTGTACATGCATTGAATGTTGTTTACAGAAGTGTACATGCATTGTATGTTGTTTACAGAAGTGTGCATGCATTGTATGTTGTTTACAGAAGGGTATGCATTGATGTTGTTTACAGAAGTGTGCATGCATTGTATGTTGTTTACAGAAGTGGACATGCATTGTATGTGTTTACAGAAGTGTGCATGCATGTATGTTGTTACAGAAGTGGCCATGCATTGTATGTTGTTTACAGAAGTGTACATGCATTGTATGTTGTTTACAGAAGTGTACATGCATTGTATGTTGTTTACAGAAGTGTGCTGCATTGTATGTTGTTTACAGAAGTGTACATGCATTGTATGTTGTTTACAGAAGTGTACATGCATTGTATGTTGTTTACAGAAGTGTACATGCATTGTATGTTGTTTACAGAAGTGTGCCTGCATTGTATGTTGTTTACAGAAGTGTACATGCATTGTATGTTGTTTACAGAAGTGTACATGCATTGTATGTTGTTTACAGAAGTGTACATGCGTTGTATGTTGTTTACAGAAGTGTACATGCGTTGTATGTTGGGAAACCTATTAATGGACAAACAGGAGTTCTCCTTCGATTTGCAGAGATGCCCAACCCCAGTCCTCACGGATCACTAAAAGCGCAGGTATTAAGGATTCTTGATTTCAGGTGGTTCAGTCAAAATAATTGGCCCACCTGTGCTAATGAGAGGAGAGTCTCAAAACCTGCTCTGTTAGAGGACCTTGAGGAATGGAGTTGGGAACCTCTGAACTATGCAGGGGTGCACAAACTGGGGGGCACAATATTTTTCGGGGGTGGGGGGTGGAGGTTGCAGAGGCCCCGCGCTCTTCCCCAAGGCATTTAAATTAAATGCCGGGGGACTGCGCGAGGCCTCGGTAACTTCACTTACCGTGATTCAGAGGCTTGGTGTGACGCGTCGCCTTGGCAAAGCGGTGTAAAATGATGCCACTAGGTCATGTGACGTTACGTCACACGACCCTGCGGAGTCACTTGACGCCGGCAAAAAAGGTAAGGGGGGCGTGAGCACTGGGGGGAGAAAGCAAGGGGTGCAGCTACAAACGTTTGAGAGTGGCTCAGTGAGTAAAGACACTGACTGACGCTGAGATTGCTGCAGGGGAACCTGGTTCAATGCCTGGTGTCGGCTCCTTGTGACCTTGGGCAAGTCACTTTATCTCCCTGTGCCTCAGGCGCCACAAACATAGATTGTAAATTCTTCAGGGCAGGGACCTGTGTCTGCAAAATGTCTGTAAAGTGCTACGTAAAACTAGCAGCGCTATACAAGAACATGCTATTATTATTATTATACTGAACTGTCAAACCTCAGAGGTCCCTTTGTCAAGTGATGCGGTTTGTGCATATAATGTTATGGCATGTTATCGGAAACAAAATAAGTAAGGTAGATAATGACCCCATTGTCTAAATAATGGGAACTATCCATACGGTTTCTAGTACATCATAAGTAAACAGGACTTATGTGTTAGCTGTCCAATAAGATGATTATTATCATTTATTAGAATATTATTATACTTTGCCAACTGGCTTTGGTGCCTTTGGTGTTGTAGTCTACACACAACAGTTTTGTATTAGAATTCACTCCATTCAAATCGTCATTAGTTACGCCCAAATTGGCCATCACTTGAGTCCAGCTGCAAAGTACATTTTTCCTGCCTGCCTTCAAATATTTTCTGGGCAAGCTACCAGTCTATCTGAACAAGCTCCTCACCCCTACCTCATGCAGCACTTATCATCTGAGATCAGACTCCAAAAGACTGTTCATGGTCCCAAGGCTCAACAAAGTATCCGGCCGCTCCTCCTTCTCTTACCGTGCACCCCAAAACTGGAACAACCTACCGGAGACTCTCACATCCACCACCAGTTTAAGCTCTTTCAAATCTAAGGCTGTCACACATTTTAATATTACAATTACATACGCCATAACATATATTATCTCCAACTGTCCATGAAATGCCTTTAAATATAATGTATAACCCTGTTCATTTAATGTAACTGTGTATTTATAACCATGTATTGCCATCATAACTCTGTGCCCAGGACATACATGAAAATGAGAGGTAACTATGTATTATTTCCTGGTAAAAACATTTGATAAAATAAATAAAATTAAGGGGTAGGGGCGCACACAGAATAGCATAGATCACACTACTGGAGAGGGTGCTTCAATCTCGGTACCTATAAAAGGTACTATACAAAAATAACAAAGGGAAAGTCACACCATAAATATGCAAACAATGTTTTTTATTGGCCCAACGTTTCGGCGCCCTCTCCGGAGCTCTAAATAAAGGCTCCGGTGGGTAGACGAAACGTTAGGACAATAAAATTAAGTTGTTGCATATTTTTGGTGTGCCTATCCCTTTATTATTTATATAAATAAAGGTTATTTCCCTAGAATGGTTCTGTACTAGGATTAGATCTCTTCATTGTCCAAACTGGGTCCCAAAGGATTGCAACTTGTGAGAAACTGCTTCGTGAATTGTAAACTCTACAAGCCGCCACCTAACCAGGAAACAAATGTTGCATGTGAACAAGGTCAAAGCATCTTGTGCAAGTTGTCTCCCATATTTCTTTCAGCCACCGTTTATTAGTGGCTCTACTGAAAATTGATATGATAATCATAACAGCACAGTATACAAATGTCTCATAAATTACATGAAACCCCTCTAACTTCAAGGCCCCAGACTGACATCTGGTGCTGGGGTGGGGCTGGAGTCCTTTATTGCTACTCGATATGCCACACGTGGCTTACGGTCAGACGGTGGGATATACTGTAAGTACACGGCCTGTGTGATAACTGATTATATATCCGTTACCCAGTCTCAAGAGCCTCGTGATCCTCAGCAAAGGATCACTACACTCATCATACAGCATACATCATAATACTTAATAATAACGCTGTGTATGCCAGTATCAGTTGAGAGTGGGCCACCCAATCCTGGGTATATGGGTCTATGTGATAGTGCCAGCACACCGTGGGAGCTCTTAGTGCACTAAGGTGTTGCAGGCCTGTACTTCACAAAGGTACTTGGGTACCACCTTAACTGCAGCCAGTGAGGATCCCCTCCGATAGCGCTTGATGCTCCCTGCGTCTTCCCGGCGTGTATCGATTTGGCCTCTCGCCCAATGTACGTCCCTCACTCTGGCAACTCTCGGCTCTCTATTAACGGCACTTAAACTGGCCCTGGGCCACTCTTGATCGAGCCTGAAGACATTCAGGCTTGTGCAGATTTGACTGACAAGTGTCATCCCCGCCACTCTTTTTAAGGATCTTCTCCCTCTTAGTCCAACCTCTTTCACAACCTTTGTTACTGGCTGATTCTTATGTCCATATCAGTCACATGTCCATAACACATTGGAGAGGAACCTGCCAGGGGGCAGTGGGAGTGTGTTGCTGCATCACACAGGGGGTCACATGCACAAACATTGATAGACATACTGTAGCGCCGACGAGTATTCTAAAACAAATCTGGGGCTTTCACCAACAAGACCCAGGTACATGCTGGGTACATGCTGGGTACATGCTGGGTACATGCTGCAACATTTCACACATTTCTGCAGACAGACTAATGGCCCATCGGATTAACAGCGGGGGTCCCTGACCGTCCCGTTCAAACTGAATGGGACTGCCAGGGACCCCCGCTGTGTTAATCCGATGGGTCATTAGTCTCTGCAGAAATGTCACTGAAATGTTACAGCATGTACCCAGCATGTACCCAGCATGTACCCAGCATGTACCCAGCATGTACCCAGCATGTACCTGGATCTTGTTGGTGATAGCCCCAGATTTTTCAAGGCAAGTTTTAGAATACTCGTCGGCACAAGTGTAAGACATCAAAAATAAGGTCAGTCTTCTGTGAAATGACTTCTCGGTGCAGGAGACTATGTTAGTCCTATTCCTTTGAATGGAGCAAAACTCTTCTCCAACACTGGGAAGCGTTTATACATAAGTAAGCAGCAAAAACGTCAATTTAGGAATATGACTTGTATGTAGAAATCACAAGCATGTCATTCTTTTGTTACAATATCTTATACTATATTAGTGAAAGCACTGTATGTTTGCCTGCCTGCCTGGATGTCCGGTGTCCCTAGCGGCAATCTCATTGGTCCCATGGGCCGCCCGCCCCCGCACACCTCTCATTGGCCTCACACACTCACACCACCCCCTTGGCCCGGGGGTGTATGTATGGAGGGTTGAGGCTGGCAATGAAGGAATGGGGGTGTGTGGGGGGAGAGCTGCTTACCTTGCAGTCGGCAGCATGTTCCTCAGGTGAGGCCTCCTGCAGGGCGGGAGCCCCCCCGGCAGGGCGGGAGCCCCCCCGCTGCCTCCGGCTCGAGGTGAGGCCTCCTGCAGGGCGGGAGCCCCCCGCTGCCTCGGTCGAGGTGAGGCCTCTGCAGGGCGGGGAGCCCCCCCGCTGCCCTCCGGCGCGAGTGAGGCCTCATGCAGGGGGGAGCCCCCCGCGCCTCCGGCTCGAGGTGAGGCCTCTGCAGGGCGGGAGCCCCCCGCTGCCCTCCGGCTCGAGGTGAGGCCTCCTGAAGGGGGAGCCCCCGCTGCCCCCGGCTCGAGGTGAGGCTGCAGGGCGGGAGCCCCCCCGCTGCCCTCCGGCTAGAGGTGAGGCGGCGGTGCCGAGGAGCGTTGCAGGCGGGCCCGGGTAGGCTGGGTCTTTGCTGTGAGGGGGGGGTGAGAGGTGAGCCGGGTGCCGAGGAGCGTGCGGCGAGGCCCGTGGGTATGCTGCCTCACCCATCCGGCCGCTCCACGTGGATGTGAGGGCGGGAGGCAGCGGGTTGTGGCGCTCTCCCGCGGTGTGTCCCGGGCGCTCGCTCGCTCCCGCTGACTGTAGCGGGCCGGGTGTGAGCTTGGGGGGGGGGGGTGTGAGCTTGGGGGGGGGTAAGCTTGGGGGGGGGTGAGGGGTGTGGGGGGGGGGGGGGGGGTGTGGGGGGTGGGGGGGATTGGGGGGGGTGGGAATGTATGTGTGGGTGGGATGTGTGTGTGTGTGTGTGTGTGGGTGTGTGTGTGTGTGTGTGTGTGTGTGTGTGTGTGGTGGTGTGTGTGTGGGGGGGGTGTGTGTTGTGTGTGTGTTTTTTTTTTTTTGTGGACCTTGGCCGTCACCTCGATCAGGGGCGAAACTATAAAGGATGCGTTTGTTTAATAATAGCTAAACCAGTCCTGAGAAAATACTGTAGACGAACCCCCGCCAACTTCACGCACTGTACATCAGCAATGCATTTTTATGTGTTTGCTGTGTGTTTTCCGCAGTTATGTTATGTCACCGTACACGAGTGTGCATTAAGCTAAGCTAGAGATAAGGGCATTAGCTTTATTTTCCCCCCCTGATTTGTGAAATGCAACAAACCCGAATTGTGTACTTACAAAATTCAATAAAAAATTGAAATTGATTACTGATATTCTCTTTGTGAATTTGCAAACTTTTGCTGTGATGAATACTTCTCTATGAAAATACTCTGCGAACTTTTGGATTATTTTTTGGGAAAAAACTAGGCCCTTTTTCATACTCTATGAATTCGCTCGAATTATTCCAAAAAATGAATTCAACTTTTGGTCAAAAGGTGCTCATTCGAGCTAAGCTACCATACATGTGCACACATACATTTGCATGTTGCGTTGTACTTATGAGGAGCGGTAGGCTTCATAGGGAGACTACATTAAGAGAAATACGGCACACACACAATATTACAAATGTGTTGATTACTGAGGAATGTCTAGTTACCCAGGCTCCGATTTGCACTTTTCCCCACATCTTAATAATATATCCATTACTTCGCAATGACCAGCAGTTTGGTGAAGGATGGGAATGTGTTGTATTTTGTTTGTTTGTGGTGTGTTTTTGGGTGTACATTTAATTCAGGCGCGTTCTAGAAGTCCTATTGCATTTTGGTCATTAAAGTCTCCTACATTATATCTTACATTTGCTCCGTTCAGGCAGCTGCAGAAGCTGAGAATCCTCTTACTGCTGCTCCAACACACATCATCAAATGCCTTGAACTACATATAGTGATGGACAACCGTACACAACGGCTTCTATGCATGGTTTCACATTCCCATTGATCATAGAGTATTAGCGGGAGAGCACTTGGATGGCCCGATGTTATCATGGACTTCCAATGATATCACGACGCAGCTCATGTTTCCCCATCGATGTCAAGAGGCCATTCATGTTCTTGTGGGAAATCCATCCTTGTGGACGCTCAACAGTGACTCTTCGAGAGTGGTAGGGACGGAACGCAATGGCCAACAAAATCAGCGCCAGACCCCCACCAAAGTGGAATACATTTGGAACCCTGGTATATCTTTCATGCCTGAGATTTTAGTAGAAATCTTTGACTGTTTTGCAACCGAACAGTATTTCGCCAACGTAAATTTGATGTCTTCAAGTTCTCTATAAATATCCACCAAAGTTTCAATGTTCTCATCAGATGTACATATTAACTCCTGGGAAGTGTACATGCTGTGATGTTGTTTACAGAAGTGTGCATCGTTGTATGTTTTTACAGAAGTGTGCATGCATTGTATGTTGTTTCCAGAAGTGTACATGCATTGATTTTTTACAGAAGTGTACATGCATGTGTATGTTGTTTACAGAAGTTGTGCATACATTGTATGTTGTTTGCAGAAGTGTGCCTGCATTGTAATTTTTTTTACAGAAGTGTACATGCTTGTATGTTTTACAGAATGACATGCATTGGATATGTTGTTTACGAAGTGTAATGCATTTATGATTGTTTACAGAAGTGTGCAATCATGGTATGTTGTTTACAGAAGTGTGCCATGCATTTCATGTGTTTTACAGAAGTGTGCATGCATTGTATGTTGTTGAACAGAATTTTGGTGCCTGCATTGTCATGTTTGTTTACAGAAGTTGTGGCATATGCATTGTATGGTTGTTTACGAAGTGTACATGCATTGTATGTTGTTTACGAAGTGTACATCATTGTTGTTTGTTTACGATGCATGCTTTATGTTGTTTACAGAAGTGTGCATCATTGTAATGTTTGTTTACAAAGGGTAACATGCATTGTATGTTGTTTACAGAAGTGTACATGCATTGTATTGTTTTACAGAAGTGTACATGCATTGGTATGTTGTTTACAGAAGTGTACATGCATTGTATGTTTGTTTACAGAAGTGTGCCTAGCTTGTATGTTGTTTACAGAAGTGTCATGCATTGTATTTGTTTACAGAGTGTAACATGTCATTGTATGTTTGTTCTACTAGAATGTGCCTGCATTGTATGTTGTTTACAGAAGTGTACATGCATTGTATGTTGTTTTAAGAATTGCCATGCTTGTTGTTGTTTAAAAAGTGTACATGCATTGTATGTTGTTTACAAAGTGTCCTGCCATTGTATGTTGTTTACAGAAGTGGTACATTCATTGTATGTTGTTTACATTAATGGTACAGGCATTGTAGTTTGTTTACAGAATGTCATGCATGTATTGTTACAGAAGTGTAAGCGTTGTATGTTGTTTACAGAAGTGTACTGCGTTTTATGTTGGAACCTATTAATGGACAAACAGAGTTCTCCTTCGATTTGCAGAGCTCCCACCCCATCCTCACGGATCACTAAAAGCGCAGGTATTAAGGATTCTTGATTTCAGGTGGTTCAGTCAAATACATTGGCCCACCTGTGCTAATGAGAGGAGAGTCTCAAACCTGCTCTGTTAGAGGACCTTGAGGAATGGGAGTTGGGAACCTCTGAACTATGCAGGGGTGCACAAACTGGTGGGGCACAATATTTTTCGGGGTGGGGGTGGGAGTTGCAGAGGCCCCGCGCTCTTCCCCAGGCATTAAAAATTAAATGCCGGGGGACTGCGCGAGGCCTCGGAACTTCACTTACCGTGATTCCAGTGCCTTGGTGTGACGCGTCGCCTTGGCAAAGCGGTGTAAAATATGCCACTAGGTCATGTGACGTTACGTCACACGACCCTGGCGTAATCACTTGACGCCGGCAAAAAATGTGAGGGGGCGTGAGCACTGGGGGGATAGAAAGCGGGTTCAGCTACAACATTTGAGAGTGGCTCAGTGGTAAAGACACTGACTGACGCTGAGATTGTCTGCAGGGGACCTGGTCAATCCTGGTGTCGGCTCCTTGTGACCTTGGGCAAGTCACTTTATCTCCCTGTGCCTCAGGCGCCCACAAACATAGATTGTAAATTCTTCAGGCGGGCCTGTGTCTGCAAATGTCTGTAAAGTGCTACGTAAAACTAGCCACGCTATACAAGAACTGCTATTATTATTATTATACTGGAACTGTCAAACCTCAGAGGTCCCTTTGTCCAAGTGATGCGGTTTGTTGCATAATAGTTATGGCATGTTTTCGGAAACAAAATAAGTAAGGTAGATAATGACCCATTGTCTAAAAATGGGAACTATCCAACGGTTTTCTAGTACAATCATAAGTAAACGGACTTATGTGTTTAGCTGTCCAATAAATGATTATTATCATTTATTAGAATTTATTATACTTGCCAACTGGCTTTGGTGCCTTGGTTGTTTGTAGTCTACACACACAGTTTTGTATTAGAATTCACTCCATTCAATCGTCATTAGTTACGCCCAAATGGCCATCACTTGAGTCCAGCTGCAAAGTACATTTTTTCCTGCCTGCCTTCAAATATTTTCTGGCACTCTACCAGTCTATCTGAACAAGCTCCTCACCCCTACCTCATGCACACTTATCATCTGAGATCAGACTCCAAAAGACTGTTTAGTTCCCAGGCTCAACAAAGTATCCGCCGCTCCTCCTTCTCTTACCGTGCACCCCAAAACTGGAACAACCTACGTCGAGACTCTCACACCACCACCAGTTTAAGCTCTTCAAAATCTAAGGCTGTCACATTTTAATATTAGCCAATTACATACGCCATAACATATTATCTTCCAACTGTCCTGAAATGTCCTTTAAATATAATGTATAACCCTGTTCATTTAATGTAACGTGTATTTATAACAACATGTATTGCCATCAAACTCTGTGCCCAGGACATACATGAAATGAGAGGTAACTATGTATTAATTTCCTGGTAAAAACATTTGATAAAATAAATAAAATTAAGGTAGGGGCGCACACAGAATAGCATAGATCACACTACTGGAGGGTTCTTCAATTCTGGTACCCTATAAAAGGTACTATACAAAAATAAAAAGGGAAAGTCACACCATAAATATGCAAACAATGTTTTTTATTGGCCCACGTTTCGGCGCCCTCTCCGAGCTCTAATAAATGCTCCGTGGGTAGACGAAACGTTAGACAATAAAATAACTTGTTGCATATTTTTTGGTGTGCCTATCCCTTTATTATTTATATAAATAAGTTTTATTCCCTAGAATGGTTCTGTACTAGGATTAGATCTCTTCATTGTCCAAACTGGGTCCCAAAGGAATTTGCACTTTTTGTGAGAAACTGCTTCGTGAATTGTAAACTCTACACCAGCCACCTAACCAGAAACCAAATGTTTGTCCTGTGAACAAGGTCAAAGCATCTTGTGCAAGTTGTCTCCCATATTTCTTTCAGCCACCGTTTATTAGTGGCTCTACGGAAATTGATTATAATCATACAGCACGTATACAAATGTCTCATAAATTACATGAAACCCCTCTAACTTCAAGGCCCCAGACTGACATCTGGTGCTGGGGTGGGGCTGAGTCCTTATTGCTACTCGATATGCCACACGTGGCTTACGTCAGTAACGTGGGATATACTGAAGTACACGCCTGTGTGATACTGAAATTATAATTCCGTTACCCATTCTCAAAGCCTCGTGATCCTCAGCAAGGATCACTACACCATCATACAGCCATACATCATATACTTAATATAACGCTTGTATGCCAGTATCAGTTGAGAGTGTGGCCCCCAATCCTGGGTATATGGGTCTTGTTATAGTGCCAGCACACCGTGGGAGCTCTTATGTACTAAGGTGTTTGCAGGCCTGTAACTTCACAAAGGGGTCTTGGGTACCACCTTTAACTGCAGCCAGTGAGGATCCCCCTCCTATAGCGCTTGATGCTCCCTGCGTCTTCCCGCGTGTGTCGATGGCCTCTCGCCCAATGTACGTCCTCACTCTTGCAACTCTCGGCTCTCTATTAACGGCACTAAACCGCCCTGGGCCACTCTTGATCGAGCTGAAGACATGCAGGCTTGTGCGAGATTTGACTGACAAAGTGTCATCCCCGCCACTCTTTTTAAGGATCTTCTCCCTCTTAGTTCCAACTCTTTCACAACCTTTGTTACTGGCTGATTCTTATGTCCTAATCAGTCCATGTCCATAACACATTGGAGAGGAACCTGCCAGGGGCAGTGGGAGTGTTGTTGCTGCATCCACCAGGGGTCACATGCACAAACATTGAAGACATACTGTAGCGCCGACGATGTATTCTAAAACAATCTGGGGCTTTCACCAACAAGACCCAGGTACACATGCTGGGTACAGAGCTGCGTACATGCTGGGTACATGCTCCAACACATTCAACACACATTTCTGCAGACAGACTAATGGCCCATCGGATTACAGCAGCGTGGGGTCCCTGACCGTCCTTCAACTGAATGGGACTGCCAGGGACCCCCGCTGTGTTATCCGATGGGTCATTAGTCTCTGGCAAAATGTCACTGAAATGTTACAGCATGTACCCAGCCATGTACCCCAGCATGTACCCAGCATGTACCCAGCCATGTACCTGATCATTCTTGTTGGTGATAGCCCCAGATTTTTTCAAGGCAGTTTTAGAATACTCGTCGGCACAGTGTCAAGACATCAAAAATAAGGTCAGTCTTCTGTGAAATGACTTCCTCGTGCAGGAGACTATTTTAGTCCTATTCCTTTGAATGGAGCAAAACTCTTCTCCAACACTGGGAAGCGTTTATACATAGTAAGGCAGCAAAAACGTCAATTTAGGAATATGACTTGTTGTAGAAATCACAGCATGTCATTCTTTTGTTACAATCATCTTATACTATATTAGTGAAAGCACTGTATGTTTGCCTGCCTGCCTGGATGTCCGGTGTCCCTAGCGCATCTCATGGGTCCCATGGCCGCCCGCCCCCGCACACCTCTCATTGGCCTCACCACCTCACACACCACACCCCTTGGCCCGCCCCTGAGGCGAGTGACGGGCCAAGGGTCCACAAAAAAAAAAAAAACACACACACACACAACACACACACACACACCACACACACACACACACACACACACACACACACACACACACACACACACACACACACACACACACACTCCCACCCACACATACATTCCCACCCCCCCCAAGCTCACACACACCTCACCCCCCCCCAAGCTTACCCCCCCCCAGCTCACACCCCCCCCCCCCCAAGCTCACACCGCCGCCCCGCTACAGTCAGCTGGGGGAGCGAGCGAGCGCCCCGGGACACACCGGGGGAGCGGCCACAACACGCTGCCTCCCGCCTCACATCCACTTGGATTGCCGGATGGGTGAGGCAGCATACCCACTGGCCTCGCCGCACGCTCCTCGGCCCCGGCTCACCTCTCCCATCCCCCCTCACACAAAGACCAAACCTACCCGCGCCGCCTGCACGCTCCTCGCACCGCCGCCGTCACCTCGAGCCGGAGGCACGGGGGGGCTCCCGCCCTGCAGGAGCCTCCCTCGAGCCGGGGGCAGCGGGGGGCTCCCGCCCTGCAGGAGGCCTCACCTCGAGCCGAGGGCAGCGGGGGGCTCCCCCCCTGCTGAGCCTCACCTCACCGGAGGCAGCGGGGGGGCTCCCGCCCTGCAGGAGGCCTCCACCTCGGATCCCGAGGCGCGTGGGGGCTCCCTCGCCCTGCAGGAGGCCTCACCTCGACCGTAGGCAGCTGGGGGGTCTCCCGCCCTGCAGATGAGCCTCACCTCGAGCCTGGAGGCAGCGGGGGCTCCCTCCCTCCGTGGTGGCTCCCCCCTGCAGGAGGCTCACCTCGAGAACATGCTGCCGACTGCAAGGTAAGCACTCTCCCCCCCACACACCCCATTCCTTCATGCCAGCCTCAACCCTCCATACATACACACACACATATATATATATATAAATATTATATATATATATATATATATTTGTATTTGTATGTTATATATATGTAGGCACACACACACACCACACACACCACACACGTAGGCACACACACACATGTAGGCACACACCCTCCACAGACACACACATGACACACACACACATGTAGACAGAACACACACACACATACAGACACACCACCACACACACACCACACCACACACACCTATACGACACACGTATACACACACACGTATACACCCCAGCACGAGAACACACAGACACACGTAACACAAACAACACGTAACACATGTAGACACACGACACACCTAACACACTACCACCCTTACACACACACACACACACCTATACACACACACACCCTATACACACCGACACACACACTTATACACACAGACACACACGTATACACACAGACACACCTATACACCAACAACGTTTACAACACACACACACACGCTACACACACACACACACAGCACACGTAGACACCCCACACTTCAACACACACACTAACACACACACACGTAGACACACCCGTGATACACCCACACACGTTAAACACACACACACACTAGACACACACACACACGTATACCCACGACACACCACACTTAGACACACCCAACCAACCCTACATGCACTACAACACACACACACCCACCCACGTATAGCACACACACGTATACACACACACACGTAGACACACACGTATACACACGCACGTAGACACACACACATGTACACGTAGACACACACACACATGTACACGTAGACACGTACACACACACACACATGTACACGTATACTCACACACATGTACACGTACACACACACATGGAGACATACACACACACATGGAGACATACACACACGCACATGTACACATACACACACGTACACACACACACACATGTATACATACACATAATGTATACACACACACATGTATACACACACATGTATACACACACACACACACACACACACATACACACGTGTATACACACACAAACATGTATACACACAAATGTACACACACACATGTATACACACACACACACATACTATGTATACACACAAACATGTATACACACGTGTATACACACGTGTATACACATGTGTATATACACATGTGTATACACACACATGGAGACATACACACACGCACATGTACACATACACACACACGTATACATACACATAATGTATACACACACACATGTATACACACACACACACACACGTGTATACACACACATGTATACACACACGTATACACACACACAAACATGTATACACACACACAAACATGTATACACACACAAATGTACACACACACAAATGTACACACACACACATGTACACACACACACACACATACTATGTATACACACAAACATGTATACACACATGTGTATACACATATGTGTATACACACACGTACACATGTATACACACACACACACAATATATACATACACACAATGTCTACACACACATGTGTATACACGTCTATACACACATGTGTATACACACACATGTGTATACACACACGTATACACACACACACGTACACACACACACACACACGTACACATGTATACACACACACACACACACATACAATGTATACACACAAACATGTATACACACACACAAACATGTATACACACACACGTGTATACACACACACGTGTATACACACACACGTGTGTATACACACACACGTATACACACACACACTATCCCCAGCAAAACCACATCAGCACACCGCTATCCCATGCCCCCCCAGCACACTGGCATTCTCGGCTCCCCGCCATTCCCAGCCCCCATCAACACCATCAGCACCCACACATCGGCACCTTTGCACCTCCCCCATCGGCACACCCACATCCGCACCCCCACATCCGCACCCCCACATCAGCACCAAACCCTCCAAAATCAGCACACCGATACAATCACCATCAGTACAGCCACAGCAGCACTACCACCGCACATGGGCCGCGTTGACCACTCCTCACCCAAATGCCACACCCACACCACAAACATCCCGGGCAACGCCGGGGCTCTCAGCTAGTAGCTTATATAAATCAGGCGTGTGCGTTAAAACAGCAATGAGTGGAGTGTGCAGGGGGAGAAACCATTTCCCAGCACTTTGAGGTCCATATCCCCAGAAGGGGATTCATATTCATAAAGACATGCTAAAGCTTAGCACCATTCTGTGGATCTGGACCTGAAAATGAATGCAGTGGACAACTGTCCCAGCGACTCCCAAGAAGCGACGGCTTTCCAGCTCCCCATGCAGCCGCCTGACGGTCACTGCAACCCTCTCCCTCCTCCTGTCGGTGACGGAAGTTGGGTCCAACTTCCGCCGAACCGGAGGAGGGAGGTCCAGAGTCCACAGACCGGCACAACACTGGTGGCCTCCTAACCCCAAGCTAAGATTGTCGGGTGGTGGGGGTGGGGAGGGGTGTTGGAATGAGTGAGTGGAAGACTGAGTGAGCAAGGGGAAACCACTAATACATCATTGGCACAAGTATTGCTACTGCACCTTACTACACTTCAGTCCAATTACCCCCTGACACATCACAAACACTAATGAAGCATCTCCTTGGGACGCACGCATTGGTTATTGCACTAGGGAAAGATAAAATGCTAGATTATTTAATTTATTTATATTACGCATTCTCAGACAGGGAACCGCCGGAGCAATACCATTCTTAAGAATCCGCCTACAGGTTGCTGAATCCGCAGATTGGATTCTACAAATCCGCCCACGGGCTGCAAAATCCGCAGAGTGTATTGGTAATAATAATCAAAAAATCTGCAAGACACGAATCGCCCTTTTTGAGATTGATCCGCTGAAATCCGAGGACCAAAGGAACCGGACGATCTGCCGCGGATCCAAATTCGAATACACTCACAAACATAAAAAATATCCAAGCTTTATCTGAAGGAGTCCTTCACTCGGTCACTTCATGGTGGTGACCTGTGGGTCGATCGCTGCCCCCGGTCCCGCTGAGTGCCGCTTAGCCACTCGTACTTCCAGTAACCACAGCAACCCTGGTGACGTCAAACACTGCTTGATTTCCGGTATTCCACAAGGTTGTGCTGTGCTGCCGACGCGTTTCGTGAGGATCTAACCTCACGTCCTCAGGGCAATGCACGATACAACACCAAGCAGCAAGCTCTACTTCACCTTGCATAACTACAAACCAACCCTTTCATGTCTAACTTAAACAGATATCGTTGATAGAGAAAAAAACAAGAAATTACTGTATTTTGCTCTTCTGGATAAAGAACAGGTGAGGAGAGGGGAATAAACAAGAGCTTGCTTGGCGTCGTATCGTGCATCGGCCTGAGGAAGGTAGAGGAGGGTAGATCCTCATGAAACGCATAGGCAGCATAGTGCAACCTGCTGGAGTTCCAGAATTCAGGCGCTGTTTGGCGAAATCAGGGTTGCCATGGTTACCGGAAGCGCGGGCAGACAAGCGGCATTTGACGGGACCCGATGCAGGGGTCGTCACACAGGACACCACCGTGAAGCGATCATGTGACTCCTTCAGATAAAGCTTGGATATTTTTTTATGTTTGTGAGTGCATTACTTTATTTATTAATCCACTGAAATGATAGGTACTGTACTACAGAGGCTTCTGTTCTGTGCACTATCTTCTTCCATAGAATACTACACTGGCGACACACTTTATTCGAGCTCGGCTAGTCCCACGAATTCGGGTATACCCGGGTGTATTGAGGTTTGTGACTGTTTTCTGCCCGAGTGCATTGGGTTATTTTCCAGGCAGGGATTGAAGCATTTTATTCCCGCTGGCTGCAATACTGCACAGTATATATATATATATATATACTGCATTACAATTCATGAATGTATGCCATCTGGTAGACACGCGAAGCATTGCAGCCTATTAAATCCTAATCATTATCATTTAACAGATCAGCCGCCCGTCAGCCAGGCATGAACCCAGGCTGGGAAGGCAAACGCAACGGGGCTTGTCAGAGGTGAGGAGCGGCGCATTCCAGGTATCTGCCAGGTACATACTGGGTATTTGCTCGAATAAAGTGTGTCGGTGCAGTAGCTGACAATATCTGGCGTAAAGGAAGATCTCCAAAAAAACAAGCACCAACGCACCTCTTAAATCAGCACTCATGGGGACACATTATGTTAATTTCACCGACCGGGACCCCTACTTCTGGAGATCCTTTCCTCCGTAGGGGGTGCCGGTAGCATCCCAGATGGGGCAAGTTGGGGCTATCGAAATGGCAGCTTTAAATGTCCTGCATCCGGGCCAATAGGAAGCCGCGACGTCATCCCGTGCGGCTTCCTGTTGGCCCATGTGACGCGGGACATTTAAACAACGCAGAGTTACTGTTACTCACTTCCGAGGTAAGTATCATGGGAAGCAGGGGGTCCCCACAGCTGAAATCAATGATATTCATCTCCGGAGACCCCCTGCTTCAAGCCAATTAAAAAACAAAAAAACAACATATTGCGCCCCCAGGATTGCACTCACACTGAACGGACTGTTTATGCCAAGGACGTTTTTTCTCTTCCATTTAAAGACTTAAATACAGTATAGGGAACATATTCCAAAGGATTTCCACTTTAGCACAGATCCATATCGGTTTTAAACATTTTACAATGTGTGCTTGTTTTGAGGTTATCTCCCCATCATTTATTTTACAAATCCAAAAACAAAACCAATTCGTGCCCCAGCAAAAACAAAAACACCATTTCTTTTTGTGCTCATCGTCTTCAATATATACAAGTACACAGGGGTATGTAATACAGAAACATGGAATAGTTTTTTTTTTTTTCTAGAACATCTATTTACTTTTAAATACTAAGTGTACGTAGAAGGTTTGTAGGTCAGAAATAAAACGAGTAGGGTTAATGTTTTTTTTTACCTTCGATCGTGATGGTCTGGTCCCCTCTCCTCTCTTGGGCCAGCAGCGCTGGACTCTGCGCAGACAGCTCTGCTCCGCTGCACGCGGACCCCAATCTGTTCACCAGCTGCGAGGAATAAAGACAAATGGGATGAAATACTGGGCACATTATAACCCATCGGTGGGCTACATACTGTACCCTAGTGAAAAAAGGGGGCAAATTCCTAGGAATCTAACTTAAAATCTCAGAGTACATTCTGCGTCCGCTGATCGCCATTTCTGTATGTGATCCTGATGCCCTTACGTCTGTGTTATCGTGCCGTGCGCGAGCACACCCTACTGACAACAGAAATCTTTTTACAGCACGGAAAAAGCACGTGTTTAGGGGCGTGTCTGTAGTTTAGGCCCAGAGGCAGGATACCACAAAAAACAACAAATTGTTACCTAATTAGTTTACCTCGACACCTAATATTTGCCTGTTTTTTTTTTATCCGCCACCTCGGAGATGGCGGTAGTGGGTCAATATTCTGCGAAGAACTAGATTAGCACCAATTTCAGCTTAATTGTCAAGCACGGCCTACACTTTTTCAGAGTGTCTCATAGTAACGATTCCCCCCATTTGGATGTAAAGCCACGTTAACTTATGTTTAAATAAACAGTTACACCACTTCAAAGTCCGTTACTAAGTGTGGGAAGGATAGTACTGTAGTTTAAGGTCCAGCTAAGGTATGTTTACTTGCCTCACATTCATAGTGTCCTAGGTCTTCCTTGGTAGCCTTCTTTATCACTAGCACTAAAACACCACTTCGTGGTTCAGTGAATGTCTGGTATCTGCCAGAATCTGCCAATGGGACACCATCTCTGTACCACCTGTGAAAGAACAAATCATTCATGTGAAAATGTCCCTTTCATGTACAGTATCCATTCCTCCAAGCAATCCACTTAAAGCAGCCGTCCAAGCTGCCATTCAGCAGCCCCACCCCTTTAATATGGGCATCAATACAATCTACACAATGAGAAGTAATTAGCGAAGTTGCCGATCGATCCGTTCTCCAGTGATCAATCGTCGAAGATTCGGCTCGGGGGTTCACTAAATGGCTGTCAGTGCAGCAGATGAGGACCAAAGATGCAAAGTTCCGTGAGGAAGATCATGTGACCAGGCAGTCACTAGATACAATTGGTGCACTGCTAGAGAGAGGGCGGGGCTCAAAAAAAGGGTGTGCCAGAGCCTGTTTTAGGCTGCGCTTATAGTGCCGGCGACGGCGACGTCGCCTGAAAACAAAAGCATTGCCGTTTATAGTAAGCGCGGCGCGATGGCGGCGACCAAAAATCTGGAAGCCGATAAAATGTGATTTTTTCGGAGGCTGTCGCCACATGTGGACAGCCTCTAAACCAATCAATGGCCAGGTCGCCAGCGACATCGCCGAAAGATAAATTATAACTTTCGCGGGTGGTGACGGTGACGTCACCCGTCGCGTCGCCGTTGCGCGCACTATAAGCGCAGCCTTAGAGGAAGGGGATGTAACTTTGTAAATGGTTGCTATAGCAACAATAAAGGATTGTTACATTATAATACATTAAAAATGTCATTCAGTGTTTAAAAAAAAAAAGTGCTACAAGTACTGTACTTTCTCAATGATTTATTAAACAAAACACACATGTAGGATATCGCTTGGTCTGCAGCTTTAACCAAACGTATGTTACAGGTTATGAAACCTTTTAATGCACCTCCAACATGACAAATGATGTAGTTCAGTAGAGCTTCTAGTTCCCTACACTCCCATTGACGCACTTCGATCTGCAGGTGAAGGACTCCTAACAGTTCCCAGAATACTCGTGACTTCCTTTGGCGCCCGAGCTTTTAGCCGCGCTGCTCCCACTCTCTGGAACAGTCAGCCTCATACAGTTAGAGAGGCCCCCTCCCTGGGAGTCTATAAAAACAGGCTCAACACCTACCTGTTTACCCAGGCATTTAATTACTGACCCACAACCTGCCCGGCATTTAATAGCTAAAGCACTGTCCCATCCTATCATGTATCTTTCCTTGTGTTTGGTCTCTTTCATAACCTTAAATGTTTTCTTCGTTTCCCTTTTTGTAACTGTTAAGTGCTTTGAGTCCCATTGGGAGAAAAGTGCCAGATAAATAAAAAGTAATTCGTTATAATTTATTAGTACAGTACTATATCTTTTTTCTATTTTTATTCTTATATTTTTTATATATACAGTATATATATTTCTATTTTTATTCTTATATTTTTTCTCATGAGTATGGGTCATTTAGTTCAATCACTTGGGCACCGCGTCTAAATAATGTGTCACATTGGATGTGCATTGGGACTTCTTTGTTTATTGTAGTTTACCGTTTAATAGACCAACATGAGATGTACTGCATTTGCACCATAGATTGCTAGCAGTCTACAACCAACCCAGTAGAAGAGCACAGAATAGTTTACATCAGGGGTACTCAACTCTAAGCCTCACGCCTACCCCCCCTCCACTCCCCAACACGTCAGGATATCCCTGCTTCAGCACAGGTGGCTCAATCAAAGGCGTAGCCTTGACTGAGCCTCTGATTGAGCCACCTGTGCTGAAGCAGGGATATCCTGAAAACTTGATCTGATGGTGGTGGGGGGGTTTGCGGGCCGGAGTTGAGCCCCCCTGTTTATATAATGAGAACATTTTCTTTCCTTGGAAGCATTTTTTAATGTAAGCGAAGCCCATTCAACTTCTCTTCCTGCTGTGCGCCTGACAGGTGTTGCAGAGCAAAGTGGTGAAGGTAACGTAGTTGTCCATTTACTTTTCCACATACAAATATGAATGTGAAGATGGGGAGGGCAGATACATGGAATAAGGAATGCCGGGATATGCTGAAGAATTAATAACACAGAAAGAGCATTGATCCAGGGAGAAATCTGATTGCCATTACTGGGCTCGGGAAGGATTTATTTCCCTTATGGGACTATATAGAATCAGTATCTCACGCAATTAGAATTTAACAAAGGTTTAACTCGATATTTATAACCAGTGGTTGACAAATCACCAAAAAAATCTACTCGCCACCTAGTACCAAACGTGTGCTGCTTGGGCCAATATTTACTCGGCCGGGGGTTAAATCCACTCGCCCGGGGCGAGCAAATGTATAGGTTTGTCGAACACTGTTTATAACGATATATATCTTTTTTTCAACCTAATCTGCCGTGCCTGTAAAAGCAACAACATGCTTTAACTTCTAGATTACTGGAAGACCAATTATCTGTAACCCCTAACAAGGACGTTTCTCTGTGTATTAAGCCAATTGAATCCAAGCAAACAAATGAATATACTACATTTACTGGTGAATACAAGCAGCTTGGCATTAGAGATAGGCACATTTGTTCGGAATATTTTAATGCGACACGGATTGGCCAGTTCCTTTGGGCAGCGGATCAGTCTCAAAAAGGCAAATCCGCCATTTTTGTCTGTCCACAAAAATGTCTCTCTCTCTTGCGCCCAATCCAGTTGCGAAGCTTGACAGCCCCCAGGGCAAAAAAAAATTCAGGGCCCCATTATTAATCATTAATTCTGATTGTAATTTTTTTCTCCCTACCCCATCCTGTCCCTGATCCTCTCTCTCATCATCCCTCCCCATCCTCATCTCTCCCCCTCCTCATTATCATCCTCTCTCCCCCTCCTCATAACTCCCCCTCCTCCTCATCATCTCTCCCCCTACTCATCTTTCTCTCCCTTCCCCAGCATGTCTCACTCCTCCCCTCACACCATGTCTCTCTCCTTCACTCCCCAGCATGTTTCTCTCGTTTCCCCCCCCAGCATCTCTCTCCTCTCGCCCCAGTATGTCTCTCGTCTACCCCCCAGCATGTCTCTCTCCTTTCCCCCCAGCACATATTTCTCTCTCCTTACCACACAGAATCTTTCTCTCCTCCCCCTCATCACGTTTCTCTCTCCTCTCCCCCCAGCATGTCTCTCTCCCGCCCTCCAAGCATGTCTCTCTCCTTTCCCCCCAGCATTACTTTCTCTCACCATCACCAACTCTCTCTTCTTACACTGCTCATATCATTCTCTCTGTTCTCCCCTCATGTATTTATCTTATTTCCCCCTCATGCCTTGTTTCCTCCCTCTTCTCTCACACATGCCATTCTCTTTATTTAATCCCCCATATATTTTCCTGTCATCCTCCCTCTAACAACCTGAGGTTTCTTTTCCCAGCATCTTTTTCTCTTTTCCTTCCCTTTCCCCCCTCATGTCTCCCTCTCTCTCTGCGCCTCTCTCTCAGCGCCTCTCTCTCTCTCTGCCGCTCTCTCTCTGCCGCTCTCTCTCTTTGCCCCTCTCTCTCTCTCCCTGCCTCTTTGCCGCTCTCTCTTTGCCTCTCTCTCTCTTTGCCTCTCTCTCTTTGCCTCTCTCTCTTTGCCCCTTATGTATTTCTCTCTTGTATGTCATTTTCTCTCTGTGTCTCTTCCTTCCTGTATCCTTTCCCTTTCATGTCTGTTTTTACCCCTGTGATTTAACCCTTCCCCTCCCTCTCACCTTTCCCAGCCTGTCTCTCAGGCTGCAGCTCCAGCCCCGCCCACTGACCTAGGCCCCGCCCACCTACAGAGGCTCTGCAGAGGAAGGGATTTCCCCTCTGTCCTTCCTACTGCATCTCAGGGCCCCGCCCCCTGCCCCGCCCACCTGCAGAGGAAGGGATTTCCCTTCCTTCCTACTGCATCTCCCGCAATTTACCGCCGACAGGGAGGGGAGAGCGGGCCCCCTAAGAGCGCGGGCCCCTGGGCTTTGCAAGGGCTATAGCCATGCCTCTGATCCAATCCATAGATTAATTTTGGTGGGGGGGGGGTGATCGGATTGAGTCTAAAAAAATGAAGGAAAGGGATTTGGACCAGTTTACCTTGGTACTGCTTGGCATGAGTTTCTCTTGTCATGTGATCTCCTTTAAGCCATCAAGTAACATATTTACAACCCATAGCCAACAAATATATGGGCTACTGTGACCTGCCTGAATCCATAACCCGCCAGCTGCCCCACCCTAGAGCTACGTCCTATTTGGGCTGTTCTGCTTGCATGTATTCCCTTTGCATAAATTCCCCATCTGACACATTGTAAACCAAAGCATATAGTCTGAGAACATACAACAGTCAGAGTGCCAGCTTCCTAATTCTATGGGCATTAATGGTCTAGAGAATATTCCAGAGCTCGATCACAAGTGAAATCTTTGTGTCCTGCCTCTATTGGGAAAAGGTTCCGCTGATAAGCCAGGACCGCGAGGCACAGACAGGAGTTTGTCTTTCCTTCCCACCTTTCTAAAAAGCATTTGTGATTTCTCACTTTTTGTTTTTAGCGTTCCTCCGTGGAGCATTTTCAATGTTCTGTTCAAAATATAATATATATTTATTTTCTGAACAATTCTAAAAGAAGCTGGTGAGAACAGCCGCCGGCGTACTGAAGACGCGCGTTTCTCTGCAGCCGTCCCCCTCCCACCGGCACAGGTAAAGTGCCGGGACAACACCTGTATCGCAATTTTAAAAAAAGCATTCAAAACATTCAGCCCGCAACAGTAATAATCGCCCAAGGACCTGATGCTATTGCCCGATTCTTGGTGGATTTCCACCTAATGATGCCCAAAGCCACAGAGACGAGATGGTACATTCGCGGGTGGTGAAGTAACTCACCTGATCTGTGGGTTCGGAGCTCCTTCAATGGTGCCCGTGAACTGCGCGTCTTCTCCGTCCACAAAGTGAGCGTTTCGAAGCTTGTTTACAAACCTTGGAGGCACTAAACAGAACAGTAGAGATGATGGTAATGACGACGACAAATGGACGAGTGTCTTATTCTATGCCGTATTTTACACAGTGGAGGAGTTTCGTCACGTTATAACAGGGGTGGCCAACTCCAGTCCTCAAAAGCTACCAACAGGTCAGGTTTCAAGGATATCCCTGCTTCAGCACAGGTGGCTCAATCAGTGGCGCTCAGTAGAAGACTGAGCCACTGATTGAGCCACCTGTGCTGAAGCAGGGATATTCTTAAAACGTGACCTGTTGGTGGCTCTTGAGGACTGCAGTTGGCTGCCCCTGGTTTATAATCACCAGTTCCTTGCACTTGATTTGCCTTTTAGAGTAATGGCTCCATGACTTGGGTAGGCCCGATAGGCCACAACTACGAAAACAAAGACAACTAGCACCGTGCTGACGCCGACTCCCACCCTCGACCCCCCTAACACTCCACCCCTGACCTTTTTGACCCCCGATACCCAACCCACTACACTATCCAGCAGGGGTCCGGCCCACCCTGCGATGTTGCACCTGGGCTAAGGGCCTTTGTATTTACAAACAGATTCTCACACGGCTGAGCGGTTTGAGATGCAGATATTGTATTACGGAAGATTGTGAAACGCAAAAACCCCCGTAAACCATTAAAAACAGAAACGTGTTCAGAAACCCCACAAAATGTGACAATGTAATATGCACAGTATTCACTCTTGGGGGCGGCCCCAGTCACTTCGAGGCGTGCGCTGTGCGTTCAAGCCCCGCCCCCCCCGCCCCCCAGTTAGTACCTTGTCGCGCACCTTTCCCCAGCGGTGCGCAACATGTTTTCAGGCAGGCAGGGAAATTTAAGTTCAAAGTTTGCGACTGAGGCGCGGCCACGCCCCCGCCCCCGCCAGCGGTTCAGCCAATGTAGGCGAACCAGCCACGTGAGGTCATGGCCACGCCCCTACAAACCCACCGCCATGCCCCCACCCGTCACAAATGGTCCCTCTCCCCTCAGACCGCAGTGCAGCGCTGTGCACGCGCCGCGCCGCCCCCCCCCCCCCCCCGCCAGGCGCGCATGCTACAGTGCTGACTGGGACCTCACCCTTAAGGGTTAGGGCTTAATGTGCTACTTAAGTCTAGTCCCTCATTTCAACTTAAGTGACAAGAAAGACATTTCATAGCTACTTATGTCTCAAGGGTTCCAGGTGTCTTATTTTTTGCTATTAAAAACGTATGCTTAAAAGTAATTTTTACCAAGCACCCATAATCTTCAGTGCTATTTTTAAACCCTTTTGCCCCCCGAGGTCTGCTTATGATTTGGGAAAACTCAATCTGATTGCCCTCGGTCATAAGGAGGAGCAGGGATCTTTTTTTCAGGGGGAACGCAGTTCCTGTACGATTTTTCATAGTAACATTTTATAACATTCTAAAAAATATAAAAAAAATGTTATGTTTTATAAAACAATTAGCATGGGCTAATGATTATTTTCAAAAATAATAACATTCAAAATGATTTTGAAATGTGAATAAATGTGTATATTATTGCGCACGTCCAAGAATAATCCCCCCCTCCTCCCTCCTCACGTCACGCGTTCCCACACCATTTGTTTTTCCTAGACGATGAGACAATAGTAACATCATGGTCATTACCCTGAACAAGGATCTTCCCTAAGGTACTGGCATTCCCAGCTGTGCTGGCAGCAAAGCACATGTACTGCCCGGAGTCGGCCCCCGACAGGTTATCCAGAATTAATGTGCAGGAGCCATCAGGATCTTCAATGACAATATGATGGGGATCAACTTCCACCGATTTTCCATCTGCAAAGGAGGGAGGAAAGGTTAGGTCAGGACGCCGTGTTAGGCTCGGGCCACGGTGCCTTCTCCCGTGCGGAGGCGCGTGGAGGCTGTGGGGAAGCGGGTGCTTTCCCTGGCCATGGTGGATGGGCCGTGGGGGGCCGTTCCTAGGGGCGTCATGGAGCTGGTTCGCCCTCATTGGGCGAACCGCTCATGTGACCTGTCTGTCGCACTGAGAAATCAGTTTAACTGATTTCTCACGCAACGCGCGCTCCCACCGCGTGGATGCGCCCGTACGCCGCATTGACGCGAACACTGCCTTAAGGCAGTCTGTTCACTCAGCGTGGGGACGTCTCTGCACGGTCTGCAGTACCATGGCCCCAGCTTTGTAGCCAACGGGTCCTTGTTGTAGTCTGCCTCATAAGACTGTTGGTTGCTCCCCTTAAAGTCTGCTCTCCTGCAAACTTGGCAAACTCGTTACCTCATTATAAGACGAGGCGAGAAAAAGCGAATGCAATAGTTCTTATTAAAGCTGCAGTTCAAGCTGTCGCTGATTTTTTTTTTTAATTCAATATGTGCATCAATACAATCTGCACACTGACAAGTGATTGGCTAAGTTGCTGATCGATCCGTTCTTCTGTAATCGATCGCTGAAGATTCGGCTCGGGGTTCACTAAATGCATGTTGGGTCCTCTTCTGCTGCACTGACAAAAGTTCTGAGGAAGATCATGTGACCAGGCAGGCACTAGATTCAATTGGTTCACTGCTAGTGAGGGCAGGGCTCAAAAAGGTGATGCTGTTTCAGAAGGGGAAGGGGGTGTGACTTTGTAAATTGTTGCTATAGGAACAAAAATGCCTGTAACATTAGAATACATTAAAAATGTCTTTAAAATGGTTTTATTATATTTTTAAATGCTACAAGTATTTTCTCATAGTACAGAACTGATTTAAAAAAAAGGACCAAACCACAACCAGTCAGGATCCCCTAGATTAGTGCCTCTGAGCATCAACATATGAAAATCATCAAAGGCACCGTCTCTTGGAAACGGACTAGTGGAACCCATTGCTTCAGTCCACCCAGACAAATTGTCCACAAACGGATCAACATAATAATCTCCGACAATCTGTACAACAAATTCTTTGGGGCTTTGACCTGGTTTCTGTCTACAACCAGTGACCTGTCCTACATTTTTATTTTTATTAGTCTTTTTGTTAGTTTTATACTTAATAAACTCTGGTTTATTTCCCAGATTTTTACTAGTGTTAGTACCGATAATTAGTTTATATAAAAATGAAATGATTGCAATACAAAGGAAACTTATACAGAAGATCTAAAAGGAAAAGAAACTTATCACTGTAATCTTAACACTTGTGCTCTACAATACAATACTTATACTCTATAATACAACACTTATACTCTATAATAAACACGTATACTCTATAATACAATACATACACTAAAACTCTATAATAACTCTGCTGTGTCCGGGAGAGTGTAAACAAGTCTGAGAAACAACAATTAGGGACTTTATACCCGTAATAGGGATCCCCAGAGGGAAGGCAAGAAACAATAAATTAGTATACTCACGGACCCAGTGGAGATCCAACCACTGACACATCTGAAAGCGTTACTTTTTTTTACTTTGGTAGGGAAGGGGGGGAATGGAGGAGAGGACTCCACCTGCAGGGAGATAGGGGTGCGGGAGTGACAGACTGGGACATGGAAGTGGAGACCGTGAGAGGAGAAAGGTACAGAGACACATTCCCGTCCCCCGCACACACCTCCTCTGGGTTGGGGTTCGGTGACAGCGTCTCCAGGGGACCGAGATATGCCAGGACTGGGACGATCACCATCCCCGCCTGCAGGAAGAGAGAGAGAGAGTGTGTGTGTGTGTGTCACCGCCGGCAGGAAGAGAGAGATTGTGTGTGTGTCACTGCCGGCAGGAAGAGAGAGATTGTGTGTGTGTGTGTGTGTCACTGCCGGCAGGAAGAGAGAGATTGTGTGTGTGTCACTGCCAGCAGGAAGAGAGAGATTGTGTGTGTGTGTGTCACCGCCTGCAGGAAGAGAGAGAGTGTGTGTGTGTGTCACTGCCTGCAGGAAGAGAGAGAGTGTGTGTGTGTGTCACTGCCTGCAGGAAGAGAGAGAGTGTGTGTGTGTGTGTTTCACTGTCTGCAGGAAGAGAGAGAGTGTGTGTGTGTGTCACTGCCTGCAGGAAGAGAGAGATTGTGTGTGTGTGTGTGTGTGTGTGTGTCACTGCCTGCAGGAAGAGAGAGTGTGTGTGTGTGTGTGTTTCACCGCCTGCAGGAAGAGAGAGAGTGTGTGTGTGTGTGTGTCACTGCCTGCAGGAAGAGAGAGAGTGTGTGGCCCCCCCTGCCATTCACGCCCCCCCTGCCTTTCACACCCCCCCTCCCTGCCTCCGGGCAACGCCGGGTATATCAGCTAGTGCTTTTATATTTCCTTATGTAGCATAGCCTCCCCGCTGCTATGCCTTTTCCTGGGCCCTACCAGTGTAAGACCTGTTAGGTGCAGGCAGTGGATGGGTTAATTCCTTCTCAAAGGCTCTTTATGCTTTTTGCAGCCTTGGATACATTTGTAGGTATCCAAGGGCGGGCCATAGCAACAGCCAGAAAGTGACAGCCCGAGGGAAGGATACCGATTGGGTGACATATAGGATGTGATTACCTATCAGTATTCAACCTGCTCTGTTAAGAGGAAGGGTTACAAACACAAACTCAAGGCTATATATACAGCACTTTCCTAAAGTGGGGGTCTCTCTTCCCCCCCCCCCCCCCCCCTGCGGAGTGAATACAGCTACCCTCTGTCTCACTAGGAGGCAGAGGAGGAGTCCTGAAGGTCTGGGCCTCAAGCCCTAATCAGTGCACCTTCATTAGGGGAAGCTGGGAGAAGACTGCCCCTGCTTTGTACATCTGATTTAACTGCAATAAATATCATTGAACCATAAGAAGTGTGTTTCAATGTCTGGCTGCTGAAAGAAAGGTGTCAGTCTGGGCCATCCTGCTGCTATCCAGAGGATCCATGCTGACTGGAGGCACTGCACCAAAGAACTAAGGTACCCTGAAAACCTGTCTTGCCTGTTCTCCCCACAACACCGCGGAGCACACAGCCCTCCTATTGCCACACAGGTACAGCACCACAACACCTAAATGGAGTAGCCAGAGAAGCAGATGACCCCAATCTCACTTAGGGTGGGGGGGGGGGGGGGGGGGGGGTACAAGGGCTACACTTATATTAACAGGGGGAAGGTGCGTGAAAGCCAAAGATCACATAGGGTCAGATAAATGACCACTTGTGAGCACATTCACATCTCAGACGCAGGGGCTGCTGGTAACATTGCGGGGCTCAGTGCCGGGAACTGGTGTGGGGCCTCATATCTTCTCCTTGCGATGTCTTCCTGCAGTGTCCCTCATCATAATGCCGTGACGGCAAATGGTGTCGCATTGCCATGACAATGGGACGTCACAACGTCACGTTATCATTGCAGCTCGGCATCCCAGGGTGTCCTGTGTGGCGCCTCGTTGTCATGGAAAAGCGACACCATTTTACGTTGCGGCGCCATGATGAGGGATCCTGGAGGACAGAGGCCCCACGCTCTCCCCGGCAATCGGTTTAATTGTTGTGGGGAAGAGCGTGGGGCCTCTGTAACTGCGAGGCTCGGTGCAGGGGCACTGGTAGCATCGCCATCAGGCTGGCCCTGCTCAGACACGTCTGCAACCCTGCCTTTCCCCATTATATCCTAACATACAATACTTTCACTGCAGCCAAGGATTCTGGGTAATGACATGCAAATGAGGACACAGTGTGTCACAGCAGATTGGAGAATGGGCAGACTAGATGGGCTCAACTGGTTTGTATCTGCTGTCAAATGCTATGTTTCTGTGGGTGATCCCTCAACCCAGGATTCTTAAGGGCCTATTCTATAAGCCTTCATAACCCACTTATCGAGGCCTTTACGCCCAAACTGCCTACTGCTATTCTGTAAGCCTCGGGAAGTGGGCGATAAAGGCATAAATCGCCCAATTTTTCAGCCGTCAAAAACACATCAGCAGGTGAGTGTTCAGGCCACTTATCTGCAGGTTCGGAAACTCGTGCAATTCTAGTAGCCGCGATTAGTTTATCTAAACTAATCGTGGCTCTAGAATGGTGAGTTTCTCCCAAAATCCTCACGCCAGGAAAAGTTGGCGTGAGGCTGAGGAGAACCTGAAGAAAAGGCGGCGAGAGAAGACTTAGAAAAAAAAAAAATGCTTTTTTTCTGCATCAGATTAATGCCGGGAGTCTCCGGAGCTGATACCCATTAATATCACCACCGGAGACCCCCGGCCTTCCTCAGATGGAGAGCTGGAACCTCGCGGTGAGCTGTGTGTGCTGTGTATCCACTTCCGGATCTGGGTACGTTTCAGAGATGTGCGTCCACACCGCAGTCCCCCGGCACAATCGCGATACCTCTCCTGGTTCCACAGCTCCTGTCCGTCTAGTGCTGTGTGCTTCTCCCAGACTCCTTGGTGAACAGTCCTATTGCGTAACCCTACACGTTTCATCGCAACAGTATTGACGTCTTCATCAGGGGGCGTGGGTGCTTCAGTGGATCGCTGTTTGTTGTTCTCATTTTTTGGCATTTGTTGCTGTTTGGCATTTTTTTGCTACCTTTCTGTATTCCCACCAAATTATAACGCGATCGCTCCGAAGAGTGGTTACGCGATGTGCAAGTGCCGGAGTCTCCATGGACACGGAGGTGGCACTATCCCCTGGCACTTAACGGGTTAAAGTTGCATCCTGGGGAACCAATACCCCGCGAGCCAATACGAAAACGCAGTATCATTGGTAGTGGCTTCCTATTGGTCAACGCAGGTGGCTGCGTTGTTTCCTCCACCAGAACCTTAACAGGTAATTATTTTAGGGACCGGGGGACTCCCGGCGATAACAGTACAGCGCTTCAGCGCTAAAACAATTACTAAAAAAAAAAGGATCCCTGCTTTAATAGGAGAAATGTAGCTACTTCACACCTTTAAAAAGCGGACAAGTATTTTAAAATCCTAAAAAAAAAAAATGTTTCACATGGTAAACAAATGTCTTTTGCGCTTTGCTGATGAGGCTTTGTCAGTCCTTAATGACGCGGCTAAACTGTTCTCACGATTGTGTTCTTTGTTTGCAAACTAATTAGGACGATTAGTCGCCCAGATAAACACAGGTAGATTCAACATAGAAAAGAAAAAAAATATATAACTTTTTTTTACAAGATATAAATAAGTAAAACAGTTACGAGGATTGAATCTTTCAAAAGGAAGCTAATGTACACCGAGGAGTTTGTTATAAAGGAAAATAGGACTTGGTACGGTCCTCCCCTTTTAAAGCTGGCAAACAGGATAAGGTGCACTCCCAAACGTCAGTATCCTCCCCCGAGGTGCCCGAGAATCCCCAGCAAGGGGACACAGGACCAGGAGAGGACCGAGGCGGTGATCTCCCACTAATACATTTATAATCCTTATTTATCAACATCTCTGGAGTGCCGTTTTTTTGTGTGTTTTCTAATCTTGCTGGACTGATCCGCCCTGCAAAGCAGCAGTGCCTATTTGTTTAATACATATATTTTTTTCATATACCTAATCTGCGGTCCCCCCAGTCTTTGGGGACTCGAGATAGGGGTAATTTTGTGTGCATATGTGTAACACTAATGAACTACCCACATGGTTACGGTTTTTCTATCGGGCGCCGGTACGTTGCTGACTTTGGTGGCCATGTTGTGTTCACTCGGCAGGTATTCCTGACCAGAGGACCAGAGGACATACGAGTTCTAGTTCAAGAACAGGGGAGCTCCAGGGAGCTGAGGGACTGTATATCGTCCTAGAAGGAAATGCCCAGGTAAAAGGAATAAAACCATACCCCTCCACCCCCCAAAAATGTGTACGCTGGACTACTGCTTTAAGGTTTCAAAGCAGATGGGAACGAGCCTTAAACACACAAGGATGATTGGATATTACAGGGTTTAGAGAGGACACCAAGATAAGAAACAAACCTTCATCATGTTCTTAAAGACATAGCTGTAGGTGTCCGTCCTGGTGTCTCGTTTGGGTTTACAGATGAGAAGATAGTTCTTGAAGAGGAACACTTGGCGGTTGTGGCCCTTCCAGGCCATTCGAGCACCAGGAGCTCCCTCCCACACAATGAAATGGCCCTAAAAGCCAAAAGAGAGACAGTACATCTATAACCCAGACCCCAATTGTTAAGGCTGCTCAGATCATTGATAGTCACATTAAAATGAGCCCACAAAGGGAGACACTCAATAATAAATACAACCTATGTTTTTATTCATGGTTATACTCTTAACCAGCCTTTTCCTGCTTTATCCTTTCTATTTCAAAGCACTCCATAGTTTTTCATTTAAGGTTCATTGGCATGTAAAATATTGCTTGTGTCTATATGCACACCATGTCTTGTGTTACAAATAAACACATCATGGTGAATATTTTTGGAACCTTTTGGGGGGGAATGTCCTTCACTAAGGCACTGTTACCTGTAACCATAAACTATTGGGATAGCCAACAACAAGTGGCACAATGCTTTAGTGATTGACCTCAATGAGCCATTGGAAACATTTGTTCGGAGAAAAGTGTTGCACAATGTACATTTCTCATAGCCACATTTGTCCTGGAGAAATGTAGATTAGTCGTAACCACGTGATACATTTTAAATGATCATCAAACGTTTCTTATGCTGTATAGGAAAGTGTACAGCGCGTTTAAAATCTCACAGGTTATGTAATTGCCTTTTATCTTAAGGTAGAAGTAGCACGCTACCTGGCGGATTGGTTCTCCCAGCGCTTCCAGTGTCCCAGGGTAGTTCTCAATCATGGACACGTGTAGGAAGTTCTCTGCCCTGCGAGTGAGCGCGGACACAATGGCGTACGCCTGTTCTAACAGGGCACAGTTCTTCCCGTTCCTCGCCTTGTTGCGGATCAACTCCTGAATGTTAACAACAAGAGTTATTACAGAGTGGCCGTCTCCCAGGGGTGGGGCGCCACCAAGCACATCAAACACACTTACAGGCAGAAGGTGCATCGTCCGGTAACAAAACTGTTCCAATAAACACTGGTCCATACAGTTTCATTATTGGTCAATAAAGTTTACAATTTCATTAAACATCTTTTTTTTAAATACTGCATCATTTAATAAGAAAATTAAAATGTATCTTGTTTTCGGTGTTTATTTATATTTCCAATAATTTCCATACAACTATCTGATAAATAATCCCCCGTACCATGGGCCATTGAACTCTGCCTTTGCCCCCTAACGTCTCTACTGAATTTGAGCAAGGTAACAGAATACTGTGGTGGAGAAAATGTATATACAGCATACTGTACATTGTCTGTCTCATAATGGAATGCTAGACAGTTTCTTTTCGCCATACTCGTAAGATATATCAGTCCAAAATACAAATACAAATTGGCTATCTATAAACGAATTAGGGACAGTTAATTATTACTTCTTGACCAACAAGAAGCCAATATGTTACAAGCTTTCGAACCTCTCAGGGTCCTTAAACGGGCTTACATAACTTTGACCAAAAGATTGGATGTTAGTGACACATTTAGACTCCCGAGTTATCGTTCCTTCGGCAAGACTACGAAGCTGGAGCTTTACCTTGATGATAACTTGATATCGCTGGATCCTGTTTATTGGCCTTTCAAGATAGTGCTGTAGTGGAGGCACGGGGGGTTTTGATGGATCAGCAATGGCCAAAGTCTCCTCTGAGTAATTCTATGATCAATTAAAATCAGGATATAAACATTACAGTGCACACTTACTTAGCAGGTCTAATGCAGCCGTCGAGATCACACCAGATACCGATTTTCTGCACAGGTTCATGTCCCTACTCTACCTTTAATATGGATGATGTACCTCACAATGCTATTAGACAACCTGTATTATATGGACCTATTATGAAACTCTGGATCAAGGTGTTTCTATCTAAGACAAGGGCATTTAAATGTCAGATCCATTAGGATTACTGAACTAGCATGCTGAACATGTCCATCAATGTAATTAATCAGTGGTCATTCCTAATAGCTGGGCTATTTCCACAGCTGTACTGTGACTGTGGGTAAAGTTCTTCAACCCAATAGTGACCTAGAAAGGCAAAGAATAGCGTATATAGTACATAACTAGATTGTAAGCTCTTCGGAGCAGGGACTCCTTTTCCTAAATGTTACTTTTATGTCTTAAGCACTTATTCCCATTATGTGTTGTTTATATTATTATTTATGTATTTGATTGTCACGTGTATTACTGCTGTGAAGCGCTATGTACATTAATGGCGCTATATAAATAAAGACACACAATACAATACATACATATAACTCCTGGATACTATAGGAGCTAACATCTGTTCTAAAATACAACATTCAACACGACTTAGGCTGCGATTATACCCGATCCGGCAGGTCGTGCGCACTCCCTCAGGGCGATGCGCACGCCCGGAACCTGCAGTGCAGACAGGGGGCATTGGGAGGCGACAGGGAGGCGTGGCCATGACGTCACGTGAGCGGTTCGCTCTCATTGGCTGAACCGCTCATGTGACGCGGCCGTCGCTCGGGAAATTTCTGAGAACTGATCTAAAATCGCACGCTTGACCGCCTTGTTCGCAAGCGCGGTCGCGCGCACTTACTGTGCGCTCAGTGAAAAACATGCATTCGTTTTGCCGTCCCGCGGCATCGTGCGCCCGGCCACATTTGGTATAAGCCCAGTTTAAGAATCTGCAGGTTGAGTGCCCCCTTTAAATGCCGGTAAGTATAAGTATTTTACTTTCTTTTTTTTAAAATTACTTTTAAATGTCTCCTTAATGACGAAATGCAGTATTGTATTGTATTGTATTGTATGTCTTTATTTATATAGCGCCATTAATGTACATAGCGCTTCACAGTAGTAATACACGTGGTAATCAAATAAATAACAGATAATATAAATAACAGATCATGGGAATAAGTGCTTTAGACATTAAGGAAGAGGAGTCCCTGCCCCGAGGAGCTTACAGTCTAATTGGTAGGTAGGGAGAACGTACAGAGACAGTAGGAGGGAGTTCTGGTAAGTGCGTCTGCAGGGGGCCAATCTTTATGTACCGTGTTGAGAATATCCACAGTGCTATTCATATGCTTCTTTAAGCAAGTGTGTCTTAAGGTGGATAGAGAGGGTGCTAGTCGGGTACTGAGGGGAAGGGCATTCCAGAGGTGTGGGGCAGTCAGTGAGAAAGGTTTAAGGCGGGAGAGGGCTTTAGATACAAAGGGGGTAGAAAGAAGACATCCTTGAGAAGAACGCAAGAGTCGGGGTGGTGCATAGCGAGAAATTAGGGCTGAGATGTAAGGAGGAGCAGAAGAATGTAAAGCTTTAAAAGTGAGGAGGAGAATTGAAAGTGAGATGCGGGATTTGATAGGAAGCCAGGAGAGGGATTTCAGCAGGGGAGGCGCGGAGACAGATTTTGGAAAGAATAAAGCGATTCGGGCAGCAGCATTAAGGATAGATTGTAGGGGAGACAGGTGAGAGGCAGGAAGGCCGGACAGCAGCGGTTGTAAAACTCCCGGGAGGAGACTCAAGTCCCATAAAAATTACGAATGGTACAAGGCAGGGTTGTCCCTTATCTCCACTTCTGTTTGCATTGTCGATTGAACCACTAGCGGCCACAATTAGAAATGACGATGATATAAAAGGGATTGTTATTGGAGTGCGAGAATACAAGATATCTCTTTTTGCAGATGATATCATTTTGTCATTGTCGTCCCCAATGACGACTTTACCTAACCTCCAGTCACAGCTGGAAAAATTTGGCCGGGTATCAGGGTATAAAATTAACAGCGATAAATCTGAAGCCCTGAACCTATCTCTCCTCGACCCCGAGGTAAAACTATTGCAAATTAATTTTAGTTATAAATGGAGCCCTAACAACATTAAATACCTAGGGATCAGAATCGCAAATTCTTATGCTACCTTATATAAATATAATTTCCCCCCCTTATTTACAGATATTAAAAAAAACCTCCAGTGCTGGAACAAGTACCACATTTCATGGCTCGGAAGAGTGACATCTGTTAAGATGAACATCCTTCCCAGGCTACTATACGTCTTCCAGACCCTACCGGTCTGTGTTCCGCTGGCAGACCTCAAAAGCATTCAAAATAGTATTTTCCAATTCATCTGGAAGGACAAAAAGCCGCGGGTGGCTAGATCGGTAATGTTGGCACCACGGGAGTGTGGAGGTCTGGGAGTACCAGATATAATTAATTATTATCAAGCGGTCCACCTAAAACAAGCGATAGTTTGGAACAACGATCCAGTGTCTTGTGGCTGGTTGGAAATTGAGTCCTCCTGTGTCGCTCCCCTCTCACTCGGGGCAATACTTTGGTCCGGAGGGGGAGAGAAGATAATATCGGACAGAACAGGCCTGGGAGCAATGAGATGCACGTGGAAAATTTGGACAAAAACAAGAAAAAAATATAAACTGACGTCTTCACCCTCCATACTCACTCCCATTTTTGGTAACCCAGAATTCCCTCCGGGTTGTGTCCCAGGGAACCTTAAAGCATTTAGTTTGGCTAATATGAAATCAGCAAGAGATCTTATAGACAAAGGGACTATTATTCCGTTTCTTGATTTACAGGAGAAATGCCTCCCCTTGAAACTCCCACTTTATGGTTATCTTCAGATCAGACACTTTCTCCTAACAATTTCCCAAACATCCAAATTTGAAGGTCCAACGTCTTTTGAAAAGATGTGTATGGTAGGCACATACCGGAAGGGTCTGATCTCAGAGATTTACGCGGGGCTAGCACGGTCCAGGAGTCCCGTCAACCACAATTATATGATGAAATGGGCTGAAGACCTCAATCTTGATATAGACAGAGATGAATGGGAGGATATTTGGGAAGCAGCAGCCAAAACTTCTATTTGCACTACTACTAAGGAAAATATATATAAAATTCTATATCAATGGTACTTAATCCCGAGTAGGCTGAGCCGAATCTTCCCTGGCCTGTCTGACCTCTGTTGGAGGGGGTGCGGCCAGAGAGGAGATATGGTGCATATATGGTGGACATGCCCAAAGATCCAGACTTTCTGGAATATGATATGCTCATTGGTTGAGGAGACGGTAGGAGTTGAGATCCGGATGGACCCGCTGATATGCCTACTCGCGAAACCCATCGAAGATATCTCTGTCCCTCTTAAAAAATTGGCTTCGTTCATCCTGACTGCGGCTCGCTGCTCAATAGCAGCTAATTGGAAAAAGATTAAACCCCCTTCGAAGCAAATGGTCCTTCGCAAGGTAAGCGAGGTCAAGCTTATGGAATACCTATCGGCGCTCCTGAAACAGAATATAGTACAATATGAGAAAGTTTGGGCACAGTGGCCTTATAATTAAAGAGATTAAAAATGAGATATGGTTTCCCCGTTCCTATCCCGTCTCTCCCCTCTTCTTCTGTTTTTCTCTCTTTTCCCCCTCTTTCTCTCTGTCTATCCTTTACAGTACTAATATAAGGGGTTTGATCTAAGATCCTCCTATAACTGTTAATTCTCCCGGACGGGGATCTACATAATAGAATCTAAATGCATAGGAGGTTACAAAATACTAGGAGCAGATCGACTCTTCTTGATCAATCAACTTTGAGATGCTTCGGGTTGTTCACTTTTAAATGTATATGTTAATTAAGTTTAATGTCTATAAACAACCATGTGATGTGAATGTACCCCTGTCAGAAAACAATAAAAATGTTTGAAACAAAAAAAAAAGCGAGGAGAATGGAGTGTGAGATGTGGGATTTGATTGGAAGCCAGGAGAGGGATTTCAGCAGGGGAGATGCTGAGACAGATCTAGGAAAGAGTAGAGTGATTCTGGCAGCAGTAACGAAGTTGTTACCATCTTTACCTAATCTATTCTGTTATAAAGACTGTAACATTTTATTTACACAGGTACATGTTTATCCAGGCTTATTTGGCCTTTTATTTTGTATTGTTTAATGACACTACCTTTGTTAGCCAAAGAGAAAAAAGGGAAGAGCCACAACTAGCAGGTAAGATTAGAGTAAAAGAGTGCCAAAAAATGTATGAAAACATATTCATTTTTACCCTGGAAATATGCAAATAGCTGATCATTTTACATTGGGGATAACGGCATCTTTGTAAGGAGGCCGGTGACGTTGATGAGCTGGTTTTGCTCACTCTGTGTGATGACCCCTTTAACAAATTCCCAGCTCCTCTTCACTAAACCCGGAGTGGCCAACTCCAGTCCTCAAGGGCCACCAACACGCCAGGAATTAGGGATATCCCTGTTTCAGCACAGGTGGTGTAGTCATTCTAACTGAGCCACCTGTGCTGAAGCAGGGATATCCTTAAACCCTGACCTGTGGGTGGCCCTTGAAAACTGGCGTTGGCAACTCCTGGTGTATTGGGTCCCAAGAGCATGACTTCACTGGCCAGTATTCACCTTGTAAAACTCTTGGACAGCATTTCCGACCACAACCGACTCGGCCTGAACACGTCCCACCAAGAACATGATATACTTATTGAACTCGTCCTCGTTCTTTATAAAGCACATGGCCACGTCGTCATCTGTGTCACATTTCTTAAGCTCTGCGAAGAACGTGCTGTAAACAGAAAGAGAGAAGACTAATGAAAGGGAGCAGAAAGATACCCTGCCCAAATATCATCATATCGAATGATGTGGCCATTATCACCAAGTCCCCAAAACACTATTTTGGATTTATAATGCTAGAAATCACTACAAATGTAGTCAGATTTACAGTCCTCTCCAGACTGCAAAAGCAGAACAACACTCCCACCCACATGTGTGTATTAGAGATGGGGGGGGGGAGGTTATTGAATTAGAGACGGGGGTAGGAGGGGGTTACATTCTTCAGATGTCTTCAGTCAGGCTAATGTGGTATTTCCATGTGCAATCTTGAAGACCACATCTCACACATTTGGGTCCTATGAACTCAACAAGCACAGTATGCATTTATCATTAAAGCTTTGAAATCCTACAGGAAAGGCAACAAGGGGAAGACTTAGGTAGGCCGTGGTCCTCGATGTGGATGATTCTTAATTAACAATGACTTTTTTTTAAAAAACAAAAATGAAAGTCGTGGAAGAAGAAGATGCCAACGTCCCCGTGACACAAACCTTGCATGAAAACCACCAATGTCCGTGATGTTCCTGAAGATGATGGATTTCTGACTGGCCACTGTTTCGGGGACATCAAGGCAGCTCTCTGTGTATTGCAGGTGATGGGTCTGCAAGAACTGTAATTCTCGAACGTACTCTTTCTCTGTGCTGAGCAGCTCCTGGATAATTATGCTGAGAAGATCACATGGAAAGATGTTATGTACTGTAACTTTAAGGAAGATATTTACTAATAAGAATGATTTAGTCCACATTTATTGTTTTTTATTTCAATTTAGCCCGTGGGAACGTAATCACTGTAGTACTCATAAAAGATATAATTTCCCTCTATCGATGACAATATAAAAAAAAGCAATCACATTTACCGTTTGCTAAAATACCACCATGGTGTACAGTGCGGTAGATTACCACCTTAATCGCTAATGTCTGATTCAACATTTACGGGGAGATTCTCTACACTGTGAGATTGCCGATCCGTCACGGAAGCACCAATGGGGCAACTGGGTCAGACTGCATGAAACAGCGATCTTGTGGCTTAGAGAATCTTGCTGAATGTGCAGTAGAAAACCATTGGCCTTTTGTGAATTAGATCTTATGTGGCAATTCCAAAATGAGTCATTTTGTATTACATAGTTACGTAGTTATATAGTTACATAGGAGCTGAGGTTGAAAAAATACATACTTTCCATCAAGTTCAACCTACTGTATGCTAAATTAAGACGACAGATACTTATCCTATATTTGTATCTTGATCCAGAGGAAGGAAAACAAACCCTCTCCCCTCAGTGAAAGGTCATGCAATGATATCTCATAGGGGGTGTAATAAATTCCTTCCTGACTCCGAATATCGGCAATCAGATTACTCCCTGGATCAATATCCTTCCCATGTTTACTTATTTGGTATATCCCTGTAAACCTTTCCTTTCTAAAAAGATGTCCAGCCTTTTTTTTAAAGATATCTATTGTATCTGCCATCACAGTCTCCATGGGCAATGAATTCCACATTTTAACTGCCCTTACTGTAAAGAACCCTTTACTTTGTTGCTAGTGAAATCTCCTTTCCTCCAACCTAAAACGATGCCCCTGAGTCCTTTGTACTGCCTGTGGGATGAATAGTTCTTTTGAAAGCTCCAAATCTATTTGTATATAGTTATCATATCCCCTCTTAGACGCCTCTTTTCAGGGATACTCCATTTTTAGGAGAGATAGGTCAAAGAGAGGAGGAGGGGTGTTATTTTATATTGCAGACACATTACAATTTACACTGTTAAATTGCCCCCCAAGCCCACCCTCTTTTGAAATTCTAGTTGGCAAAATCTGCCTCCCCTTTTCTAAGCCCATCTTGCTCGCTGGCATCTACCGCCCCCCAAAAGCCCCTCTACAATCCCTTACTGATATCACCCAATTTCTTGGCTCCATTTCCTCTCTGAATGAGAAGAGTGAGCTGCTAGTTCTTGGGGATTTCAACTTCAATTGGCTTGACCCTAAAAACCACAAAATCCAGATACAACTCAACTCACTTAACCTATCACAACTCATTTCCCAACCCACACGGACAAACCTGAAATCGCATAACCATTCCTTGCTAGACTGGATTCTCTCCTCAAACCCCAGCAGAATCCAATCCTCTGGCATCCTTCCTGATATTTTCAGTGACCATGCAATAGTGTACTGTGTAAGGACAATTAAACCGCCCCATTCAAGCCCTAAAGTTTTCCTCACTAGAACATTTAAAAACTTTAACCTACAACAGTTTCTGGATGACCTTACCAACTGCCCATGGCACAGAATCGATTTAATTCCCGACCCTGATTCTGCGCTCGACTATTTCCAATCAGAGTTCTTAAAACTCTGCGATACCCGTGCTCCACTACGCAGAATAAGGGTACGGGGGGCCCACCTTCCATGGGTTACAACTGACCTTATTGCACTCTACCAGCTCAGGGATACCTTGTGGAAAAGCTACAAAGTAACAAGGATCTCAATCACTACAGATGCATGCGGAATATGTGAACAAGGCACTCAAAAGCACAATATTACTGTGACAATCTCCTCCAGAATACATTAAACCCAGCTAACTTCTGGAAGGTTATCAACAATATATTCCAGCCTCCTAACCATCAACAACCAAGTAATATCACTAAGGGGGATATTACTCTGACAAACCCCACTGACATTGCAAATGCATTCAATGATTACTTTGTGGGGTGTGCCACTAACGTATTAGCGAACGCAGCACAAACCCTAAACCTGAATCTCATCCTGGGAGTACCCATATAGCCCCACCCCCTCCCAACACTGCCCACAATTTTCAATTTGGCCCAGTATCTCAAGAGGAGATTATACAAGCGCTCCTCAAACTAAAACTAAGCAGCCAATGCGGACCTGACTTACTACAATCTAGGTTCCTACGACTTGGTGCCCCAGCCATTGCCAAACCAATTGACTCCATAGTCAACTCTATCCTGTCTACAGGCCATATCCCTAAGACCTGGAAAACTGCCAGAGTTGTCCCAATCTTCAAAAGTGGGGACAAAAACACTGTCTCAAACTACAGGCCAATCTCACTTCTCCCAATTCTATCCAAAGTCATGGAAAAATGTGTCCACTCCCAATTAAGCGATTTCTATACCAAGACAAATTTCCCTAGCCAATTCCAATCTTGCTTTCGTCCCAAACACTCCACAGTAACTACCCTGCTAAAAGTTTGCAATGAAATCCAGTGTGGAATGGAACGGGGTCAACTCACTGGTGCAGTATTCCTAGATTTTGCAAAGGCTTTTGACACAGTTGATCATGCTACCCTGCTTAACAAACTCCAGAGCTCTGGAATAGGGAAGCATGCTTTAAACTGGTTTCAGTCCTACCTGTCAGGAAGATCCCAACATGTGTCCATCTCAGGCTCTACCTCTAACCCCCTGGATATCATCTGTGGTGTCCCGTAAGGCTCTGTTCTGGGGCCCCTACTCTTCTCAGTGTTAATTAATAATCTTCCCACAGCTTGTAAGGAAGCCTCAATACACATGTATGCAGACGACACAATCCTATATGCACACAGCCATAGCCTCTCTGACCTTCAACACATACTTCAGTCTGACTTTTTGAGACTCGAAAACTGGATTTCCCAAAACAAACTGTTTTTAAACACTGACAAGACTGTAACAATGGTATTTGGGACCAAGACTAAATGTTTAAAGCTTCCAGCGACTGAGCTCCTGATTAGAACCAACGCTAACACCGCCCTAACCCCTGTCACTAGTTTTAAATACCTGGGCTTATGGTTTGACTCCCACTTAACATTCGGGATGCACATTGATACCCTGACAACCAAGACCTATGCCAAACTAGGGGTACTTTACAGGAACAAATCCTCCCTAAGTCTCCTGGTCAGAAAGTGTATCGCACAGCAGATGCTAATGCCAATTATTGACTATGGAGACATAGTATATGGCTCGGCTCCTCAAACCCACCTTAGCAAACTTGACACCCTCTACAATTCAATTTGTCGTTTTGTTCTCCAATGCAACTACAACACACATCAGTGCGAAATGCTCAAAGAACTAGATTGGTCATCACTCGAGTCTAGGCGCAAAGTTCACCTTTCCTGTCTTGCCTTTAAATTCTTCATGGGCAAGTTACCTGTCTATCTGAACAAGCTCCTCACCCCTACCACTTGCAGCACTTATCACCTGAGATCAGACTCCAAAAGGCTGTTCATGGTCCCAAGGCTCAACAAAGTATCCGGCCGTTCCTCCTTCTCCTACCGTGCACCCCAAAACATTGAACAACCTACCAGAGACTCTCACATCCACCACCAGTTTAAGTTCTTTCAAATCTAAGGCTGTCTCACATTTTAATCTGGTCTGTAACTGTTTCATACGCCCATAATGTATATTTTCTTTAACTGTGCATGCAATGTCTTGTATATAATGTATACCCTGTTCATTTATGCAACTGTATTTGTAACCATGTATTATTTGTCTTACTCTGTGCCCAGGACATACTTGAAAACGAGAGGTAACTCTCAATGTATTACTTCCTGGTAAAATATTTTATAAATAAATAAAATAATAAATAATGTAAACAAATCTAATTTAGCTAGCCTCTCCTCATAAATCAGATTGTCCATCCCCTGTATTAATGTGGTGGCTCTTCTCTGCACTCTCTAGTTCCATGTCTTTTTAAACCTTTATTGAAAAGCTTTGTTTAGAAAAATGATTTTAACATCAGTGCATCGGGGGTTATATAATTGAATACTTAGGGATGAGCACACATTACAGAACGCATGAAATATATCGAACTTGGACAAAACGTTATGATTGATCCAAATGTTGACTTCGTTTTTTGTTTTAGGCTAAGTCCATAATGCAGGCGCGTCACGCGTGGCGTCGGGCGCGCCTTCTGCAGAGGCGGTCCGTGGCCTGTGGCTATGCTATGATGGGAGCGACGGGGAGGCGTGGCGTAGGCCGTGATGTCATTATGTCTGTGCGCCCACAGTGCAAGAGCCGCCCACGTGACGCGCCGTCACGCCAAAAGACAAAAATCTATGTCTTTTGGAAATGCTGCCACTCCGTCGCGCTTCATCGCGTGCGCAGTATGGACGGCCTCATAGAGGAGCCGCCTCTTGTCCGTGCCTCGCACGCTGTAGCGCGCGGGTTCACGATCACTATGGACGAGGCCTTGCAGGCTTAACTGGTCAGAAAGTAATTCTTCAGACACGGATTTGTTTCAGTATGATAATTATACACTGAAAGGTTGGAGTGAGCATGAAATAATGCTGAGTACCTACGGAGTTCATTTAATCTTAATAAGTACAAGTTACAAAACTCTCCAAAGGAGAGTACAATGTGAACGCATTGCGGGCTATCAACGAAAGTCTCCCGGCTGCACAAGTACGGTGCGGCAAAACCAGTGCAAAATCAGTGCAAAATCGGTGCAAACACCAGAGCCGTATTCACCAAAGAAAAGCAATTCCACTGAAAGCAACGGGAGTTTTTCATTGAATGTATCTGGTGCGATTCCTTTGCCGAGACTTTGCCACCGGTTTTCGCAGCCGGGAGACTTCAATAAATAACCCCCATTATATATTAAAAAGACAAACCAAGCCCCACATTTAGAAACAGACCATTTCTATGGGATAAAACATACCGATAACAGGGGTTATTTATCCGAGTCTCCTACTGCAAAACTGCGACACAACCTGCACAACAAGGGGTTAAAGAAATATATTCCCAGGGGAACTTCTTGTTTGATAAACCGGGTGCAGTGTTTCCACCTCCAGTCTTGCAGCGGGGGGGGGGGGGGGGGGGCTTTGATTAATAGCACCCTCAGTGTGTGCTACCACAGGGGTGCTCTACTCCAGCCCAACAGGTCAGGTTGTCGGGATATCCCAGCTTCAGCATAGGTGGCTCAATCACAGGCTCAGTTGAAGGCTGAGTCTCTGATTGCTCCACCTGTGCTGAAGCAGGTATATCCTGAAAATCTGACCCGTTGGGCTGGGGGATTTGAGGACTGGAGTTGATCGCCCCTGCGCTACAAGGACAAGTCTCGCATTTACTTACCAGAGCTTCTTCCGATAGTACTCATCCGATGCAGATTCTCCCGGGAAGTCCGGCGCTTCCCCTGCTCCCCACTCCGGCGACAGCTGAGACAGAAAGGAACAAGGACGTTTCGTGCCAGGAACTGGATTCCAACAAGTTGCTCCCCTCAAGAGCTGACAATCTAATACTATCTTGGGCAGCAATCTGTTTTCAGATATATAATAATAACAACTTTATTTAATATACTACTTTTTTCCCCAATGAGGCTTAAAGCCCTTCACGATTACAATATATAGTGCGGTGCGCACCAGTGTATATAGGACTGTACAGAGGATTTTACAGAGACAGCTCCTGCCCCGTGGAGCTTACAATCTGTTTTTAGTACCTGAGGCACAGGGAGATAAGGTGACTTGTCCAAGGTCACAAGGAGCCGACACCGGGAATAGAACCAGGTTCCCCCGATTCACACCTCAGTTTTGTTGTTACCAGTCAGTGTCTTTACTCACTGAGCTACTTCTCCATCCTGTAAATTCCCAGATAGCTGCCGATTGCAGTTGCTGGCACCCTGAGCTCATGCACCAATGCTACACGGCAGACTGCTCCAGAAGCAGAGCGATGACCAGTACAAAGCCTTACCTTTAAGCGCTTGTCTAGGTAAGCGGGACAGACCCAGCCCTGTCTGGATGCGCCGAATTTGGTCGGCTTGGTCCGGACAAGCCACTTGAGGGGATGAGCCGAGTCAAGGACTTCCACATACTGGCCCTCCTTCAAGGTTATCGCTTCCTTATCAGCCGTGATCGGGTTGTAATCTGCCGTTGTCATGTAGATATCAAATATCTGCGGTGGCAAATGTAAGTGTTTAATATATAACGATGGAGCCACCTTCATTTAGCAGTTTGCCTCAAGGAAACTGCAGCCAGATCGCTGCTGCCCCAAGGCCAAAAACTCACTTCCTTAATTTCCCATCAGGATTAACCCCGGCGAGGGTCCCTGCTTCTGAGTGGGAGTCTCACTCAGAAGCAGGGACCCCTGCGGTGTTCATTCCGATGGGGAATTCCCCCCCGCGCTGCACTTGGCTGTGATCAGGCCGCACATGGGCCGCAGGACGGGATGGAGATGGATCTGGCTGCGTCTGTGCCACCCTCAATGCGTGCATGTGACCCAGCTAATGACTTGTTTCCAGAACACAACCAACCAAACATTAAAACGAATCATTCATCCCAGGTTATTCTAATGCTACTTGGTTCTTCACCTCTCCTCGGGAGTCCCCATCTTCTGACTCTGAGGACGACTCAACGGCAATAGAGGACGGCCTGGAGCGGCCGTGACGTGGGGATGCAGACGGCGTCTTGGATTCGTCGTCACTGTCCATTCCCGGCATTCCCGGAACACGAAGCGAGGCTACGAGACATGGAAGGAAGCAACAGGCTCCAGGATCAGCTTGTGGTAAGAAATCTGCCTATCTGGATCCGTGTCGGCTTCCTCCACCTGTACGTGTGTCGGCACTGTCACCGTTTAATTAATAACCCCCTTTGTGTTGGCAAAATCTGTCTAGAGCACGGAGTACATTGCACAATATACTGTTTACTATATACAGATCCGACTAGCACCCTCTCTATCCACCTTTAAGACCCACCTTAAAACACACCTTCATTTACAAAGCATATGAGTAGCTCCGTGGCAGATACTTTACACCTCACACATAAAGCTTGGCCCCCTGCAGACGCACTTACAGAACGCCCTCCTACAGTCTCTGTACGTTCTTCCTACTTACCAATTAGATTGTAAGCTCTTCGGGGCAGGGACTCTTTTTCCTAAATGTTACTTTTATGTCTGAAGCACTTATTCCCATTGTGTTATTTGTATTATGTGTTATTTATATGATTGTCACGTGTATTACTGCTGTGAAGCGCTATGTACACTAATGGCGCTATATAAATAAAGATATACAATACATACATACTATATATACACTATGTAGAAAAAAATATTATTATTACCACAAACATTTCACGAACAATTGTCAGCAGATTTGGTTTGACAGATTGAATATGAGGTATTTCTTCCACGTTTAGGGCAGCCTAACCTTCCATAAGGTCTCTCTCTCTGAGTCACAATACAGCATGAAGTTACGTTTCTGAATAAATATCAGATTCCCTGAATAACGACATCGAGCATCTGAAGAAACATTAACTCGTAGTACCCCCCAATCCTTTTTATAGTACCCAGAACTGAGAATCTGCAGCACATTGCCAGCATGGAAATGCTATTGTAGTATACTGTCACTATCCATCGTCCCATAACCCAGGGGGGCTCAACTCCAGTCCCCCAGCACACCCAACAGGTCAGGTTTTCAGGATATCCCTGCTTCAGCACAGGTGGCTCAATCAGAGGCTAAGTCAAAGACGGGGCCTCTGATTGAGCCAGCTGTGTTGAAGCAGGTACTGATTGAACCACATGTGCGGAAGCTGGGACTGATTGAGCCACCTGTGCTGAAGCTGGGATATCCTTAAAACCTGACCTGTTGGTGGCCCTTGAGGACTGGAGTTGGCCGCCCCTGCTCCAACACGTAAACCGAAATAAATACATATATATAGACATTCTCTGACCAGCACGGTCTAGTTGTATAAAAATAGGAGTAGTGCAAGACTTTTCCTGGAATATTATTTTTGTAGTGATGCGATAAACCATGAAAACTAATTTCTGAATGTATATATCTGTATTCCTCATGTGGTATGAGTCAGCGCTAGCCTCATATATGTCCAGAATGCTGAATGTTCACGTCTGTTCCCAATGTAACATTGGCTGCAATTCTCCCCCCGGTATTTGTATTATTTAAATGAGTGATGAATTGCTGCCCTTTAATAAGTAATGACTCACGTGAAAGCGTTGTGTTATTGTGCAATGTTCCCAGAGGAATACACATTTCATGCAGGCCCGCAGCCACTCTAAACAGAAAAGTAATTCTAATGAGTAATTAGTCATTCGAACACATACCGCTGCAATGTATGGGACACTGGAAATAGAATGTATTCAACCAAGACCCATCTTACACACCTCCTTAATGGGTAGCTCCGTGGCTGATGCTACACAGCTCATACACCGACCGTGGCCCCTGGCAGACACACTTACCAGAACACCCTCCTACTGTCTCAGTACGTTCTTCCTACCTACCAATTAGATTGTAAGCTCTTTGGGGCAGGGACTCCTTTTCCTAATGTTACTTTTAACTCTGAAGCACTTCTCCCCTTCCGACAAAATCGCCCGGCCCTCCTCCGACAGGCTGCGGAGGATGTAGGAGGTATACTGATGTGGGAAGCTGACAAATTCGAAATACGAGACAATTTGCTATACCAAGTTGTGGAGTATTATAATCACCCGAATAGGAGACAATTAGTACTGCCAAAAAGACTACAGTACTTGGTACTGAAGGCTCTACACGATGAACATGACCATTTGGGGGTAGACAAGACTTTTGGACTGGTGAGAGATAGGTTTTTGTGGCCGAAGATGAGAGAAGCAGTAGAGCACCACTGCCGACGGTGTGTGCGGTGTATTCAGCGGAAGACCTTACCCACCAGGGCCGCCCCAATGGGCCACATAAAAAGTACGGGACCCATGGACTTAGTATGTATGGACTTCCTGTGCATCGAACCTGATAGCCGTGGCATAGGAAATGTGTTGGTCATCACGGATCATTATACCCGATACGCCCAGGCCTTTCCGACCAAAGATCAAAAAGCCATTACGGTGGCCAAGGTGCTCTGGGAGAAGTACTTCATGCATTTGGGCTTCCTCAACGCCTCCATTCAGATCAAGGAAGAGACTTTGAAAGCAAGTTAATAAAAGAACTGCTGAAACTCTTGCATATCAATAAGTCCCGCACTACTCCATACCACCCCGAAGGGGATGCACTGCCGGAACGATTCAACCGTACCTTACTAGACATGTTAGGCACGTTAACAGGGGTGGAAAAGACTGAATGGAGTCGGCACGTGGAAACACTAGTACATGCTTACAATTGCACGCGACACGATTCCACCGGGTTCTCGCCATACTTTCTCATGTTTGGCCGAGAAGCTAGATTGCCTGTGGACATACGTTTGAGAGTCTCCACCGATGGAGTGCATAACACTACACATTTCCGCTATGTGCAGCGATTGCAAGAGAATCTGCAACGGGCCTACCTACAAGCTGAGAAATCCACCGAAAAACTGAATGCCGGGAATAAAAGGCGGTATGATCATAAAGTTAAACACAGAGACATTAAACCTGGCGATGCAGTGCTTCTCCGTAACCTGGGAGTACCTTGGAAACATAAATTGGCTGACCGATGGTGGGAGGGAGTGTACGAGGTAGCCTCTCAAATGCCCGGTCTTCCGGTCTACCGCATTAAAGACTCGGAGGGCCGGGTGAAGACCTGGCATCGGAAACATTTGCTCCCTATTCCCTGATTGGAGGAGGGGGATTTGGAGTGGCCGACATCCTCGTTGGATGGGGAGATGTCAATGGAAGAAGAAGAGTCAGGGAACTCCGATGTTCCGGAAGATCCACAAGAGGTAACCTCTCAAAGGGGCCCTCAACATAGAGCACATCCCGGCGGAGCTTCGGGTAAAGGGCTCAGGGAGCGCTCGCCACAGGGGGTGGCTCCAGAAGATTCATTACTGGACCCGCTGAGCCCGTGCTTCGTACCAATTCATGACAATGTAGAGATCGCAACCCCCTCAAGGGAAGAACTCAAGGTGCAAGACTCAGATAGTCACTCTCCCACGGGAGTGACCGAACAGCAGTTAGGGCGAAGTCAGAGGAACGGGCAACCTCCAATGAGGATGGCCTACGATCAGTTTGTGGCTCAGAAGTGGGCTCGCAATCGAGTGAAATCAGTGATTGTGATGTTTAGCGAGATGTACAATCTGATTTAGAGGAAGAATGTTATGTTAGGCATTTTTCATTATATAAACGTTGTGCCAGTTTAAGGTATCGTCCAAGCGGGGACTTTGGAATCCGCAGTGGGGAGGATGTAGCCGGGACCCTCTTCTCACCCTTGTTGTTGTTGGGGGGTGGGTATGCTGCAGTAGGGAATGCTCCGATAACGGAGGCTCCGCATCAGGGAGCCGCCATGTTATGGTTGGCATCAGCCCAGACATAACCTAGCCAGAGGTTGCGCATGCGCAGAGAGAAGGTGAGAAAAGCCCGCGAAGGAGGTAGAGCACGACGGGTCCCAGCAGCCCCCGCGGGTCCCCGTGATGCGCATGGACCAATGAGGTGCGAGGCCGGGAGGAAAAGGAAGTGGTTGCGCGCACGTTTAGTTCAGAGCTGGCTGGAGAGGAGACGGAGCTTCGGTGTGGGGAGGAAGACCGCTCCCTACCTAGGCCGCATTCGCCAGGCCCAGATAGGCCCTGAGTCCCAGTACTGACAAGCAGAGCTAGGGACTGGCCATATCTAGGTTCCGGTTCCCATTATTGCCACACTATCACCACCGGGACAGTTCTAAGTTGGCGGGAGGTCGGGGCGCAGACCCCACTATCAAGCCGCAGCGTGTCTGGGTGGGATCGCCCTAGACACCTACGGGTGACGTCATCTACACCCCGCTGATCTTTTGTGAAGATTGTTGCAGTACCGGGTACTGGAGTGCCCGGCAGGTAATCCTAAAGTGCACCAACGGTACCATCATTCATTCAGGACACAGTGGCTGCGCAGTCACACTCATACACATTCATTGACTCACTTGAGGGTGGGAGAACTATTCCCAAGGGGAACTGGACACGGGGTGGGATCACCCGGTGAAGGGAGAAGGGACGGTGAGCATTCGGCGAGACGCAGAGTATAGTGTCTCCTCTAGGGAGGGACACCTGTTGGTATAACGCATATGGTTACTGCAAGTAAAGTTAATTGGTTAAGGTATATTGCTGTGTGTGTGTGTTATGTACATAAGTCCTGCGAAGACCCACTTCCCCTCGGGCGGAAGCTGTCGCAGGTGGAGGCGCTGCACCAAGTTATAGGTATTGTGCGTACCCCAGGCTCTCCGTGGCAGAGGCTTAGACACTGTGAGCCTACAGGTAATACAGCATATGGTAGTGGCTTGTGTTCGCTAGGAACCAGGGCTACACATACATACATGCGTACAAGCCAAAACAACTTTCTCACGGTGTCAACATTGGGGATCGAGCAGCGTTTCCCCTTTTCCTAAGGCAGTGACATTACAGCTTGAGTGTTTCTTCTCAGACATTTAACTAGTTACCAGAATATATTGATCAGACTGGCCCTTTCAATTCAAATTGACTGGCTCCTATTGGGGAAACTACAAGAAGACTATATACAGTGTGTATATATATATATATATATATATATATATATATATATATATATATATAGTGACAGGGTCATTGACTCTGTATACATTAATAGGAGATGGCAGTATGCCAGCTTTCCAGTAGACGAGGGGTTAACCCAGCTTATTAAGCAGTCCACAGGTGATTCAAATTAAGCTAGCTCACCTGCTTTAAAACAGGAAGAGGAAATGCCTCTGGGCAGCAGTCTCTCTCAGGCACAGAGAGAAGACAGAGGAGTGTTGACAGACAGACACAGGCTGCTCAGATTGATCCTGTCCCAAGGGGGAATAAAGCTCCCAGGTAAGGAGCCAACTGGTGTTGTTGAACATTGTTGGGCTGGACTAGGTTAGCTAGCCAGCCAGGTAGATAGCCTGCACTTTTGTTTAGTCAGTTCCCCGACCGGGGATAGGTTTTTGTTTATGTTTATTGCACTTAAAGGGACAGAGTACCCATTGTTTTGGTTACACTTTTGGACAAATAAATCCACCAGCATTATTTCACCAGAAGAGTCGTGTTGTCTCCTCACTAACCACGGTCATCCTGCCACAATATATATATATATAGTCTTCTTGTAGTTTCCCCAATAGGAGTCAGTCAATTTCAATTTAAAGTGCCAGTATATATATAGGAGAGTATCTGGGTTAAAATAGGCAATGTTGTCTTTAGGAAACATTAGGAAAAAGTTGCTATCGTTTTCTCTTTACCTTGACTCATCTTGGCCGATACCATTTCAGTTATGTGAGATGTCAGTTTCTGGAAGAATTCCTCCGTCCCCACGTCTGCCAATGACATGTGGGATCTGGTCAGCTGTCCAACGCCAGGTTCTCCTGCAGGGTAAACATGTGTCATAGAATCTGAAGCGTACAGGAACAGAGAGTCCTAACGGGACTCCCTCCATTATTTGTACTAATGGAACAACCAGACACGCACTGCAGAGTGTTGGAAACGATGCCGGGCCTGGGTGATTAAAATGATTCTGAAGAAAGCAGTAATCCAGGCACACAGTCTTCTGTTTACCTTGACAAAGACTGCGTGGCAGTCGAAACGTTGGTTTCATTGCTGAATACATTTTCTAAACAGAAGACTGTGTGCCAGGATCACTGCTTTCTTCACATGACTCCCTTGGGACCCTTCAGGACAATCCCTTCTATTCGTGAGTACCGGCGGTTGATATTTTTTACATACAGAGGAAACGTGTGCCGACAGCCACTCTATATGATTAAAATGATTGTCAATTTTAGTTAGGAGGAGATTGGAAAAATCTAAATAAAAAAAACATGTTAATGTTATGTTGGGTTCTTACTCTTTCTGAACCTGTTATATGCTTCCATGCTTCAGCACAGGTGGCTTAATCAATTGAGCCACCTGTGCTGGAGCAGGGATAATCCTAATACCTGGCCTGTTGGTGGCCCTTGAGGACTGGAGTTGTCCATCCCTGTTTTAAGGGATTAATATGAGAGTTCTTGATAGATGAAGTATTAGTGCACAGAGTTGTGAAAGCTAGGAATACCTCTCATGTCCAGTAACAAGTATTACAACCTCCAATAAATCAACAATAATTTAACACATTTGCGATTCTTAAGTCTGACGCCTTTTTTTAGGCTTCAAAACATACCGTCTGCTTCAGGAGGCTGGACGGAAATGCCCACCGCACTACAAACGGGGGAGAGAATGAGAAATGAATGAGTATAGGTTCTGTGGGCTGACTGCACCCACTGCCCTCAGTAATAACTTTGCACACAGGGCATGCTTTCCCTCATACTGCTTAGAGTTCAACGCAAACCTATTAAGCACGAGACTGGAATGCAGTACAGAGCAAGGCACTGCGGCCCCGCCTGGCAGGGGAAAAGGTTAGCTACTCCAAGGTGGCGAACAGACTCATTTGGGAATCAATATATGGTCAGGTCACCTGGCGGCAAGGGGAAGTGATCTACTGTACCCCATAGCGATTAGTAAGGTATTGGTAGGAGCGGCCAACTCCTGTCCAACAATCCAGGTTTTAAGGCTATCCCTGCTTCAGCACAGGTAGCTCAGTCAACTACTTAGCCACTGAGTAAACCACCTGTGCTGAAGCAGGGATAGCCTTAAAACCTGAAATGTTGCTGGCAATTGAGGACTGGCGTTGGCTGCCCCTGCTCCATGCAATGGGTATATAGTTGGGATGAGTTAATGTATCATGGCTATTAACTCCTTAGTGACTGCAGCAGACATGAAGGCATGCATGGGGGATGACTAATAGGTTAATAATTCAAGTCTTCAATTACAGATGGTGCCCCGTATATATTACACATCGATATACCCCCGACATCTTCGGAAGGACAGATGGAAATTTGTGAGAACGATAAAATAATATGCCAGTTCTTCTGCCTTTTTATTGGCATTTTGTTTATAGTATATTAAATAAAGCCCTGAGTTAGGTAACGGGACAGCCATGAAATCTTACGCATGTTCTGCTTCCCGTCTTTCCTTGTAACCGTCCTCTTCATATCTGTACAGAAACATTGAAACCCGGAGAGTACAATCAGTACACAATATATACAGTATATGCCATCGCGGCATTATAATATATCTCTTAGATAGGTTTTTTTTTATTAGTCACTTGCAAGGTATCACGAATATGGATGATTTAACCCCTCCTGTTCCAGCGGAGCTTGTAACACATTAACGCAGGCGTGCTCAATTCCAGTCCTAAAGCCCCTCCCAACAGGTCAGGTTTTCAGGAGATCCCAGCTTCAGCACAGGTGGCTCAGTCTTTGACTGAGCCTCTGATTGAGCCAACTGTATTGATGCAAGGACTGATTGAGCCCATTGTCATGAAGCAGGGACTGATTGAGTCACCTGTGCTGAAGCTTGGATATCCTGAAAACCTGACCTGTTGGGGGGGGGGGGGTGGAGCTTGAGAACTGGAGTTGAGCACCCCTGCATTAACAGATTGCTAACCTATGTGATATGATTTATACTAACATGTCACTGGTTAATTAGATTAGTTACAATTAATTGGCATGATACGCTGTGCGCAGAATGGTGTAATAAGGGATACAGAGAACCTTTACATGGGGTTATTTAGGAAATTCTCTCACTACAAGTGATCGGTTAACATGAAACAATCACCAAGTTAGTGATGAGGTTTAGCCGGGTACATTTGCAACTGGATACACAATGGATACATATCATGCAAGTTTCAAGAGCAGCGAGTCGTTTAGTGACCAACTCTGTTCCTTTCCCACAAATGCCTTTATTGTAACTATAACATTAAGACCGGGATACTGTACAGATAAAGAGAGATGTGCAAAGTTTTTGTAAACTGTGCAGCATTGGTCCTTATTTTTCCCGTCGTGACCCAAGTCGCAAATCAGTCCCAGCTGAGTAACAGCACGGTCAAAACTCGCCAATCGTTTCAATTAATTCAGCTAACTCCCAGCCAAATCCCTACTTGAGCCTCTTGGGGGGGTCGTTAGAATCATTAAACAAAATTAAAATGCATGAATTTCATGTTGCATTGCTCGCAAATTGAGACTGAGCTGCCATTCATTGGCAAAACGGTCAATTGATGGTGGAAATGTGTGATCTCGGAAAAACGTTTTATCCCTTAAAAGTTCTGCGACTGGCTTGCCAGGAATCGGTTTTGGTACCAAAAAAAAGAAAAAGTGAAAAATATTACGAATGCAAAGTAATATCTGTTTGGGAAAATTGCTAAATGGGAAAATCAATTGGACTTTTTTTCCTTTGATAAACCTGGGACAATCATTTTTGCCCCAGTTTTGCAGCCGGGAGACGGACAACCGACCCACATTGAGCATGACGTGTCCTTTTCATGCGTGTCATAATACTGCCACGTCTGATTGGGCCTGAACTCGACCGGCTGAAGATCTACGTGAAATGTTTAACGTTTTATTACACGCGGGGCACACTCGGGCATAAATATGCACCTGGTTACACTGCTCATTATTTTTTATACAATACCCCTTAAAAATACTGCACATCAGGGGTGCTCAACTCCAGTACTCAAGCCCCCAGCAACAGGTCAGGTTTTCAGGATATCCCAGCTTCAGCACAGGTGGCTCAATCAGGTGGCTCATCAGCAGGGACTGATTGAGCCACTAGTGCTGAAGCAGGGACTGATTGAGCCACCAGTGCTGAAGCAGGGATATCCTGAAAGCCTGACCTGTTGGGGGGGATTGAGGACTGGAGTTGAGCCCCCCTGCTTTACGTCACCCTCAGCTATTCCTGTATCTATGGAGAGAGTGACGGCTATTTACTCAAGCCTCGCAGATGCAAAACTGCAGCCAGGTAATATGTGAGGGAGGAGTAGGGAGTACGGCACCGGTTATTGGACCAACATACAGCTGATAACTTCCAGGCTCCCAAAACTCACAGGGTTCTTCCTCAGGTCGGCAGAAGTACAGAAATATAAGGTACCGTGTTGTACAGGGATGGGATCTAGTTGCCACTGATCTGCAGAACATGTGCTTATCTTATGATCTCCTTTCCCTATCCCATGGAGATATGAGGGACTTACCACTTAGATTGTAAGCTCTTCGGGGCAGGGTCTCCCTATTGTTACTTTCCTGTCTGACGCGCGTATTCCCATCATGTGTTATATGATTATGTCATGGGTGTTACTGCTGGGAAGCGCTGTGTACATTAATGGCGCTATATAAATAAAGATATTCTTACATACAATTCTGAGGAAAAAAAGACTACCAAATACTGTACATCAAAGAAAAAAAAAGAAACCATAGCTTTTTTTTGGTTGTGAATCTGGTGCAAGTTGTTGCCCAATAATTGCACCTGCTTGTTACAAGGGCCATGTAACTCCTTGGGTGCACCCTCTCTGTGCTGCCAGGTGCCACGGTGATCTCCGTAGTGTTAGGATATATAAAACTGTTAAAGATCATTATCGCCACTTGAGGCATCTCAACAGTTATAACTCCAGGGACCCAGGCACCAAAATGTTTATTTGGATTGAGGGTAATAATACAAAATAACAATAATATTAATAATAACCACAGCAACAAAAACTTATTTTTAACACCAGTTATATCAATAAAAACACATTTTGGAACATTGTCACGTGTATTTCTGACTAATTCCATGATTAGTACCTACCCGTGCAGGGATGCTCTGAGCAAGGCTTCCTTAACAATGTTCTCAGTCCCAGTCAGGACGTCACCTTCTTTGCCTGTGATACACAATACATGATCACGTTATTCTTCATGGTATTGTTAGTACTTACATGTATACCACAGGTGTTTCCTCATTAGGCATCAGTTTCTAGTTTGGGGAACTTATCCCATCGACGTGCTTATTAATACAAATGTGAACAACTCTGTGTTCTGCGTGTCGCAAAGCTTACAGCCCCGTGTTTTATGTCTGATGTGGTCTAGCCAATGGAATTATTCTATAAGAACTACCACATCAGTAGGGTAGTATCCCCTTAATACCACCCTGGTCTGCAGGGCTTCCCAAACATCTCCATGTTCTTGCAGTGAGGTACCTCGGAGATATCTCCTGCTCTATTACAGGCTGTGTGGATATTGGACGACCTGCTGGGTTTCAACCATTTAATATACTGTAGCAAAATCATTTCAAACTCCTTTATGGAAGTTTTAGGGAGCTAAGCATCAAGTTCAAACTGAGCTTTTGCCTTTCAAGTGGCAATAAGAACGACGTTTTGAACACTGGCTCCTTTAGAGGGGGGGGGGGGGCGGAAACTAAAATTCTGTATCTAGAGCAGGGCTGGCCAACTCCAGTCATTAAGCCTCTGATTGAGCCACCTGTGCTGAAGCAGGGATAGTTGAGCCACCTGTGCCGAAGCAGAGATATCCTGAAAACCTAACCTGCTGATGGCCCCTGAGGACTGCAGCTGCCCACCCTGCTGTAGACACATTGTGAGCCTCCTGGACCCTTGACCACAAGCCCACCAATAGCTGTGGAGTAGACGTTTACCTTCAACAACTTCCACAGATGCCGTGCAAATGGATTGTCCAACCTTGTTGGTGGCAATACACGTGTAAGTGCCCGAGAACTCTATGCCAACGTCAAGCAGGATCAGACTGTGATGCATGTTGAAGCTGGCAAGCTTGTAGCCGGCAGTCTCTGGTTTGATCCAAAGTACATCTTCAGGGGACTCTTCCTTTAACCAGGTAATGGTTGGGGGTGGAATTCCTGCGTAGCAAATAAACATATTCAGTGTCTGTGAAGCTATGAAGGACAGTTCTGTCACCGTGTGACTTGGCTTCTTCTGAAGAAGTTACACAGAGGAGGAAAGGACTAATTATATGTAAGAATATATTATAAGGAGCTTTTCCTCCTCACTAGCTGCAACCAGAAGCCTTTCAATTATCCTTAAACACGTGTTCTCGCCTTTGCTGCATTCAAAAATGTCACTGAGATCTTCACACTGCCGATGTTAATGTTTCCAACCTGTGATCCCTTGTGGTTAGAGCAGGCAGGGCCGGTGCCAGCACTGGGTGACCTAGGGTGGCCCATGTTGGGAGTCGGCAGCAGAGTCTGGGAGCAGAGCAGGCTGCTTATGTCTGCCTCTCCACTGCAGCAGGAACTGCTATTCAGGATCAGTGCAAAAACGAGAGAGGGAGTGCAAAAACGGGAGGGGGGAGAGTGCAATAACGGGAGGGGGGGGGGGGTGAAAATAGAGAGGGGAGACGCAAAAACAGAGGGAGAGGAGGGGTGCAAAAGTGGAGGGGGAGGTAGGTGGGGGTAGAGAGACGGTTGGGGAGAGAGGGGGATGGGGGGAGGGAGAGAGGGATGGGGAAGAGAGCAGGGTGGGGGGAGAGAAAGGGGTTGGGGGAGAGAGGGGTCGGGGAGGAGACATAGAGGTGGTGAGAGAGAGGGATGGGGAGGGATAAGGGGAAGAGAGAGGGGCGTTGAGGGAGAGGGGAAGAGAGGAGTGGGGGGAAAGAGAGTGGTGGGGTGAAAGAGGGGCGGGATAGAGGGAAGAGGGGGTAGGAGAGAGGGGTGGGAGAGAGAGAGGGTTGGGGGAGGGAGAGAGGGAAGAGAGAGGGGGAGGGAAGAGAGAGGGGGAGAGGGAAGAGGGAGAGGGTGGAGTGAGAGAGGGGTGGGGGGAAGAGAAAGAGAGAAGAGAGAGAGGGTGGGGTGAGAGAGGGGGGGACAGTGAGAGAGGGGTGGGGGGGGGGGGGGGGAAAGAGGGGGTGGGGGGGAGGGGGGGGAGGGAGAGAGGGGGGGGGGGGGGGGGGGGAAAGAGAGAGGGGGGGGGGGGATTGTGTCGGGCAAGTCCAACTGACATACATAAGATTCTGTGGAAACATTGTTTTTGCACCGGCCAGAGGGCAGGGTTTCTCAACCAGTCCCCAATACCCCCCAACAGGTCAGATTTTCAGGATATTTCTGCTTCAGCACAGGTGGCTCAATAAGTGAGCCACTGATTGAGCCACCTATGCTGAAGCTGGGATACCCTTGACCTGTTGAGGGGTCTTCAGGACTGGAGTTGAGAACCCCGGGATTAAGGCGTAATCCCCCATGTAAGGTATAAATGGCAGTAAGTATGCTGCAGGGTTTGCAGGCTTTGCACAGCTCTCGCTGTACAAACAGAGGACACACAGATCAAAGCCAGGAGTCTGAGGTAGAATAAGCATATTTTGCAAATAACATTAAGACTGTAATCCTATGATGAAGTCATTCTGCCCTATCCCTCCACTTGCGTTGCTTGGTTCTTATTAGAGACAGCAGTATTTGCATTATAATAAAAGTAAATGTATGAAAATATCCTTTACCTTCCGCTTTGACAGACAGGGTGATGCTGGCCCCTTTTTGCACTTTTTTGTTAGTGAATCTCTCCAGGAACATAGGTGGGACGAGCTTGTCTGCATCTACAGAACAAAGAGGTCACAGGGTCAGCGAAATGCGTCAGGTACACAGCTCTATAGTGTGGGGTTAGCCAGCCATAGGCATAATGTGGGAGGCCCACATTTATCCAGGCAATTCTGGTGCAATTGTGGGGTCAAGAGAATTCTCCAGATGTCGCAAAACATTATATTGCTTTCAATGGGTTTGTGCCCTTTGATGTGTATCAGATTGGTTACCCCAGGATTGTTCCTCGTTTGCCTTGAAACATATGAGGGGTGGGGGGATTTTCTAAAGCTTTCCAGTTGCCAAAGTGGAGCACATTTGGTGCAAATGAATTGCACCACGTGTATTAAAGAAAGAAATCCTATTGATTTCAATTTCAATTCCTTTTTTTGTTGTTGGAATAAATATGCTGCTGTTTTTTGCACGGGTTTTGTCACAGTTCTGCAGCCGATGGGAGGCTTCAGGAGAGCAACCCTAAAACCCCCCAAAGATTAAACATCGACTTCAGGATTCATGCATCAAAACAAAACAGGTGCAACTGTTGAGCAAACACATTATAACAGATCTACCAAATAAAATACCCCCTTGGAAAACTATGTGGTTTTATCATCTAATATACCTGGGGCACCGCTATCCAGAGCTGATCTGCGTTCATGTCAGCTCCGGGGACCCTCTGCAACCCGAGATACTTAACTCTGTAGGGGGTGCCGGCAGCAGCTCAGGCTGGGCTGTGTGGGGCTTTCGAAATGGCAGATTTAAAGCTCCTGCATCCCGCTGGCCAATAGGAAGCCGTGACATCATTCCTGGCAGCTTCCTATTGGCCCTCGTGAACAGGAGCATTAAACCTTGCGGAGCTGTTATAGGTACCCCTGTGGAGGTAAGTAACTCGGGGTGTAGGGCGTCCTCGGGGTGTAGGGCGTCCCCGGAACTGAAATGAATGGGGTTCAGCTCCGGAGACCCTCTGCTTCAAAAAAAAAAAAACCCAAAATATGTTCGGCTGCTTTAAGTCCCAATAAAACTGGATAGAAACTGAAAATAAATATCTAATTGCAACTTAATTGTACACTGACAATTACAGTGTTATCGTACTTGACTGTAAATGTAATTTGTTTTTCTCTTATTTCTCCTACTCTCGTATTTCTCTTATTTGAACACATTCCTCAGCAATAAATTGGTAAAATATTGCAGCATTTGGGTTGAGACACTAACACTGGTTTCTCCCACAGTGCGCCCTCACTGTTAGCCTGAGGCACCCCTGGGTGCATGTCGCCCTGGCTGAGAAACACAGTGTTAGGTGGAACTCCTCTTTAATGCTAATTAGGTGAACGTTAGGTTAAATAGCCCAACGGAGCTTAGTACATCTGCACTAAGACAAATGTGAACGTAGTCAGAAGGATATTTTAGTAATTTGATTTATTTATGCATAAATGCAGTGTTCGACAAACCTATACATTTGCTCGCCCCGGGCGAGTGTATTTAACCCCCGGGTGAGTAAATATTGGCCCAAGCAGCACACGTTTGGTACTAGGTGGCGAGTAGATTTTTTTGTGTGGCGAGTAGATTTTTTGGTGATTTGTCAACCACTGCATAAATGTAATTACTGAAATGTTCTTCTGACCGTGCTAAAAATGTTGGAGGGCAGCAGGGTTTTGATAAAAACTTTTAACAAGATATGAACCCCTCAGTAGCCCAAATAGCCAGATAGTCATGCTCCGTGGACCCCGGACGTCTGGGGACACCCCAGTTCTTGCACGCTGGGACCATGTAAAATACATGGCCGCTGGACACAAAATGGCAGCGGGGTCAGCACTCGTCCCATCAGCCAATAGAAAACCGTAACATCTGCTTTCTTTTGGTGACCCCGTGGCTATGCTTGTAGTCTGCGGCCTTACATATTTGTCATTTACAAAGAAAGACAGATATCTGGATTATCTGGACATTGAGGGATTGCTGAGGTATAGTAATCATTTATGAAACACATTAGAATGGATTATTTCAAGAGTGTGAGACATTCTGTGGTACCCACAGTAAAAGTACACAGAGGCCTTCATGGGTTTATACATCAAAGCAGCATGTTTTATATAAAAAAACAACAAAACAAAAGGTATCAAAACCCTCAGAGAACCCATCTACATCAAGGCCAATGAGAGTACCTGGACAAGACAAAAAAACAGGCTGACCTTGTGCGGTTTCCGCTGGCTTCTCCTTTTGTAGTTCCTCTGGTCCTTGGAACAGAAGAAAATACATCATTATGGATCCCTTATAAAGCGGACTCGATTCCCTTATGCGAGAGTTTTGTGCGCTACCTCAAATTGTGCACAGGAGATCTCATGGCCGATACATGAAAGCCCAGATACAACTGTGCTGAACTACAATAACGATTTATGTACTGAACATTTCTTTAGAGCCACTTTATACACTGAGACTCCTTGTTGCTTGTGGTAGGCAGGATATGTAGCGATTGGCGAACGTATTGAAGTCTCTCGTCCATAAAAGTTTGTGTGCATGGTTTTTGCTTAGAAATCCACGCACAGGCATGGAACTCCACCCAGTGCCACGGGCTGTGCACCTCGTGCCACAGGCTGTGAACCTGACGAAGGGCTTTCCCGAAACATTGGTCTTCTGTCACTGTAACCATCGCTCTGCAGCAAATAAATCTATGCAGCTCAGCTGCATATAGTGGCATTTATCTGACGTGCGACAGGATTTGCTGCTTTTATTACAATAATTGTAATCGTTAAACTGAGAGTGTTGCCACGCTAAACCACCACATTTGTAATCAATTTGATGTAATAAAAAAATCCGGCGTTTTTACAGTAATCATTAAAAATGATGTATAAAGAATATCACTTGGCTAGCACTTTCCCCATCACAGTATGTTCTATTTGACGTAACACACGTTCCTTGCCTCCCCCCTAAGCCGCAAGATTGAAGAATTTACTGAGAGTAAAGAGGGAACGGAGTGGAGGGAGAGGTGGAGAGGGAGAGGTGGAGGGAGTGAGGGAGAGGTGGAGGGAGTGAGGGAGAGGTGGAGGGAGTGAGAGGGAGAGAGGTGGAGGGAGTAACAGAGAGGTGGAGGGAGTGAGGGAGAGGTGGAGGGAATGAGAGAGAGGTGGAGGGAGTGAGAGAGAGGTGGAGAGGGAGATGGAGAAGTGGAGGGAGTGAGAGAGAGGTGGAGGGAGTGAGGGAGAGGTGGAGGGAGTGAGGGAGAGGTGGAGGGAGTGAGGGAGAGGTGGAGGGAGTGAGAGGTGGAGGGAGTGAGAGGTGGAGGGAGAGTTGGAGGGAGTGAGAGAGAGGTGGAGGGAGTGAGAGAGAGGTGGAGGGAGTGAGAGAGAGGTGGAGGGAGTGAGAGAGAGGTGGAGGGAGCGAGAGAGAGGTGGAGAGGGAGATGGAGAAGTGGAGGGAGTGAGAGAGAGGTGGAGGGAGTGAGGGAGAGGTGGAGGGAGAGTTGGAGGGAGTGAGAGAGAGGTGGAGGGAGTGAGAGACAGGTGGAGGGAGTGAGAGAGATGTGGAGGGAGTGAGGGAGAGGTGGAGGGAGTGAGAGAGAGGTGGAGGGAGTGAGAGGTGGAGGGAGTGAGAGAGGTAAAGGGAGGGAGAGGTGGATGGAGGGAGTGAGAGAGGGGTGGAGGGAGTGAGAGAGGTGAGGGAGTGAGAGAGGTGGAGGGAGTGAGAGTGAGAGAGAGGTGGAGGGAGTGGGAGTGAGAGAGAGGTGGAGGGAGGGAGTGAGAGAGGTGTGGAGTGAGTGAGAGAGGTGAGGGAGTGAGAGAGAGGTGGAAGGAGTGGGAGTGAGAGAGAGGTGGAGGGAGTGAGAGAGAGGTGGAGGGAAGGAGAGGCGGAGGGAGTGAGGTGGGGGAGAAAGAGGAGGAGAGAGAGAGGGAGAGAGACGAAGCCTGGGCCCAGATTTCCCTTGCAAAATGTTACCTCGTACGTTATTGAATAGGCTGTGAATACTTTATTTGGTGAGGTTTCGTTACCTGCGTACAACATTGGCAGACTGCCCAGAACTGCGCAGCCAGAACCAAATCACAACCTCAACAGCTGTTTTATGCGCTATGTGGACATGCGAGAAATGACAGATAAATACAGCGAGATGTGCTCCAGTGCGAAATTGTATCATTATAAAGCAGAGGTGGCCACTTCCAGTCCTCAAGGGCCACCAACAGGTCAGGTGCTTCAGCACAGGCGGCTCAATCAGTCCCAGCTTCAGCACAGGTGGTTCAATCAGAGGCTCCGCTGAGCCACCTGCGCTGGAGCTGGGATATCCTTACAACCTGACCTGTTGATGGCCCTTGAGCCCTGGAGTTGGCCACTCCTGTTGCAAAGCATAATCTGACAGTGCAGGCCTTACTGTGAAACCAAACACTTACCTTTGACCACAAGCCTTGCGGAGGAGTATGCGGACCCCGAAGAATTGCAGATGTATGTGGAATACTCCCCAGCGTCTTCTTTGGTGACGTTCAGAATCTCGAGTGAATGCACTTTCTTTTTGTCGGTCACCAGAATTCTATCGGAGGCGTGTATGGGTTGTCCATCCCTAAACCAATACACCCGAGGACGTGGGTACCCTGGAAAACAAGTAACATTACAGGGTCAACCCCTACTAGGACCAAGGTAAACTGATGGCAGCCGCGTGCAATAATATTAACAACGTGATTGTACGCAAAATAAATCTAAATATAAGATGATGTATTCATGGTTTATTTGGGAATGGAGCCTTTTTTTGTCATCATTATTTAATATATTTTATAAAAAGCCAAAAGTCTCCAGACTGAGCCTCTGATTGAACAGCCTGTGCTGAAGCAGGACCTGATTGAGCCACCTATGCTGAAGCAGGGACTGATTGAGCCACCTACAGTATGCTAAGGCAAGGATATCCTGACCTGTTGAGGTTGGGGGGTGGGGGACTTGAGGACTGGAGCTGAGCACCCTTGTTCTAGGATAAGAAAACGTGTAACTTTTCAGAACCACGTAGCTTCACTTAAGACTGTGTACAATGTACAGTAGCTAACAGTTACGATGTAACATTAAAGAGGCAATTCAAGCGGCCCTTTAAATACAATGGATTGCTCCTTTACCAGAAGATGCAGCTGCGATGAGACCCCAGTGAGAAAAGCTTAAGTTTCAGGTCCCATTGATCATTACATTGAGACGGTGATGTCAATAATAAAAGATTCATGTGTTTTCATGCTGTCCTCTTCTGTGACCCGGGATCGTACAGGTTAAACATGGACTACTTTAATACTCCACATGAAAGGGCCCATTTGACACACAAAGGTACATATGCATATGAAAAGGAAAAGTACTAACAACCTTCACATATACTATTTTGTGGATACAACACTTATTTTCCCCAAACGGCTCTATTGATGGAATGGAAATATATTGGGGGTATGTTTACTAAGTGGTGCTAAGCCATAACACACCTTACAGCACCATACAATTGAATGGGCCTAAATGTGTCTTACAGCACAGGATGGTGTACTATGGCTTAGCACTGCTTATTAAGTACAGCCATTGAGCATCTAAATTACCTTATTTGACTATATTCCTATAGACTGTTGTGCATCTATTATGCTAGTTTACCTAAAGGAGACCCCTGGGTTAAAATTATATTGAACATTACATATTTGTCTACTCGGTGCATACCCATTGTAATATAAAGTTGTACTTTGTTTATTTTACATCACATAAGACATTAATGCTACTTATTGGATGGCAGGAGATACAGAATTCGAAAGCAATTAAATGATACAATATTTGTACAGTACCTTTCACTTTGATCTTCAGCTTGGCCAGTGGGGTTCCCGGGGACACGAGGATGTCCCGAAGTTCCTCCAGAATCTGGGGCAGCTGCTCTTCTTCTGCGGTCGATTCAATTCCCTCCTGTTCTCTGAAGTATACAATCAGGTCAAATAAAGCAGAAATACACAGTTATTGGCCGAATATACAGTATGTACTCAAGTAAAGTAGTTCTGTTGGCTTACTGCTACCGGCTAACTACACACATTTGCCATAAGCTAATTTCTGGGGGGGAAAAACATTGGTGGACAATCGTAGGTTACATTTGTTCTGACCAGTCCATGGGCAAGGTTAGTCCAATTCCGTACTGTATGTATATCTTTATAGAGCGCGTCACAGCAGTAATACACGTGACATAACAATATAACACATAATGGGAATAAGCGCTTGAGGCATAAAAGTAACATCCCCTGAAGAGCTCACAATCTAATGGGTAGGTAGGAAGAACGTACAGAGACAGTAGGAAGGTGTTTGGGGTAAGTGCGTCTGCAGGGGTATCAGCCACAGAACTACTCGCATGCTTTGTTAAGGAGATGGGTTTTAAGATGGCTCTTAAAGGTGGAGAGAGAGGGTGCTAGTAAGTTATTGAGAGCCAGTAACACAGCGCAGTGCATTGCTGGCCTTAAAATGTTATAAAGTGTGTAACAACCAGAGATGAGACTGTAATCCTTATTGAGTCACCCACGTATATAAAACACTTTTGTAATGTTCCCATTCGCTGATCATTTCCCTCGAATGCCAGTTTATATACAATAACAATAGACTTCTTTAACAGCTATAGATCAGCACTGACTAATGGCAATAAAGAGCAATGTCAGACACGATCTATGCAACCGTTATTAAAGCAGCTGTCCAAGCTGCCGGTTGTTTTTTGTTGTTGTTGTTTTTCCCCCTGTAATATGTGTCAATACAATCCACACAATGATAAGTAATTAGCTTAGTTGCCGTTCTCCTGTGATCAATCGGCGAAGATTCGGCTCGGGGGTTCACTAAATGGCTGTCAGTGCAGGAGAATAGAACCAAAGGTGCAAAGTTCTGTGGGGAAGATCATGTGACCGGGCAGTCACCAGATAAATTGGGGCACTGCTAGAGAGAGGGCAGGGCTCAAAAAGGGGTGTGCCAGAGCCTGTTTCAGAAGAGGAAGGGGATGTGACTTTGTAAACTGTTGCTATAGAAACAAAATATGCTTATTACATTATAATACATTAAAAATGTCATTCAGAGTTTTTTTTTTAAAATGCTACAAGTATTTCCGCATAGTACAGAAATAATTTATTTAAAAAAACTGACATGTGCAAGAGGGAGGGCAGGGCTGACAAAAGGGTGTGCCAGGGCTTGTGACAGGACATGAAGGGGCAGTGCCTTAGTAAATGCTTGTTAAAATAGAATACAAGAAAATTGGTCTTTCAAAGTTGTTGTTTTTAAAACAGAAAATGCTAAAAGTATTTTTTCTTACTACAGAACTGATTTATTAAAAAAAAAAAACACATGCAGGATATTGACTGAACTGCAGCTTTAATTACAAAACAACATATAATATTGTCTGATTTCTTTTCCAAAAATAGTTTACCTGGACATGTAGCCTTGTGCACTGAAATAGGAGGATGTTTCTGTTGCTTCTGCAGTGTCATAATCTGAACTGGTTACTGTAAGATAAAACAGTCACAAAGTTACATTCATTGTGCACTTCTGCTCATCAGTATGTCTTGTGCATATCTGCATATCTGCATATTTTGCCCTGGAGCTTCCTTAATAACTTCTCCCCTCCACACAAAACAATGTTATTCTCCCTACGTTCTACTGTATGCATTCCAAACATTTTGCTATGCATCTGGGGCCCATCCATTCCATTACTACATACTGTATTTTCCTACATACAGTAAGTCTCTAGTGGGACGCAATTTTAAGATCATACTAAAACCTACATAAACAATGTCCACCAGTTTGGAGTACCATTGTGCAGTGTAACCAATAGGAATGTGCCAGTTGAATTTCTCATGGCAAAGTCATTTATAATAAAGTAAAGGGCCATTTTGATATTGTCAAAGAAGCAAGATGTGCACCTTTCATTCTTCTTGTCTCGTCCATTTGGGGGTGGCCCCGATAGAACTAAGACATTGAACGATAAGCTTTAATAAAAAGTAGGTGTTTATGTAATGCCGAGAGGTTTTTATAATGCTTTTGATACATTATTGTCCATCTGACACTTACAGTCCACTCTGAGCTCAGCCTTGGTCGAAGACACCCCCATTCTATTTTCTGCCAAACATCTGTACACTCCCATGTCCTTGGGAACAACCGCTGTTATGATGAGTTGGTGGCATCCTTCTTGGTCTTCATTTATCATATAGTGGTCATCCTCCTCAATCACCTTGCCATCCTTAAACCAGCGGATTGTTGGCATTGGTTTACCAATGACAACACAATCAAAACTGACCGGATAGCCATCTTGTACCTCTTGGTTTTGAAGCTCAGTAACAAAGATGGGTGCTTAGAATAGATAACAAAATAAAGTATATTATTGTGACTTTGTATGTTTATATAACAATGCATCCTGAAAACTATGGTAACTTTGCAACAAAAACTGACAACGAATCTACTATCATCTACACATCTTCCTATCTTACCTGATTTATACATTTTTTTGATAAGGAGAGTTTCACAATATCAGAACGTTTAAATTAAACTGTTCTTGTGCAGAAATATTTATTGTTGTAATAGCAGACCTGAGCTGCAAGTTAGTTTACTTGAGTGACATCACAAATGCACACATCATTAAAAAGCAGATTATAATGTTGTTATAATGCACACAAGAAAACTAAAATATATATAATTTTTTTTTTGCAGTGGATATGGATTTCTTCTCACTTTTATAAAGAACAGCAAACCAGTATCTTTTCAAAGTAACCAACTTGGTGACCTACAGTAAGTTATTCATTCTCACCAGTGTCGGAAGTCAACAACGTCATTTGTGGTTTCACTTCAGTTCGCTGCTGCACGGTGGTTCCGGTTTCTGCTTTCATTATCCGTAGCTCCACCTTCTTCGCACCTTGGTCAAAAATGTCTATTTCCACTGGAATACCCATGGCAGAAAACATTTCTCTGAACCTACTAGCAGCTACTTTAGCCTCCGTCATGACTTCAAACTTGATGTAGATGTACTTATCATCCTCCCGGTATGTCTGGTGGTCTATAGTTTCTAGGTCTCCTTCGTCAGCACTGACAAACAGTTCTTCTTCCACATCGGACATTTCATAGGAGGCCTTGGATTTAAAGATCTTATGAAGTCTCCTCCCGGCCTTACGGAAAGCCTCATCTAGTTCACTTCCTGATGTGCTGCTTTCTGTCTCACTGTCTGTACCTGGCTTAACAGGAGCAGGCTTTCGCTTACGAGCAGGTTCAAGTACCCCACTTCCTACCACCAACCTGGCACTGTGGTAAACTGCCCCAAACTTGTTAGACACTTCACATGTATATTTCCCAGTGTCCTTTAGTTCTACCCCTGTAATTATTAAGGAACATGTTCCATCACTGTAATTGTCAATATGATAATGACGACCATCGGAAACCTCTTCGTCATCTTTGAGCCAGCGAGCCTTAATGTCTGTTTTGCTGATGGCTACACATTCAAGATGAACTGTTCCTCCAGGTTCAACAGCAAAGTCTTTAAACATCTCCCCAAACACAGGGCACTCTTGCTGCTTGATCACCTTCCTTGCTTTGTATCCTTTGAAGGCAGCCTGAATTTTCACGGCGGCTTTATCCATCGCAGGGTCATCGTCAATTATCTCTGGTTCAGCTGGTTCCGTTGGGGGTGTGGGCTCCTTACCCTCAGTGCCTGACGTCTCAAAGTGCTTCCAAAATTTGCTTGTAGATATCGTTTGAACTCTTGTACCATATGTGATGGTTGAATGACCGGCTTTTTTAAGATAAGACACCAGTGATGGAGTTCCCGCACGGGATTCATCATCAGAGCTGGTCAATGACAAATCAGCTTCACTTGTTTTAGCTAGATCATCAGAAGTGTAACCTGAAAAATCTGCGCGCTTCTCAGCTTCTCTTTTCAGTCTGAGCTTTTCATCCTCTTCTGGGACTTCACAGATAGAGTCCAAAGTAGGTTCTCTGCTCATTCTCCGCTTTTTGGCCAAGGCTTCCCATAGTAAATGAAGATCCCCTTCTTGAGCAGCCTCCGGGGGCAAACTCGGTTGAGCAGCGTCTTCATCCTCAACTCTGAGTTCAGATCTTTCCTGGGCTACAGTAAGAATCTCTTGTGAGGTCTCCACTTGTTCTACAATGGAAGATATGGAGGAGATACATGTACAGTACATGAAATGTAAAATGTTTTATGATGCATTTGTTATGGCCCTGGTCACATGCCTACCTAAGTCCCTTTCTCTTCTTCCTCCCTTGTTTAAGCTTCTTTTATTCCAGCTCCCTCCCTTCCCAATTTTCCATCATGTCTTCCTATTTGGATAGGCTTTTATTTTATACTATACTGTACTTCTGCTTACTCTAATACAAATAGTTCAAAGATGGAGATGAAAATCAAGCATAAAAAGGGTATACCAGTTACTGTTCTATTCGCCATAACCACACACAAACATCATTAATGATAATTATTCCAATTTCAAGGTGCCGTTTAACACTCTGCTACATTATACACTGAAGTTGTGAGGAGGAGTGGCTCAGTGAGTAAAGGCATAGACTCTATAAACAATAGTGTTTGAATTGAACCTGGTTCAATTCCTGGAACCATGCTCCGTGTGACCTTGGGCAATTCATTCTATCGCCTTGTGCCTCAGGCACCAAAAACATACATTGTAAGCTCCCATGGGCAGGGACTGTGTCTGTAACAATTATGTGTGGGCTGTGCTCCCCAAGCAAAAAACAATGGCAACTGCAAACAACCGACTTACGTCCCACAGACAAAGTGACAGATGTATTTATGTCTGATGAGGTCAAGGTCGTGTATGTGCCTTGGTCTCCTGGTGAAAGGTTTTGGATAATCAGTGCCTGCTTTTCCCCTTCAGAAATCAAGGCAGGTTGCAATGGATCTTTGTCCTTCATCCACCCGACATCGTGACTTTCTTTTGAGAGTTCATCCCGCTGAAGGTGGACCTGTTCTTCTTCGGTTACTGTTTTGTTCTCCGACGGGTGTTTTATGGTGGCAGGATGCTCTGCAAATATAAAGCAAAGATTAGTGATTACACTACCTACAGAGACGTCACCTGAGCTGACAATGTACAGTAACAATCAAGCGTGTTGTCCTATGCCATCAGGTTATGGGAGGTGTTGCTATCAGTGATAAACTCCAAGGCTGTTATATTGAACCCTTGTATTTTTTTTTTTACATCATAGATCCTCTGCTGACAGACATGTTAATGACCAAAGTTAGGTACGACCATATACGTCACATCTGGGTGATGTCATTCTATAATCAACACGAGGTATTATTACGTGTTCACTTTTTCATGATGTAACAAGGCTTCGACAATAGTGGTAAAGTGGTAATAGTGGTGATCTTTCAAATGTAATCTTAAATATGAGTTCTGTATGTACTGCATATACAGTTCAATTATATCGAGAGACAGCACTCGTGTACTTGGAGACCTTATAGCATGTGTACCCAAGTTAAGGTTGGTCTTCTACTGTATTTCCAACCTGGTAATGGTCAACGGGACAAATGCCACACACTGGAACAAAATCTCTTTAATTCATCATGACGTCTATAACACGGCCACAATAAAAAAAATCCAACTCCTACCCTTTTGCCCTATACATACAGAACATACACTTTCCTAAAAGCATATCATGAGTATAATGTGGATACTGAATACCATACGAATGGCTCGTACAGACCATGAATGGTGAGTGTTCTCCACAATCAATCACTTAGGAGGCATCATTTCCCCCAATTATAAGAGGTAAATCAAAATGTATACTAAGGCATCACTATAGGTAAAGCTATTGTTTTATTGTTAAACTGTACAAAATTAAATATCACCAGGAAGGTTATAATAAACTTGGACAAATCCAAATAAGATTTTTAGGGGAATGGAATAGTTGTCAAAAGCAACATAATAACTCTATAAAATGTATGCATCGAAAAATACTGTAACTGCAGCTTATGCCTCAAATCCTGTGACACATTGTTAAAGCCCCATGAGAAATTGGAAGGGGTAAAAAAAATGACACTTCATTAGAGAATGAATGGGATTGTCTAAATGAAAAACCAATTCCAAGGCAATCCCTACCCCCTCTCCCACTTTGATACATTTTTGAAAGAATAAACATATTCAGAATTGCAGAGGTAATCTTCTTGTTCCCACAGAAGAGCTGTTAAATAATGAAGGGTATTTGATTCTAGATGTGTGTACATATATGATTTGCAGCACACTTTATAGTACTTACATTATTACTAAGCTACAATGTGAGAAGTGGCATGCAAGCGTAGCAAAGAAATCTGCCCTTAAATGTGATCAATCAGCCAGTAACTCTTCAGCGCGTGAATAATAGGTTATCACTTTGCATTTCAACACTCCTAAAACATTTTTTATTTTAGCTCAATTGAAATTCCTAAAGCTTAGTCACTCAGACATTAAGGACATACAGTAATATTGCAACATATACACTTACTACGGCCAGGCTAGTTACACAAAGTGATGAAGCTATTCACTGCTGGATTAGCACACAATGTAGAGGAAAAGATAAGGAAGAGTGTGGTATAGCACCAGGGGTAGCCAACTCCAGTCCTCAAAAGCCACCAACGGGTCAGGTTTTCAGGGTATCTCTGTTATCAGCACAGGTGGCTCAATTAGTCTCTGCCTCAACACAGATGGCTCAATCAATCCTTGCTTCAGCACAGGTGGCTCAATCAGTGGCTCAGATTGAGCCACCTGTGCTGAAGCAGGGATATCCTGAAAACCTGACATGTTGGTGGCCACCCCTGTATTACACTGCCTCAAAGCCATGCAGTGGCCAAGCTATTCCAGCAAGATGATTTCACACAGGTCAGGACCACAGCTGAAGTCTCATCTGTGCCCAGGTGCTGATGCAGTAATGCGGAGGTTCAGATAGTGCCGAAAGAAATCCTATGTAGGTCATAGACCCAGTGACAGCAGCACAGTCAGGTGTGACAATGAAAACAGAAGGGAACGCTGATCGCAGGAACTCTCCTTCAGCTTTGGAAGGCAGCGTTTATTATTATACATTGCACAGAATGTCTCCGGCTTCCCCGGCCATTGTCTTGATTAGTCAAACAAGCCGTGCAAACATGGCGAGTCTACATAGCTTTGTGCAGCTTGCGGTGCAAGGCCACTACTTCTCACCTAGCTGTACCGTTTGAGGTAAGTGAACGGGTTCCCCGAATCCGAGTTTGTTTATGGAAGAAATGCGGAATCGGTAGGCCTCGCCGGGCACCAGATTATCCGCCACATATTCCATGCTCTGAATAAGTGCCGTGTTGCATTGCTGCCAGTCACTACCAGAGGCTTTCATCTCAACCTGGTATCCTATGATGGCAGAGCCACCATCACTCAGCGGTGTGAACCAAGACAGTGTCACGGACTGGCCGCTCTTACTTACAATCTCCGGGTCTTCTGTGGGATCAGGGAGGGCTGAGGGCACAACATAGTCCCGATAAGATATAGTACAATGTCCTCTGCTGCTTTTGATGAAAGAAAAAGTATGCACCCTACAACAACATGGTAGCAGACACATCTTCCATCGTCACTATCTGTGCCATGTGTTTCAACAGCAACTGCAGATACACTTATATTGTATACAGTTATACTTGTAGTAGTCTATGCTGTGAGGAATTTGTTATTAGAGAAGACGGTAAACATTTGTTGTAAGCAGTTTTCATTGATCGCCCCACCAGCGCAAGAGGCGACACACTTAATTTTATGAAGAATAAGATCCCTTTGACACAATTGAATGTGAATGGGCTTTAAGGTGTCTTCTGGAATGGAAGGTGCCTCATAGAGTTAAAGCTCTTGGTAAATATAGTCTGTTGTGGGCCAATCACTTAAACATGGCCAGGACTGGTTTTCCTAACGAAGATTATATGCTGCACACCTCAATCAAACAATGCATTCAACATTACCGGTGCTGCTGGTTCAAGGGGTACCTGTCCTGGTAATCCTGATCCTGAACTGTAGATAACACAACGTTTCGACCGTAAGGTCTTTATCATGCCTGTCACTTGATAAAGACCTTACGGTCGAAACGTTGTGTGGCACAATACATTTTTTCTATTGAGCAAATTCGTTGTGCGTTGGATCTCCCTTATCTACATGAGTGGTTTTCCAGCATACAAGTTGTCTTATGAAGTAGGACTTCTTATTAAGTATGGCCCAACATCTTAATGAGTATCCAAAACCCCCTATTTAATCCTTGCTCGCAAACTTGACATAAGGTAACTACGGATTTACTTACCCATGACAGATAGTTTGGCTGATGCTACTACATCCCTTGAAGCGAATGCCACTTCTCCAGAATGATGCATATGAGCTTCCTTAAGAATAAGCTTGTACTTGTTGCCATCTACCTGCATTGCCCAGTTTGCATCTGGTTGGATATTTAAGCCGTTAAAATACCAGGCAATCTCATTTACCAGTACGGCTTCACTTAACACACAGCTAAAAGTTGCTTGTTCACCAGCAATGACTTCAGTGTCTGCCGGAGGCTGCAGGACTTCCAGGCGCCATCCTGGAGTTAAAACATATATTATAATATTCTAAACCTTTAATTGAGACTGTACATAGTTACATGTTGATATGCTACTTTCCATGCAATTTTCAACCCCACTCTCTAATCTAGCACATGGATTGTTTCAATGTCTATTTTTCAATGGCTCACCCTGAATCTAACTGCATATTGTAACGCATCTGAAAACGAATGATTGTGTATGAAGTCATCAAAAACATTACACAATAATACAAACCCTACAGAATAGTGCCCAGACTTACTTGAGACTTATTTAAAACATCCCAATACCATACGTAGATAAGATTTTATCGTAGGATTTTTGACTACAAAATTATTGCACGAAGGTCAATTAAAACAAGAGATGTCAAAAAGGTGTTTTAGATAAGAATCTTAAATACATGAAAATACCATTAACGCTGTATTTTCAAAACTGCAATTGGGAAATACAGGCAGTCCTCGGTTATCCGACACAATGCGTTACTCAAAATGGCGTTGTAAAGCGAAGCGTTGTAAAACGAGGACTGCCTGTACCTACCGTGCTAAGAACATCAATAAAAGGTTCATTGTAACGGGCTTGCTCCTACATGGGTTAGTTCCATGAGTTTTTAATCGTACTTTTGTTTTGTGCAATATCATCTGGTAACAGAATGCTGTAAAACATTCTCCGTGAGACATTCGCTACGTACAATGAAACTACGTTATTTATAGTCACTAAGATACATTAAAGATTAGCGATCGTCCCAGTGAATGGCCGCTGCTGATGGCTAAACCTGTGTTTTCACAATCACATTGTGATTGACTTTTTGCATTAGGATAAATTAATGTTATTGCTAAAATTATTTCATTGTTATTCATTATTTCATTAGTCCATCGTGCCATTAGTCTATAACGCAAGGGGGGGCTCAACTCCCATCCTCAAATGTCCACCAACAGGTCCGGTTTTAAGGATATCCCTGCTTCAGCACAGGTGGCTCAGTCGAAGACCAGGTTTCAGGATGTCCAGCTGCAGTACAAGCTGGGATATCCTTAAAACCAGACCTGTTGGGGGGTCTTGAGGACTGGAGTTGGCCACCCTTGGTTGAAGGATATTGCGGCAGTACTATTTTCCAGTATAGCGTCTGCATTATTGGGACTCATAAGATATCGGGTTTTCAGACACATTTCCTTTGTTTGCATTAGAGATAATGGGGAAAGGTCGGTTTGTGTACATGTGTGAGACGTGAACGTGCTCACAAGTAGTATTTGTATTTGCGGTACACTGTACGGGGGAGGTTTTTTTTGTCACTGTGTTAATCACCATTACTTAATTGGTGTAATTTATAAGACAAGAGTAGGCAAATAATGATCACAGATACATTTCTTATGATCAAAAGGGCTGATAAACAATATAAAAAATGTTTTAAAAAGAATTGTGTTGTATTGTATTGTATTGTATGTCTTTATTTATATAGCGCCATTAATGTACATAGCGCTTCACAATAGTAATACATGTGGTAATCAAATAAATAACAGATAATATAAATCACAGATCATGGGAATAAGTGCTTTAGACATAAAAGTAACATTAAGGAAGAGGAGTCCCTGCCCCAAGGAGCTTACAGTCTAATTGGTAGGTGGGGAGAACGTACAGAGACAGTAGGAGGGAGTTCTGGTAAGTGCGTCTGCAGGGGGCCAAGCTTTATGTATCATGTGTTCAGAATATCCACAGTGCTATTCATATGCTTATTTAAGCAGGTGTGTCTTCAGGTGAGTCTTAAAGGTGGATAGTGAGGGGGCTAGTCAGGTATTGAGGGGAAGGGCATTCCAGAGGTGTGGGGCAGAAAGTGAGAAAGGTTTAAGGCGGGAGAGGGCTTTAAATACAAAGGGGGTAGAAAGAAGACATCCTTGAGAAGAACGCAAGAGTCGGGGTGGTGCATAACGAGAAATTAGGGCTGAGATGTGTTCAATATCCAATGTGAATGTAAATATCTTTTGCAGTCAATAGAAAAAATATAAGGTAGCAGACGGACACCCATGCCAGGGGACTCAGCAGAACCCCATTAAAGGGCAAGAAAATCAGTGCAAAACCCCACCCAAAAAGGAAGACAGCTGTAGCAATAAAAAGCATGTAATCTATTATCTAAGACTTGTCAGTGCATAAATATTGCTACTAAAATGTAATCTGCATGAGGTGTTTGATGCAATTTGTTTTGTGTAAGTGAGACAGGGGGTCTTTTGTCAGAAAGAATGAATACGGCGCGATGACCTTCCAGGTTGTAGTGACGTTTAATAAATAGGTGCCTATGATTCAAACTGCCCATATTTGCACCTAAACCAGGGGGACCCCCAGAGCTGATCCGTGATCCCCCGACTACCAGGAAAGCCCCAGGTCCAGAGATATTTGGAGTTGTTTTGTGTCAGTGTGTGACATACTGTAAAGAAAACTACAAATATGGTCACAGTGTCACCAATAGAAAGTCACAATGTCATTTCCCGATGAAGTTGCAGGTTTCCGTTGGTTGGCAGTGCAAGCCTGACACGGCGGCCATGTTGTTTTCACCGGGCAAGTATTTTTGCCCAGTGGAAAAAGGAGTTATATCTCAGGAAGTGGGGGAGGGAAGGGTTGGACTGCCGATCGTCCCAAGTAGCACAGACTGCTGCTTGTGTTTACAGAGGCCCAAATCGCTTGGCGATTTATATTTACGTGCAGCCTGCGTGGTCGGCGTCCATAAAAGGATGTCAAAAATTGGGGGGAAATTGCCCGGCACGCCAATAACAGAAATTCTATTATAAAGAAATCGGAAAAACATATTAATTGGGATATAAGGACAAGAAAAAAAAACAAGCCTGTTTCTTTAAAGTAGTTATGTCCCAAATGAAAAATATTTAGATTTCTTTATCTTAAAAGTCTGATTTTTTTTCGTTTGTTACTGTGTTGATTACAACCCTGGTCACCCAGTAAGAGGCCCTGGTCACCCAGTAAGAGCCGCTGGTCACCCAGTAAGAGTCCCTGGTCACCCAGTAAGAGTCCCTGATCACCCAGTAAGAGTCTCTGGTCACCCAGTAAGAGTCACTGGTCACCCAGTAAGAGTCCCTGGTCACCCAGTAAGAGTCTCTGATCACCCAGTAAGAGGCCCTGGTCACCCAGTAAGAGTCCCTGGTCACCCAGTAAGAGCCGCTGGTCACCCAGTAAGAGCCGCTGGTCACCCAGTAAGAGTCCCTGGTCACTCAGTAAGAGTCACTGGTCACCCAGTAAGAGTCCCTGGTCACCCAGTAAGAGCCGCTGGTCACCCAGTAAGAGTCCCTGGTCACCCAGTAAGAGCCGCTGGTCACCCTGTAAGAGCCACTGGTCACCCTGTAAGAGTCCCTGGTCACCCAGTAAGAGTCCCTGGTCACCCAGTAAGAGCCGCTGGTCACCCAGTAAGAGCCGCTGGTCACCCTGTAAGAGCCACTGGTCACCCTGTAAGAGCCACTGGTCACCCAGTAAGAGTCCCTGGTCACCCAGTAAGAGCCACTGGTCATCCAGTAAGAGCCGCTGGTCACCCAGTACTCATCCCTCTTTCCTGCTACTAAAGAGTTTGCTGCCAGGGTTTACTTTTCTATTTCTTGTACATGTAGCCCCCTGTAAACAGCACGGGCTATATATCTTTCTCCTACTGTGGTAAGTCCTGTTAAGGGCAGGCGCCAGTAGTAATCATGGGATATTCCCCCTTCAAGCCCTGCCTTGATTGATAGATGCAGGCCCCGGACTCTGCTGCAGGCATGAGACAGAGGGGAGGTTCTGCTGACATCATGAGGGGTGGGGCTGACTCTATTTTAGCAGCCAGCTCCTGTAAGTGACTGTCTATTCTGTCTGAGGAGTTGGAGGAGACAGTCCAGTCTCAGCTAGTCTGTCGCGGGAGGAGGAGGAGGACAGTCTAGCCAGAGAGAGAGAGAACTCGGGCCTACGAGTTTGGAGAGTGAGCAGAGGCTCCAGTGGACCAATGCCCCTCACCCTGATGATGGGGTGAGGGGGCGATTCTATCCCCCACCCAGAGGATACCCTCTGAGGTAGGAGTTGGGTATTGAGGCCCACCACAGACCATCCTGAGGAGAGCACACTTGGAGAGAAGCAGAGGAGGAGAGACCTGTACAGGTGGAGGGTCTCAAGTGCTAATACTGCGGTGTGCTGCTATCATTGCTGTGTGCTGTTTGGAGCAATAAAGAGACATTCCCATTTTTACCAAAGACTGTGTGTGTGACATTGGGAGCATCCACCCTGGGACCAGGGTTTCTCTTCTATACGGGTCCTATCCCATATCCCTGGGAGCTATAGAAGATGGAGGCGCTGCACCACCACTAAGACAATGGAGGCTACTACCCCAGAAGCCTGGTCCTGTCTCCCCAACACCAACGCGGGAAGCTCAGGCCCTCCTGTTCCTCACAGGTATGCACCACCGAAGCACATGTAATCCGCCCTCACATACCCTAGATAGAGTCAATGAGTCTAGGGGGGGGGGGGGGAAGTTGGGTTACATACATAAACAAATACAATTCTTATCTACTTAAACAAGACAGGTGATGCTGACAGGTTAATACTATCATGTCATTGATTGGGACCTAAGCAATGTCACTAAAGAGACTATAAAAGTCCTCCACCCTAATCAACTGTCAGGTTTCTTAACAGAGATGGACGATTTTACAAACCCACATATTCATCACCAATGGTATAATATGTCTATAGGACACAACATAAGCAAACAAGAACATTTTACACAAGTTCTGTATCAAACTCACATTTCTACTGTGTAAGTATGCACACAATCCTGCAAGGTCAGCCCGAGAGATAATGATTATTAACCAGAGACTGTCAATGTCACAATGTAAATAGAAATGTAAAATAAAACAGCATTTATTCTCCAAGATTGGTGAATTATTTGCAGATATGATGAAAAAGATTAAATAAAATGCACCCTCATATTAAATGATAGAAGCTAGCAATCCTCCTACATAATGGCAATAAACATTGAACACGCGTCATCGGGGTGAAGTACGGAGCACAACCGTGATAATAGAAAAAATCAGCAAGATCAAGAGGTGACACACCGACGCGTTTCACGTTGTTAAAGCACGACAGCGCAAAACGCGTAGGTGCGTTTTTTTAAATCTGCAACTATCCATGTGATACAATAATTTTCATTTTTTATTGCAGTCACCTCTTGATCTTGTTGATCTTTTCTGTTATCATGGTTGGGCTATTTAAGTATAAAACACCAGCATACTGTATATACAAGTTTTATACTTAATTGGCATCCCCTGTTGTGGCAGGTTTTGGTTCCAAAATACACACACACACACATAAATTAATTGTGCTTTGTGTGTTACTATATACCTGATGAAAGATCCATATGGGACCTGAAACACTGTCTATCCACTGTTCTTGGCTGTCACATTAATTGGAGAATTGCATTATGAACGTGTGAGTAGAGATCTACTTTGTATCTCTGTCCCAGAGGAGACCTGCACTTGAAGAATGTGTTTGTCTATGTTGTGCTGGCTGCACACGCAGGATTCTCCTCGCCTGAAACGGTTTCACCGCACTCTGGAACTGTACCATATTTAGTTACCAATTAGGGAGCACATATTTTTACGCATCTCAACCTCGAGTTAAAAATCCCACAATAGCAAATACTGCACCTGTAGTCAGAATTGGCAGAAAGCAGGTACACCGGATACCTCATTACACATAACAAAACAGGTTTTGCCTGTGTGGATCTCTTTATCAGCAACATTATTGTTTAAAATACTCTCTTAACATTAACTGCAGGAAAAACATATCCTGTTTCCTTCCCTATCAGGAAATAATTGAAGTAAAGTGAGACCAAATGCCACAGCTGTAGGAAGAAGGTTCCTGCCTCTCTGTGTATGTCACCTTGTATACTCAGGCGCTTGTGTAAAACACTCACCTGTACTGACATGTTGGGAGATGCGTATGAGGACACATGCTGATGTCAAGTGTATTGAACTACAGTAGGATTTGTTGGATGGTTGCATCTGACATCGAGAATTACACTGAGACCCATCTTATTATTCCTCTCAATACTGTTATGTAACAATAAAAAAACAATGCTTTATGTATTTAGCAGCTGGAAAAAAGTTGTTTTCCTTCAAATTGCTGTGTTTGGCACAATACAGAAGGCCGGGTTATCTGCTGGTACTTACATGTATGTTCCTTGATCCATTGTTCATACAAAACAGCACATCTTGTTATTTGAAATAATAACTTATAACTGAGCATTCATTATATAATACCCCCCTGTTAGATTTGTCTTTGAGCTTTTTCCCCCCCACTTTAGATCAGGGGTGCTAAACTCCAGTCTTCAAGCCCGCCCAACAGCAGTTTTTCAGGATATCTGTGCTTCAGCACAGGTGACTCAATCAGTCCCTGCTTCAGCATAGGTGGCTCAGTCTTTGAATCAAAGACTGAGTCTCTGATTGAGCCACCTGTGCTGAAGCAGGGATATCCTGACAACCTGACCTGTTGGGGGGGAGAGGCTGAGGACTGGAGCTCATCACCCCTGCTTTAGATGACCTACTACTTTTGTTCACGGATTTCCCCGAATCAGTCTGAAAAAGGGCAATTCGTCTTTCCGTTTTTTTTTTTTTTTTAAATCACTGACAGTCCACATGGCGGATTAATGATCCGTGGTCGGATTTTGCGTAACGTGCGGGTTGGATTCTTAAAATTCACCAGCGGATTGTATCCAATGGCGGTTTTTGGATTCATCCGCACGGGTTGAAAATTGAACAGTCCGTAGATGGATTTGACACCGCGGAACGGATTTTGAATGGAAATCTTGGGAAACGGATTACGACAGTATGGCCCATCTCTAATTGACACAACAAGAGATTGGTGGTTTTAAGAGTCCATGTGTAGCCCTCGACGCATGTTCTGCATAGTCTCTTTTCCATTCTGCTGTTATTTGTTACTCCCTGTGGGTTGCTTTATGTATTACGTGCCACTGTTCTAACACATTTGTTACAAGATTAATTTTGTGATCTAGACAGGAACCACCTTACAATAAGTGAGCTCCCAACGCCTAACCTTGGTGTTTCTCAAAAGTATAAATAGTTAGAGGTCGAAGCGGCCTAAAAATGAGTTTCTTACAGCTTCTTAATGTTGTATAGAAGAGAGCACAACGGGCTTCCCTTTAAAGAGTTATAGGACCATATTGGCAAAAAACAACTCTTGTAAAGCAAGTCCGTTGTGCCTCTATACAACACTACTATGCACAATATTGAGAGGGTTCAGCAGGGATACGCTCCTGAAGCAGTAAACACCGGCAGTGACCTCCATGAACCTTTCGGGTGTAGTGTCCAGGAGCAATCACCTGCCTTACAGCTCTATCTTGGTGGGACGGTGTATGTGTCAAACAAAGAAATCCAGAGTAAGAGGAATAAATCTCAGATATGTTACCGTTCTTCTGGGGATGCAGAATCAGAACTTACCTTTCCGGAGCCACACCCGATAATCTATCGGTATCACTCTAAGCAAGCAACTCTCAAACCGTAATACAATATACTGTTACCTTGTTAGTCAAGTCAAGAAAATGTGAGCTGTGAAGTGATTATCCCCTCCATCTACTCCTCCCCTTACTTTGTATTTATTTTCTGCTACGACATACATGAAGACCATGGTATATTGGTTCTAATTACTTGTGTTTTTATGTATCTTTAGTTGATTGTGTGACCCAAATCTTTACAGAAATGTTCATACTGTATTCAAATTATAAATGTGACAAAAACGCCAATACAATGATTATTTCCCATTTATAACATGGCTAATCATACCATTGTATTTATTTCTTTATACTCTGACCCATATTTACTAAGCAGTGCAAAGCTAGAAGGCACCTCACAGAGCCTAGCGAATTACATGGATGGGTAATAAAGTGCCTTATGGCTTAGCACCACTTATATGGGTCTCTGCCCTTGGTATATGGGTGTCTGCCCTTGGTATAAGCAACGCATGCCGTCAATGCACAGTGCATTCTCCAAACCTTACCTCTGACATTGAGGAAAGCTGATGAAGCCACATCACCAGCCATGAAGGTGACTCTGCAGCTGTCCTCACAAGTGAGGTTCTTCAGCAAGAGAAGATGCCTGCGGCCATTCTCAAAGTAAACCATCTCAATGTTTTCCGATGTTCTTGCTGCTTCATCGTCAACCAGCCAGTTGAAGTTGTAGCACTCGGGTTTAGACAAATAGCACTCAAACAGAGCTTCGCCTCCCTCCACTGCCTCTACATTCGCCAGCCCTTGTAGTATTTTATTCTTGGCTATTAGAGAACACAAACAAGACAATTACACGATCAACTCATTGTGTGACCAGAACCTATCAAATGTATTGTAGCAGTAATGACGATAATGTATGTGGTCAAAGAACAGACATGCAAAGAGGACAATGTATCAAACGGGGAGACGTATGACCGTAAAGGAAGTGCAAAAAGAATTCTGTGTTGACACATTGCTCCATTTTCTGTTTGCGTCAATTGCGTCCAATGTACAATTGTTGGCCTGAAAAATGGACCTGGTTGATTTTTTTGGGACGCAAATGCAAGATAAAAAAAAGTAACGCAGAGTTTGATACATCTCATTATAATCTGTGTATCATATAACTCCTCCATAAGTCTTCTTATTGATACTCCTCAAATCTTGAGCGGTCAAAAACAGCACAAATTGTGAAAGATAGATGTTGATATATTGACACAAACAGACAATATGAAAAGGACGCAATTTGATACATCACCCTAATGTCTCCGGCCTGCAAAACTGGGGCAACATTTTGGTTTAAAGTAGCACCAGATTTTATTAATGGAGTTGTTTTCTTTGCTATTAATTTACCCCAGTTTTGAAGCCATGAGTCTATGCTAGACAGTACCGAAGTCTTTGAGAAAAGGAGAAATATAAAATAATTGTTATTTGAGTGTACAGTACATGTTACATGCCAAGTTGACACATTTTGGATATTTATAACATAATTAGATCATTCATGCTCACACTCAAACCGAATACCAATCACTTATTGTACCGGGCGCTAAACCCCTATGGCTGAAGATTCAGTTTGTCTGGTGCAAATGTAGTAACAAAGGAGGATATACCTGATGAAGGACACAGAGAGGTTCAAAGCTTGGAACATATCAACTATTTCTTGGTCCAATAAAAAGTATCATACCCCCTCCTCCCTCTCCCTCCTCTGTTACTACTGCACATGGAAGAGAGGACTAACGCCTCCCCACCCTTCTTTGCTTCTGGGAGACATGTCATTTTCCTGTGGAACACCCCATATCTGATTTTCATTACAAACTCAGTTGGCTTTTCATGGGAGTAAAACAGACTATCAGTGTCATTTTGTAAGTAGTTTTGCTCGGTGACTGGATGACATTACCATATGGTACGTTACACTGCGGTTCATAAATATGCCGCTGCCGCGTATATTCTGGCGCTGACATGTATGCACAGCATACAGTTTCTGACTTATACAAGGAAGTGCCCGTTTTACAATGCAGAGCTGTTTTTGTTACTGCCCTACAAAGCAATGTTTGTGTTTTTAGTGATGGATTAGGTCAGAGGTGGCCAATTCCAGTCCTCAAGGGCCACCAACAGGTCAGGTTTTCAGGATATCCCTGCTTCAGCACAGGTGTCTCATTCAGTCCCTGCTTCAGCACAGGTGGTTCAATCAGAGGCTCAGTCTTTGCAACCGTAAAGCAACCGTGTTTATTAGCAACTAGAGGGGCAGATTCAAGCACCAATACAGGTTAGCGCACCTGATCCAGCGTTAACTCCTATTGGCTTCAATGGGTCTTAATAGCGGTTCGGGTGAGCTAATCCGTACCGGGTACTGGTAAATGTATATCAGTCCCCCGTGCCAGATCCCTGTGGGATTTTAGGAAGGGTAACTATACAGCATGAGCATTGCAGCAACAGTAACCCCATGGGAATTAAGCCGGCCATGCTTACTTACATACTGTATACAGTAATACTCGAGAGACAATTGCATTCGCACATATTACAAACATGAAATATAGAACACTGCAAATGTTCACCGTTTCCTTTACTATTTTATGCAAGAGGATCGTATTTGAGGAGCAAAATCAACAGATTTATTCGTACTGTTAGCGTGACATTTGTATTATCCAAGTCCTCAGGCGGGTACAGAGACCTCCTCACCAACAATAAAGCGCACACAGGGTAAGAATCAGAGGGGCAAGGGGGTCCCAAAGTGAGGCGGAAAACAGCACCACAATATCACCGAAAACAGGGGGTCGTGTGTCAAACTGGAGCACAAAACCCACACCAATTTTATCCCGCAGTAAGCGATGGGATATTTTGTTTTGATACATTTAATTCAGTTATGTGCTTCCGTTTTGCACCACCTTTGCAGATGGGTGACCCCTAAAGTCCCACTGCAAGTTTTGCTTCAATACATATGGTGCCGTTCTTTGCATCACTTATTCAACTCGTTTAAATATCTAGGGGCCTATGCAGTAAGCGTTCATAAGCCACTTATCGAGCATTTATCGCCCAAAATGCCTACTGCTATTCAGTAAGCGGTGATAAGTGGGTGATTAAAAGACTGAATCGCCCCCAAAAAATTGCTCATAAAAAAATCACTGAGGCAGCGGTGATACGCCACTTATCGCCGCTTTTCGGCATGTTCATAAACTCGCGCAATTCTAGTAGCAGCGATTTGGCTATGAACGCCTATCACTGCTCTAGAATGGTAATTTTATCACAAAATCCTCACTCGAGAAAAAGTTGGCGCAAAGGTGTTGGAAACCTGCAGAGAAGCAGCGAGCTGGGACTTAGGGGGAAAAAATGCATTTTTCCTGCAAAGGATTGATGCCGGGAATCTCTGGAGCTGATATCCATTAATATTAGCACCAGAGACCCCTGGCATGAATCGTGTGCAATAAAAATGCATTTACAGTAAACTTCATTACCATAGCGGATAGCCTCAGGGACCCCCTACTTCCCGAGATACAGGTCCCGTTAAGGGGTGCCGGTATCTCCTATGCATTTAAATGTCCGTGTCATGTGACCATGGGAATAAAATGCATAGGAGATACCGGCACCCCATAACGGGGCCTGTATCTCGGGAAGTAGGGGGTAACTGAGGCTGAAACCAATGCGGTTCAGCTCAGGAGACCCCCTGCTCATCTACACTAAATTAAAATTTATACACATACATTTTGGCCGAGATTTGCACAAGGGGAGACGGCTCTCTCAGAGCAGCTCTCTCCGCAGCAGATACAACTCGCCGGGTTAGGCCTTTTCAGAGGGTCGTTCATCAGATCCCCGGCTAATCTCCCGTGTTGTGAATTTTGCTATGACAGGTAATGAAGGCTTTCTGAATACCGTGATAGCAACGCTCATAAAAACGGCGATTTAAATGGCCCGGCGATTTTTTTTATGAACCTTTAGTGCATGAGGCCCTATCGTCTGTGGTAAAAACATTGTATCGCACATACAAAAATCTCTTTTTCACAAGTAGGATTTTTTTGTATTTGAGGTACCAATACAATTCTCTGCCTCAGAATGGCATCACTTTGGATTTTAAAACATCGAGGGTCAAAATCTTATGGCTTTAATTATCAAAGTCTGGCGCTACTTTTTTGCTCCAGTTTTACAGTTGGGATATTATTATAAATAAATAGTTATTTTTGCCCAGACTCACTAAACTCTGCAAATTCAGGGCAAATAGTGTAGGATGATCTAAATCCGGAACGGACGCTATTTGCCCCGAGGCCAACGTCTTAGTCACAAAAGAAATGACAGGCAAAAATAACGCCCGTCCTAGAGCTGGTCAGCATTGGGTTAGCAGCATGTTATATCAGGAGAATGCTACGTGATGATATTGAAGCCTTGGCATTACCTCCAGCCACACACTGACATACACTAGGGCGTTTGTAGGAGAGGAGAGGGACGTAACCCAGGGAAATGACACTACGTTATTTACTGTAAGTGACACTGTACCTACACTTGGCATTACTCCAATCCAGACAGGGACACCAGGCTTTTGCCCTGTGTCAGTGCTTGGACGGGAATTACACCGGGCTAAGGTTTCACTTCAATAATGAAATTTATTTTGGGGCGTTAACACTAACGGAGATTCATAAGTAGGGTATTTCACGTGCGTATCATCTGCCCTTCTGTACATTACTTTTAACATGACGCCAACACAAGTTAACGTTCTGTTACTTCCTTTAGTCGGTGCGGTTTTACCATGAATGTTACATTAGCGCAGGTTAACGCTATGTTACGTGGCCCAACGAAGGTTGGCGAGTCTGGGATTTTGGGTCAGTGAACTGAAGCGGCCCCCTCAATGGATCGGAAACCGCTCTAGCTTAGACAGTAACTCCTGAGCTGAACCGGGGAACAGTTCTTTTTTGTTTTGTTTTACTCATTTAACAGTCGCAAAAATCAGCCCAACCAGTTGTCATGTTTGTAATATACAAGTAGGACTGCTCAGGAATCCCCTTTGTGAATCTTCATCCGGAACAAACACCAATGTAAAAACGTTAGTAGTTGGGTGATATGCAATGCAATGTGATAAGGCAGGGGGGACTCAACGCCAGTCCTCAAGACCTTCCAACAGGTCAGGTTTTCAGGATATCCCATCCTGAGCACAGGTGGCTCCATCAGAGGCTCAGTCCAGGATTGTGCCTCTAATTGAGCCACCTGTGCTGAAGCAGGGACTGATTGAGACACTTGTGCTGAAGCAGGGATACGCTGAAAACCTGACCTGTTGGGGGGGCTTGAGGACTGGAGTTGAGCACCCCCCGTGATAAGGCCTTTTCTTTTGGTTATATCATTGGTTAATGGTTCTAATGGTAATCTCATTGAAAATGAAATGTGAACCCAGATCCCAGTATCAGCTCCTTGTGACCTTGGGAGATCACTTAATCTTCCTGTGCCAAGTGATATTGTAAGCTTAACGTAGCATGGACCGGTCCCTTACAATGCCGGTCTCTGACATTTGGCCGCAGCCACTTTGCCGCGACCAAATCGCCGCCAGTATTTAGCCACCCTCACCTCACCACAGGGACACCTCTTCGCCGGCCGCTTCGCCACCAAGGTAAAGTCCCTAAAACTATACCCCTTACCCTAAACCCCTAATCTTACCCCTAATACTAATACTACCTCTACCCTAAAAACTATACCCCTTACCCTAAACCCCTAATCTTTCCCCTAATACTAATACTACCTCTACCCTAAAAACTATACCCCTTACCCTAAACCCCTAATCTTACCCCTAATACTAATACTACCTCTACCCTAAAAACTATACCCCTTACCCAATAATCCTTTCTTACTTCATAAATCCGTGGAGCGCATGGATACCTTCTTTCCCAGTGTACTTTGAATTTATGTGCAGGTCTAATCCTGAACCAGCAAGCCACCGGTAAATTGTATGCATCTTTTCTTTTTTGTGGCAGTCAGCCCCCTTAACCCTCTTACAAGTGGTACCCTAACTGTCTCACACCAAGGACTCGACCCTGACACTATACCATCCACCACCTAGTGCAAACTGACCTACCTAACCGCATCTCACACCAAATAGTGACTGACCATACAAATGTCTCACACAAGTGACTGACCCTACAGTGTCTCACCACCAAGATGAACGGGACCCTACAGTGTCTCACACCAAGTGACTGACCTCTACCGCATCTCACACACCAAGTGGACTGACCCTACAGTGTCTCAAACCAAAGTGACGGGACGCCTACAGTTGTCTCACACCAAGTGACTGACCCTACCGCATCTGCACACCTAGTGACTGACCCTACCGCATCTCAGACCAAGTGAGACCCTACCGCAATTCACACAAAGTGACTGACCCTACAGTGTCTCACCACCAAGTGACTGACCCTACGCATCTCACACTAGTGACGACCCTACCGATCTCACACAAAGTGACGACCCTACAGTGTCTCACACAAGGAACTGACACTACCGGCACTCACACCTAGGTGACTGACCCTACCGCATCTCACACCAAGTGACGACCCTCAGTGTCTACACCAAGTGACTGACCTACAGGTCCCACCAAGTGACGGACCCTACAGTGTCTCACACCAAGTGACTGACCCTACCGCATCTCACAACCTAGTGGAGACCCTACCGCATTCCGACCAAGTTGACTGAACCCTACCGCATCTCACACCAAGTGAACTGACCCTACAGTGGTCTACACACAAGTGACTGACCCTGGTGTCTCATGCCTAATGACTGACCCTAGGTATCTCACACCAAGTGACTGACCCTACAGTATCTCACACAAAGTGACTGACCCCTACAGTCTCACACCAGTGACTGACCCTAAGTGTCTCACACCAAGTGACTGACGCTACAGTGTTCTCACACCAAGGACTGAACCTACAGTGTCTCACACCTAGTGACTGACCCTACGTGTCTCACACCAGTGACTGACCCTGCAGTATCTCACACCAAGTGACTGACCCTACAGTATCTCACACCAAGTAACTGACCCTACAGTGTCTCACACCTAGTGACTGACCCTACAGTGTCTCACACCAAGTGACTTGACCCACAGTTCACCCAAGTGGACTGACCCTACAGGTCTCACACCAAGTGACTGACCCTACAGAATCTCACACAAAGTGACTGACCTACCAGTGTCTCACACCTAGTGACTGAACCTACAGTTGTCTCACACCCAAGTGATGACCCTAAGAATCTCACACAAAGTGACTGACCCTAAAGCGTCTCACACACTAGTGACTGACCCTACAGCGTCTCACACAAGTGACTGACCCTACGTGTCTCACACCAAGTGACTGACCCTACAGTAGCTCACACAAAGTGACTGACCCTACGTCTCACACCAAGTGACTGACCCTAAAGTGTCTCAACACCAAGTGACGACCCTACAGTGTCTCACACCTAGTGACTGACCCACACATTTCACACCAAGGTGACTGACCCTACAGTGTCTCACACCAAGTGACTGACCCCACAGTGTCTACACCAGTGACTGACCCTACAGTGTCTCACCCTAGTGGACTGACACTAAATGTCTCACACTAGTGACTGACCCTAGTGTCTCACACCAAGTGACTGACCGCTCACCTCAGCATCTCACACTAGTGGACTGCCCTACAGTGTCTCACACCTAGTGACTGACCCTACAGTGTCTCACACCAAGTGACTGACACACAGGTCCACACAGCCACAGTGATGACCCCACAGTGTCTCACACCAAGGTGACTGACCCTACAGTATCTACACCTAGTGAGACCCTACAGTGTCTCACACCTAGTGACTGACCCTAACAATGTCTCACACCAAGTGAACTGACCCTACAGTGTCTCACACCAAGTACTGACCCTACAGTGTCTCCACACAAAGTGACTGACCTAACAGTGTCTCACACCTAGTGACTGACCCTACTTGTCTCATAACCTATGGACTGACCCTAGTGTCTCCCAACCAAAGTGACACTGACACTACAAATCTCCACCTAGGTGATGACCCTACAGTGTCTCACACCAAGTGACTGACCCTACAGTGTCTCACACCAAGTGACTGACCCTACAGTGTCTCACACCAAGTGACTGACCCTACAGTGTCTCACACCTAGTGACTGACCCTACAGTGTCTCACACCAAGTGACTGACCCTACAGTGTCTCACACCAAGTGACTGACCCTACAGCGTCTCACACCAAGTGACTGACCCTACAGTGTCTCACACCTAGTGACTGACCCTACAGCGTCTCACACCAAGTGACTGACCCTACAGCGTCTCACACCAAGTGACTGACCCTACAGTGTCTCACACCTAGTGAACAGGAAGCACTGTGTCTTTCATTCACAGAGAAGTGTGCTCAGACATTTTTATGCACAAAGTAGCTAGAGATCTTTAATGCTCCAAAACCATACACAGCTTTCTTGTATATTACGATATTACTTGTATATCACTTCTCACTCTCCCCCGGGCAACAATTGTAGCGTTATAGGCCCATATTTACTAAGAAGTGCTACTCCGTACAAGACCATCCGGCGCTGGAAGATACGCTATGGCACATTCAGGTGAAGGTATCTTACAGCGTAGCCCTGCTTAATATTCATGGCCTAGAAAGCTTTGCCACTCCTTACTGCGCCACTGAATTAGTTTTTTCTATCTTTACTATGCGCAAATAACTTTTAGACATGGATTTTGCATTCTAGGAAGGGAAAACACTGGCAGAATGGGTGGATCACCCTGGCTGCGTTATGCTGGTGTTTAGTCTTTTTTTTTTAACAATACCTTTGATTAACAGTTTAGCAGAAGAAACGAGTGACCCGGCTTGGAAGGTGACAATGCCAGAGTCATTGGTCCCCAGGTTTTGCAATGTTAGGGTGTGAACGTTGCCGCTGTGCTCTGCTATCTCGTTCAGATAAGTGTTCTGCAGGAGGGTACCATCCAGCCACCATTGCACTCTCCTCCCACCCGCGGTGGAAAGCTCACAGGAGAACGTGGCTGTCTGCCCCGCAAAGACGTCCGTGTTCTTTAAACCCGACACTATCTCTATGTTACTCTCTGGCGACAGGTTCCAGAAAGGGAAAGAAACGTTAAAAGCAATAATAATAACTGTAGCAACCAGTGGACGTTCTCAGAATAAGGCTTGTGTGAAGGCCTGGAGGTGTCAGGGTCAGCAGCGTAGGCTCATTGGGAATATACAGTGGTACTGCCGAGCTCCATCCCATATGAGAAGGAGCTCAGGTCCATCTCTCCAAGTCTCAGTGTCCTGCTGAGACACTGAACTATTGTGAATAAGAATACACCCCATAAATCGGACTGGTACTTATCATAGATGGCGTGAACTTTATAGTCCACCTTCTACACCATCATCACTGAACACACATACTGTACACTCTATACATTTCAGTAACGTGCAGAACTTATCTAAAGTGGATTTAAAGAAAGTAAAAAAAACATGCAAACCTTAAACCACCTTATGCATAATAATGTTCAAATTGGTATTATTCCTATGTACTGAGGCTCCTTAAAGGAGCCATGCAAGCTTCCCCAGATACAGACCTCCGTATAAACAGGGGGTCTCCGGAGCTGAGCCCAGTTAATCTCCGTTCCGGGACCCCCTGCTTCCTGAGATACTTATCTCCAAATGGGGTGGGTGACGGTATCTCTCTGCAAGTTTAAAGCCCCCCGTCACAAGGGCCAATAGGAAATCGCACAGGATGACGTCACGGCCTCCTATTGGCCCCCAGGACGCAGCAGCTTTGAAAAACGGCCATCAAGTGATCCCTGCACCCCCTACGGAGGTCTGTATCTGGGGAAGCAGGGGGTCCTGCAATGAACGGGTCTCAGCTCTGGAGACCCTCTGCTTCAAACCTATGTTAAAAAATGTGCCTGCTTGCATTATCTCTTTGATGCTAAACTGAAAACGTCTGTGACAGACATGCATTACTCAAGAAAATGTATTCCTTGCTTTAAAAAGGTACTGAATTATTCGTACATGCAAGCACGTTACATGTGATGCAAGCACGCTACATGTGATGCAAGCAACACATAGAGACTGGTACAACAGGTTCGGTCCCTGATCCTCCCATGCAGGACAGTGACTTCCTGAGGCCCAGCTTTGGCACGCCTTCCCTCCCATTCTATCACACATTATTCATAGGCATGGGAGTCAAGCTGTCCTAAAGCTTAGCATCCCATTGGCTTATGTATGCAGGACGTAAAACATATGTTATGCATTATACCCAAACTCAGTCCTCAAGGGCCACCAACAGGCTAGCTTTTATGGATATCCCTGCTTCAGCACAGGTGGCCCAATCAGTGTCAGCCCCAGCACAGATGGCTCAATCAGTGTCAGCTTCAGCACAGGTGGCTCAATCTGTGCTGAAGCAGGGATAGCCATAAACCTTATCTGTTGGTTGCCCTTGAGGTCCGCCTTTGAGACCCCTGCATTATACGAAGAAAGAAGCGCCTCGTTAGAAAATCCAGCCAAACATGCTTAAAAAAAAACTATTTTCTCGAATGAGATGTAAACAACAAAATAACAGCAGACCTCCTAGGTAAAACAAATGAAAGTATTACAGCACAAACAGATGCCGTCTTTTATTTCCACATGCTGTACTGTATGTGTACAAACCTACATCTACATCTGAACAACATATTATTCTATATGTCAATAAGAAGGTAAAGAGTCACTGATCCAAGCTTCCCAGCTCAAATACTGGGGCAAGGTTACTGCACAAAATCAGCATCCGGTTTATTAAAGGAGAAGTCTCATTGCTTTCAATTAGACTTTTCCCTCAAATCCAATGCTATTTTTGCAGATGTTTTGCCGCACTTTCACAGCCAGAACACTTTGACTAATAACCCCATGGCTGTCAGATGGGGCGACAAAGCACTGCGAAGCAGACCCATCTGCCAGCCATAGGGTCGAGAAACCAGCAAATAAGGAGAGTATTCCATTACCTTGAACAAATACGGAGGCCGCGGTCTGCGTGGTGTCAGTGCTGCAGGTGTAAGGGCCGCCATCTTCCAGATCCAAGTTGTGAACCAGAAGTTCAACAATGGTGCCACTTTGTCTCATCTCATACTTATCACTGGGCTGTAGGACCACTGCCCCCTTTCTCCACTCAACAGGAGCGTCAGGCTTGGACACCTCGCATTGTAGTGCTGCTGTTCCCCCCTCCTCTGATTCAATATTATGAAGCTCTTGTTTGAAGAGCACAGGGGTGGCTGAAACAAAACAATATTTTGTAGCGTGTGGTTTAGACCGCTTTTCTACCCATGTTCCATGCTGCATACATTGTATCTGAAACATAGGGTGTAACACCACCCGTGCAAATATCCCTACTGTAACACCCCAATTACTATATCTTAAAGATGCCATGCTTCCACATGGGATCCCCACTTTAAATGTCAAATGGCCACAGGCTTCCTTGTTCATAGACCAATCAGCAATAATGAACATGGTATGCTTGCTGTGAGTTCTACAGAACAACTGGGATTGCAAAACTTTGATTCTCAATATCTATAGAACACAGAGCCACGCTGGAGCGCCTGTCACTGTCTCTGCCACTGTCACTGTCTCTGCCACTGTGTCTGTCACTGTCTCTGCCACTGGGTGAAGCCGCTTTAAATCCCAGTGCTGGCTCTCCTTGTGACTTTGGTGTCACTTACCTTCCTGTGCCTCTGGCACCAAAACTAGATTGTAAGCTCTGCAGGGCAGGGAAAATTGGCTAAAAAAATTCATATATGCTTCAGGGAAAGCGCTTTTCTTTCACCCCCGACCCCCTAGATCTGATAAAGTTAAACCAATGAATAACTGTACACACAATGTTGCACGGGTCTGCACAGAACCATAAACGGGTCACACATAACTGTAGGTAGCACACTGTATAAGGCTTTTGTAAATCCTAGGTTCACGGATGACATTTTTAGAGCAGCTCCCTATTCATCTTCAAATTGATTCAACATTGTGACGGCTGAACCCAGAGCAGGGAGCAGCAGTACACAGAAAAATCTGGGGGTGCTATCGCTGACCTTCTCAGGTCACCCCGGAACTTACCCTTCACTGTAAGTGTCGCTGTGGTTTGCTGATCTCCAGAATCACACGTGTAGTCTCCGGCGTCCTGAGCCTCCACACGATAAATGAGCAGCTCGGCGACTGAGCCCTCCTGCCGGATCTCATACTTGTCACTGGGCTGCAGGGCTTGCACTCCTTTCCTCCACTCCAACCGGACATCGCGTCTAGTGACCTCGCACCGAAACACAACGGTGCGTCCTTCCTCGCCTTCTTCGTTTTGGAGCCAGCGTTGGAAAAGCGCAGGCAAAGCTTCAAAACAAACACACTCTTTTTACCCACGCTGAACATACAGCAGTTTCTACAAATACACTCGAGGCATTAGGTCCCCCAGGCTGGGCATGCTCCGTGTTCTGCGTATTTTGGGGTGAATTCTTTGGCTATTACTTAAGTTGTTACATTATCCCAGGGGTGTTCAACTCCAGTCCTCAAGCCACCCACAACATGTCAGGTGTTCAGGATATCCCTGCATCCCGACAGGTGGCTCAATCAGTCCCTGCTTCAGCACAGTTGGCTCAGTCAGTCCCTGCTTCAGCACAGGCTGCTCAGTCAGGCCCAAGTTCAGCACAGGTGGCTCAATCAGTCCCTGCTTCAGCACAGTTGGCTCAGTCAGTCCCTGCTTCAGCACAGGCTGCTCAGTCAGGCCCAAGTTCAGCACAGGTGGCTCAATCAAAGGCTCAGTCAAAGATTGAGCCTATGATTGTGCCACCTATGCTGAAGCTGGGATATCCTGAAAACCTGACCTGTTTGGGGGAGGGGAGGCTGGAGGACTGGAGTTGAGCCCCCCCTGCATCATAATATATTCAGTCCTCAAGCGCCACCAAAAGGCCAGCTTTTCAAGAAGAACAGATTGCATTAAAACGTTATTAACTCAGCTCTAATTATCACTAAAACAACTTGCTTGGGTACGTCGGTTGCACTGAAAATCTAAATGGTTGGTGCCTCTCAAGGGCTGATACTGGCGGAGGGCCCCAATATACAGTAATAGTGCGTACATCAAATTAATGTGCCTTTATGAAAACGTGTGTTCTTACTCATTAGGAATTGCAGCACATATATGGCTAGGGTATGGTATTATAGTATAGGTGGAAAGTATTATTAGATACTGTATGCTGGATACGTTGCAGTCAGAGATGATGCAATGGTTGGTGTGAATGTCTATTCAGGGTTAAATACTGGTTATTGATATGGCAAGAGATGAAAATGAAATGTGTCCTGTTCAGGTTTCATGGAGTAAACAGAACAGAAATCTCCTTTTTTAAGACATAACAGATTTTAATTATGTTAAAAAAATAAAATAATTTCAAATGGAAAATCCTCTGACCGAGTGACTTTCGGTTCCAGACAAATGTACCTTTGTATTTGCTGCTTATTTTTGCCCCTTAGGGAAATCAACACTGCCACCAAATCTGTCTCAATCCCATAGACCAATAAGAAGCTACAATGTCATTGGGACATGACATTGTGGATTCCTATTGGATGATCCTGGTAGCCATCTTGATTTTTTTTGTAATTCACCTGTAAATACAAAGGTAAAATTCTCATGAAACTGGGGATCTCTCGTGCGGAGAATAGGGCAGCTCTACGTGGAAGGCAAAAACCCTCAAAAATCAACAAAGCATTTTATAAAGCTTCACACCTTGAATATGGAGTACAATTTGGGGCACCACTCCATAGACAAGACATGGAACTAGAAAAATTGCAGAGAAGAGCCACCAAATTAATAAAGGGGATGGACAATCTAACTTATGAGGAGAGACTAGCTAAATTAGATTTACCTGTATTTACATTAGAAAAGAGTAAACTAAGAGGGGATATGATAACTAAATACAAATATATTTAAGGGCAATAAAAGGAGCTTTCTAAAGAACAAGGGCAGTACAAAGGACTCTGGGCCATCCCTTGAGGTTGGAGGAAAGGAGATTTCACCAGCAACAAAGGAAAGGGATTTTTACAGTAAGGGCAGTTACAATGTGGAATTCATTACCCATAGAGACTGTGATGGCAGATACAATAGATTTGTTTTTAAAAAAAAATTGGACATCTTTTTAAAAAGGAAAGGTATACAGGGATATACCAAATAAGTAAACATGGATAGGATGTTGATTCAGGGAGTAATATGATTGCCAATATTTGGAGTTAGGAAGGAATTTATTTTCTCCTTATGAGATATCATTGGATGATATGTCACTGGGGGTTTTGTTTGCCTTCCTCTGAATCAATATACTGTAAGTACGGATGTAGGATAAGTATCTGTCGTCTAAATGTAGCATAGGTTGAACTTGATGGACGCATCTCTTTTTTCAACCTCAATTACTATGTAACTGTGTAACTATGTAACATCTGGGTGGATTCACGTTTATTTTACATGCTTCCTTCCCAACAGCAATCCTGACCCATCTGATAGCCCAAGTGAGCAGGTGCCGTATCTATAAATCTTAGGTGGACCATCTATATTCAATATGTCCCGGACAGGCAGCCACATAGGGATTACACACCCTGAAGACAGCTTATTAAAATATAAAGAAGAAAAGTTACTGCCGCCCCCAAAATATTCTATGTATTTTTTCGGCCCGTACTTCAGTCTTTAAAAAGAAGTATAACCTAAATGCATCCCTGGTTCAGCCTACAAATACCGTCCTTACCTTTCACTTCCAGTTTAGCTGATGTTTTTTCCCCTCCCGCACTGCAGATGTATTCTCCGGAGTCTTCAGACGTCAGGTCCTTGATGCGCAAGGTGTGGGCAGGTCCTTCCACGCTGATTTCATGCCTCCCTTCCGGTCTGATTAGTGTGGCTCCTCTTCTCCATTCCACGGGGACATTAGGCTTCGAAAGCTCGCAGCGTAGCACAGCCTCGCCCGTCTCCTCTGCTTCAACCCCCTGAAGTTGCTTGGTAAAAATCAAGGTCACGGCTGTGGAAAAGAGCAAAGATATGTCCTTTGTGTTGCCAATTATGATAGTTATTTTGCCAGTTATTTTTTTTAATTAGAGGAGTTCAAATAGATTAAGTTAATACTAAATCAGGGCTGCATACAGTACTACATGAACAGTTATCCAGCAATCTTATCGGCTATACGTGTTGCTACATACAGAACGCACAAGACCGGTCTCTCCTCTTAAATAATACAAAGAACTTCTTGAACGGATCAATCCATCTAAAATTCATGGGAGAGCCTTTGGTTATTTGAAACGGAGATCCAAGCAGGTGTAGGTAGAAAACGGGAAGTAGGAGAAAAAAGAGCAATCACGAGAGAACCCCCAATAAAAAAAATTATTTTATTGCCGCCACATGGACAAGGTAATAAAAAAAAAACGCACCACCTACGCGTTTCGCCCTTACAAGCGCTTTATTAAGGTGTAACTTGTTATTTGAAACGGAGCCTGCTTTATTCTGCGTTTGCAAAGCCAACCAGTACTTGGACATGATGTAACATTATGGATTCCTGGGGTCTATTTATCACAGTTTTCTGGGCACAAAACTGAGGTCAAACTGACCCAAGCAAAAACAGAAAGGGTTCCACGTATCAAAAAATAGCAGTTTGCACCAAACACGGAGCGCCTACATCACCGAGTCACCGACACGTGCACGAATCTTTCTAATCTTGAGTCTTACAGTTGGCGCAGATCTCTTCGGAGCAGAGGCTGAGACCACTTGGCGGATTTATTGGGCGCAGAGAGAGAGAGAGGAAAACTGCACCAGTTATAGGCAACCTTTTACACAGCTCATTATAATACTGCGCTGAATCTCTCCTCCCCCAACTCATCTTACGCTAAGGCTGTATCCTCTGTGCCGCTGACCGCGCTCATGCTTGAGAGCGGTGACGTCACCAACTCTCCAAGCATGAGCGCTCGGCTGTCCGGCATATTTTTTTTTTACGCGCAAAAAGGGCGGGGGGGAGGGGGGTGTTCCGTGGCCGAGCGGTGACTGGCGCTGATTGGTTGAGGAGGTCATGTGACCCTTCAGCGCACCTGAAACACAAATTAATCTGTCTCGGCAAGTGCCTAACGCCCGCGAGCGTATGGGCACGGGCGTGCGCAGCGTGAGCATGGCTGCACAGATTTGAATTTGTTGTGCTGACCGTTGATGCAGAGTCACACAGAGTAAAAAAATTAAGCAATTTGCAACAGTTTTGGAGCACAGTGTGTGCGACACAGGGTACATATCTTCCATATTCCTTCCAGTGGGATTCAATGTCTTCCATCAATCTGGTGCTGGGTTTTTGTGCCCCGGCCTTGCAGCTGTGGGACTTTGCTCAGAAGATCACTATGAACTACTATCTATGAAATAGGTTATACAAACCCTCTTCAGTAATACTAAAAGAAAAATGTGCTGAATTTCATCTTCCGAGGCTTACAAAATGTTATTTATTCTGTTGATTTCAGGGCATCTGAAGGCAGCTTTACCCGTTTTATCAGCTTGCAGTAAGCTGCGAGTGCTGTGAATATTTGCTTTGTCAGTCAGGGGTTTCTCCCCCGGGTGGGAATTTGTGAGGCTCGTCCGTCGGTCCCGCCCCCGTGACGGGACGGGTGACGCACGCCGCACTACCAGGCTGAGGTACACCGCACGCTCCGAGATGCGTCCCGTGACGAAGCGCCTAATGTGCGCCGCTCTGCCAGGCAGGGGGACACCGCACGGACCTCGCTCAGGCTTCGCCCTCGTGACGTCACAGGTGAGGCACAGCGCACGCAAGCTACGCGCAGGCTACCTTGGGCACACGAGGGGTTAATTGCTTCAGCAATTATTTCACACCTGCACTTCTCCCGCCCCGGTTTACCGGTGGACTGAATATGTCTAGGGGCGGTTCTTCATTACCCTGCAGCTCTGTGCTGCCCTACCATTGGCTGCCTCTTCCTTTAAATGCTCAGTCAGCCCTGCTGCAAACTGGCTGAGCATAAACCTGTTTGTGTACTAGTGTTTGCCTCAAACACCCTGCTGCCCTGTTGCTGCCTTGTCTTGCTTATCCTGTTCCTGTTTTGACCTCGGCTTGTATCTGGACCTCCGCCTCTCTCACCCTTGACCTCGGCGTGCATTATGACTTCTACCTTCTATACCCCTGGACCCCGGCACCGCATAACGACTATCCGATCTCTCCAATCCTAGACCACGGCAAGTACCTCGACCATTCTGACTTCTCCTACCCTGACACGGCTACACGACTACCACTCTGCACTCCGGACGTGGCTGCCCAGTTGTAGGTCGGTGGTTACCAACATCCCCACCTCAGCCTTGCGGTCCCGTTTTGTTTGTGGTGAGCACTCGTTACAGAATTCATTTATTATAATGAATAATAAACAGGATTACCTTTAACCTCGAGCTGCGCTGCGGTTGTGTTCTGTCCTACTCTAAAACTGACGAGGCCCGTGTCTTCTAGAGACACCTTCTTTAAAGTCAACGTGTGAACCGTCCCTCCCTTAACAGATATCTCATTCATTTCGTTGGGCTGTAGAGGTACGCCAGCCAGGTACCACTGTACGTCTGGAACCTTCTCTCGGGACACTTTGCATTGGAAGACCGCGTCTTCTCCTTCCTCCACAGTAATGTTCTGCAGCTGTTCAACTATGAACGGTTCTGGTTCTAAGAAAGAAAGAACAATTGTTGGGTTAGATCAGCGGTGGACAACTCCAGTCCTAAAGGGCTGTAAGGATATTCCAGCTTCATCACAGGTGGTTCTGTGTCTCTCTCTGTCTCTGTGTGTCTCTATGTCTGTCTCTCTCGGTTTGAGCTTCCTGCCACAAGTAACATGGCTGCTTCAGGCCTCCAAGGTGGAGCTTCCTCAGTTTTACCCTCCTACAGTACAGCCGGTGGCTGATTGGCTCGCAAAGTGGGCGGGGCCCGATAAGGCGAGTATGTACTTTTCAACTTGACTTTATTGAAATAAACATCGCCTTATACAAAATAAGATATGAAAATAAAAATGCCTACTCTAATAACACGTTAAAATCAGAATATCCGATACAAAAATGTAAGTCCACAGAGAGTGTCAAAGACAGATATCACAAAATGGCATAGCATCGTAATATGTGCAAATAAGACTGATAGAGGGTCATGAGAAATTCCTCACCTGACCGTGTCATGACGAACTCTTCTTGATCCTCATCAACTCTTATTTGCACGTATTATTTTATTATTTTGGCTCCTTATTTGGTATAATAAATGATATTGTGAGTGCTCCCCTTGTGGGACCTTGTTTCTCTCTCCCTGTGAGATCTAATGTCAGTGCGTATATGAGTTAAGTTCCTGGATGCACCGCAGTATTAATATATTTGAGAATACACTTCCACTGCTTGACTTCATTGAATATATTAGCTAAAGTGCTGGCACCTGTGTTGTGTTAGTAAAGTGAAGAAGCCATAGAAAACATTCTTGATCATTCGTAACGGTCGTTTCACAATTTTAAATATGTTTACCAGCTTGTTACATTAATGTCTAACGGCAAAAATCAAAACAATGCATTTTGCAGAATATGGACCAAATATTGTTTCTGTTCGAAGCCCATCGCTAACTGAAGAAAGAAAGCACAGCAACTCCAAGGATGCAGTAATCAAGTCATTTTTAGAAAAACCTCAATAGCAATGATACAAAAAGGCACATTTCCAGCAGCATAGGAATAGCAGACTATTGAATAGTTCATATGGCAATAAAGCAATTAATACAACAAAAAAAAATGGAGACCCCCAGAAATGTAATTCTTCCTTAAACCTCTTTTGTGAGATGGTTAAAAGGCAACAGAGAAAAAAAAGGCTAAATGTCGCAAACTAGAACTTTAAAGCAGCAGTCTGCTATTTATTTTTATTTCATTTGTCCCCTTTAATATGTGCATCAATACAATCCACACAATAATAACTAATTGGCTAAGTTGCCTTTCAATCCGTTCTCCTGTATTCGATTCGGCTCGGGGGTTTACTAAATGGCTGTCAATGCAGCAGAAGAGGACCAAAGATGCAAGGTTCTGTGGGGAAGATCATGAGACCAGGCAGTCACTAGATACAATTGGTGCACTGCTAGAGAGAGGGCAGGGCTCAAAATGAGGTGTGCCAGAGCCTGTTTCAGAAGAGGAAGGGGATGTGACTTTGTAAATGGTTGCTATAGAAAAAAAAACGGCTTGTTACATTATAATACATTTAAAATGTCATTCAGTTATTTAAAAAAAATGTTACAAGTATTTTCTCATAGTACAGAATTGATTTATTTATAAAAAAACACACGTAGCATATTTCTTGGTCAGCAGCTTTAATGGCAATTATAAAGATATATAAATAATATATTTTATTATTATTAGAATATATGCTGTTGCTACAAAATGTTATGTATTCTGGGTTTAATATAAAATAATATGATGATGTGCATACCTTTCACAAAGACAGTAGCTGTTGATTGCTGGTCTCCTGTATCGCAGGCATACTCTCCCGCGTCGGACTGCTGAAGTTTGTGTATATGAAGCTCCACCACATGGCCTGCTTGCTTCATGTCATACTTGGACCCCGGCTTGATCGCCACTCCAGCTTTCTGCCACTGCACGGAGGCATTGAGCTGAGAGATCTCAGCACGCAGGGTGACTGTTCCATTCTCTTCCCCTTGCTCATTCTGCAAAGGTTGTGTAAACTGCACTGGCAGAGCTGGAAATAATGAAAGGTACAGTAGGTACTATAGGCAGTGATATGTTTTATGGCTTGAATCAAGATGATTAACTCTCTACCAAGGGTGGCCAACTCCAGTCCTCATGGGCCACCAACAGGTCAGGTTGTAAGAATATCCCTGTCTCAGCACAGGTGGTGCAGTCTTTGACTGAGTCACTGATTAAGCCAGCGGTGCGCAAACTGGGGGGCGCAACCCCCAGGGGGGCGCGAGACTGCTGGCGGGGGGGCGCGGGGTTTACAGAGGCCCCGCGCGCTTCCCGAAGGCACTTAAATTAAGTGCCGGGGAAGCTGCAGGGCCTCTGTAAAACTTTATTTACCTAGGTTCCGACGGCTTCCTTCGTCGCCATGGCAACTCGGCGTCACAATGACGCCGCGAGGTCATGTGACGTAACGTTGCTATGGCAACGTGACGTCATGACGCCGGAGCGCAGGTAAGTGGGGGTTAGGGGGGGGGGGGCGCGGGAGTGAGGGGACCGCCGGCAGGGGGGCACAGGGAAAAAAGTTTGCGCCCTCCGGGATTAAGCCACTTGTGCTGAAGCAGAGAAATGCTTACAACCTGACCTGTGGGTGGCCCTTGAGGACTGGAGTTGGCCACCTCTGGTCTATACTGAATTTTTAGTGCCTCAACAATAAAGTTAAGTCAAAATCAAGTTGGAAAAAAGAAATAACATTGGTAACCGGCTATAAAGGTTTCATAGGGAGCTCACTTTCAAGTCGGCCAGAGTGCTCTTCAAAAGCCAACCAGAAATGCCCTGGAGGGCAGGCGTTAGGGGAAGGTCTGGAGTAGGGAACAGCGGGAGTAGAAGGGAATGATAGGGCAGGCAGTAAGCTGGACCAAGAAAGTGTACAGCAAGGTAACACCATCTAAAAAATAGATATGTAGGAACCAAGATGTTTTGCCATACCTGCAAGTGAGACACGAACAATGAGCAACCTGGAAGGGGAACGTGAGTGGATAAGGCCATATGAGAATAAGTAGCAAGACATTTTACCAAGGCCAACAAGAATGAAATGTCTAAAGGTGTAAAGGCAAAGGAAAGCCAGGACAGCAAAGGCGACTCCCTAAACTATAAATGCAGGGGCTTTATCTTTCCTGATGTCATGTTAGGACTCATGAAGTTGTTGTGTTCTCCTGATCATTGGACAAGTCTTCATCAGAAAGTGGAAATCTTTTCTCTGCCCTCACCTTTCACAAGCACAGCCGCCGTGGTCTGCTGGTCTCTGGTATCGCAGGTGTAGTCCCCAGAGTCCTGCGGCTGAGCGCGGTGTATTACTAACTCCACGGTTTTTCCTTTCTGTTTTATTTCGTACTTGTCACCCGACTGCAGCTGGACTGGCCCCTTTCTCCACTGCACGGGGGCGTTGGGCTTTGAGAGTTGAGCCCTCAGGGTGATAGTGGAACCCTCCTCACTCTTTTGGCTTTCAAGTTCTTGATCAAAAAGTACTGGTATGGCTACAGGTATGTCAAACGCAGAGGAAATAAAGTCAGGATTGGAAACCACGATGGAAACAAGAAGATATCTTATAGGAAATATGGATAGCATTGTAATCGCTCCCTGTTTCTATTCTTTGATCTGTCCATTTAATACACCAGAACAGCCCCAAAACACTGGAATTTTTTTTTACATTTCACAGGTAGGACATCAAAACTAAAAATATTAATAAAAGGTAAAAAAACAAAACAAAGTGAACTGTACAAAGGAGAAAGTACGGGAGAGAAAATGAACGGGACGGCGACAAAGGTTAATGAAAACTGCTTTCTATTTTCTTTTGTTTGAATGGTTTCTTATTGTTAACCTTTTGGAAGTGCAGATTCAGCATAGGTTGTAATTATTTTTAATGGTCCAAGTAAAAGTGCACTCACAGTGTAAGAATATAAGCGCCACGGGTGCTCAGCGACAGTAGTTCACGGAACCACCGATGTCTTAGAAGATGAAGAATTAGTCCATTTAATACTATGCAATAGCATAGGAGTGCTTCCTTTTCTTTATCTTCTACTCTTGTTAATGGACCAGCAAGAGAGAGTTTGAGTCCCAAGTCTACATATACATGAGATCTTTAAAGTTTCTTACCTATAAATATCTCTCTTATTGGCTCATTCAAAGTTTTCACAACCAAAGTAAATGTACACTTCTCCAGGTTAAATTTGGCTACTAAATATAGTTGCCAGGTGTCTTCTCCAAAAATACTGGACACAATGGTGAAAGGCGCGACATACCTGAGAGACACGCACACACCCTCTCTCTTCGTGCTGTTTCCTCCTCTCCTTGATTCCACCCCCAGGCTCCTGACACCACCTCCTGATTGGCTACATTACCCAGCAGCTGCGAATCAGGATGGAGGAAGCTACCCAGCCCCCTAGCAACAGCCTGTTCTCTCCCGCAGCCCCCCAAGCCGGTCAGGTCCCTATGTCCAGAGAGGTAATAGCGGACACCTACATGCCCAGCACCTCTAAACTTTTAACGGGACAGAGTGTCCAATTACAGGACAGTCCGATTCAATACTGGACACCTGGCAACCCTACCACTAAATATCTAAACTCGGATGATTTAGAAAGGATGACGGCAGTACCTGATACAGTTAATGTTGCCGTTGTATGCTGGTTTCCAATATCGCAAGTGTATTCTCCGGAGTCTTCCGGTTCCAGGTGATGAATCTGCAGTGTCTGGACGGCGCCGTAATCTCTCATATCATACTTGGCACTGGCAGAGATGCGCTCGGTGCCTCTGCTCCATACCACCGGGACATTGGGCTGTGACAGCTCACACTGCAGCAGGGCTGTGGCGTCTTCTTCCAGGTCAACGTTTTGCAGCTCTTTGGTGAAGATTGGAAGTGGGGCTGGAATGGCCAAGATATTGAATGTGAGTGTTATACAAGCTACACTGGGACCTGTTTTGTACAGTTCAGTTTCACTTCCGGGTCATCACCCCATAACCTCTAAATGATTTCTTTATTTATAAAATGTTTTACCGGGCAGTAACACATTGAGAGTTACCGCTCGTTTTCAAGTATGTCCTGGGCACGGAGTTCTGATGGCAACACATGGTTATGTTAAATGCACAACGGTTATATGTTATATTTACAGACATTTCATGGACCGTCAGAGATAATATATGTTATGGGCGACAGTTACAGACCAGATTAAAATGTGAGACAGCTGGAGTTTTTAAAGAACCTAGACTGTATATACACTGTATACATTGCAATATCTGCCGTTTCCTCATTTAAGTGGAGGGCTGATGCGCTAGGCCAGGGGGCTCAATCCCAGTCCTCAAGACCCCCCAAAAAGGTCAGGTTTTCAGGATATCCCAGCACTCTGATTGAGCCACCTGTGCTGAAGCTGGGATATCCTGAAGGCCTGACACATCTTTTTATTGGTTTTTTTTATATCTATTTATTCACAATTTTAACTAGAGGGTAAAATATATATTCCTGGCAATTTGTACGGGTTACAAAATATCCAGAACTCTCAGTACAGCCACCTCAGTAAATTGAATTGAAAGCAAAAACAGCCACAAAATGAAAGTGATATTAGTTCTGGAGCAAAAACTAAATGAAACCACCTAACATGTCAGCAACTCCCAGACATGCTGCCATGAAGACTGGATGTTCGGAGTGTAAGTCAGGCTGTCTAAACACACTGTACCCTACTCTCTTCCCACATATTCTCCTTTCCACTCTCCCATTTGTGCGCCTGTTAAAGGACTGACTTCACTTGCACGGAGAAAACGTTCCCATAAACAGCTTACAGCAGGGGTGCGCAAACTGAGTGGGGGCGCAAAATGTTCTTAGGGGAGAGGGGTGCCATACCGAGCCCCGCGCTTACAGAGGCCGCGCACTTTTTGCCACAACATTTAAACTGATTTCCGGGGGGAGGGTGCGGGGCCCTCTCTAACTACCTCTTACCTTCTCTCCGGCTTCTCCTCCTGCATCTTCTCATACCGTCGCCATGACAACGCGGTGTCAAATGACCACTCATTGCCATGACAGCTCGATGTCACATGACGCCGTGACGTTGCAGAGACGAGGAGATCCCGGTAAAAGGGCGGGGGGGGGGGGGGGGAGGGCGCGCGACTTAAAAAGTTTGTGCACCCCTGACCTAGAGTAGCACAGATTTTGCCGTATTCCTTCAGATACAAACTCTTGCAACTCCCATGGCTTATCCTCGGATAGCAAGTTCTTTTTCTTTTTTTTTTACTTCCTCCGATCACTAGGAGCGTGTTACCTTTAACCGTAAGATCTGCTGTGGACGTGTAGGGTCCCACCCGGCAGGTGACACTGCCCGAATCCTCCTGTGTCACATTGCTCAGCTTCAGGGTGTGAACCGTGCCGCCCTCCACCGAGATCTCGTTCATTTCATTGCTCTGCAGGGTTATCCCCTGAAGTTTCCACTCCACGTCGCCGGCGTCCGCATGGGACACCTCACACCGGAACAAAACGTTCTCTGCGGCAAAGACTGACACATCTTTAAGGCCGTGAACAATAGTGACATCTGGGGCTGGATAATAAAACACAAAAATACATCTTTGTTGACAATATGTCATTGCCAGCGCGCTGTGACCGCAACAGTTGCGTTTCTCCTGGATTTTGTTTTTCATAATGTGATACTTTAAATTGGACCAACTGTGACCCTCATTACTATCTCACTAACTAATGACCATGGTGTAATTATGCCTTATTTCCCATGTATTCAAATGTATACTATTTGTGCTGTATGTGTCCATAGGTGAAACAGATGGAGAGGTTTGATAAAGGGGTTTGAAGACGAAGACTGCTTTGGCCTTCCTCTCCCTGACATTAGTAAAGGAGGGCCCCGGGCATGCAGCGGGTTCTGTTCTAAGGGCCCGCCACAAAGCGAAAATCACTGGAAAGCAGAACCGGCGATTTTTGGTAGGTGCGCATGCGCAGACTGGCAATGCGCCATTCTACTCATGCGCAACCTCGGCAAACCCCCCCATTCTGCACATGCGCGACCCCGGCCCATTCTGCGCATGCGTGACCTCGGCCCGGCCCGTTCTGCACATGCGCGACTTTGGACTGGCCCATTCTGCGCATGCGCAGACATGGCGGCCCCCTTCTCAGTGCCGCCGTAACGGCGGATTGACGAAAAGCCGGCGCCGAGAAGAGGGGCCTTGCTGTACCGTATATATAGAGCGCAGCATAAATACATCGAATTTGCCAGGAGAAAATAATCACTTGGCCAAACTAGCCGGCCCATTTTCCTTTCCATGTTTGATCCTTGGCTTTCTTTCATATTTAGGAAAGACTCCCAAACATTTTGTAATTCCCTTGCAGCATTACCCCTTACCACCTCTGCTGGGTGGCTACTCCACAAATCCACCACCCTTCTCTGTGAAGCACTTCCTCGCGTTTCCCCTTAGCCTGAAACCCTCCAGCTTCAGAGCACGCCCCCTTGTCCCAGCACTCCTCTCTCTCTCTGAAATATGCTTCCCCCCTCCACAGTATTGAAACCCGTTATATATGTGAAAGTTGCTATCATATCTCCCTCTCTCCCCCAAGCTGTATATATATAGGTCCTCCTAATCTTTCCTAATAAGCATATATAAAACAGAGCAGAGTGCCCTAGAAGGAGGAGGAAGGTTAGTTGGTGTGTAAAACTCCGTCCTGCAGCATGGTACAGCAGAAGTTACAATATCTATGTATAAACACAGCATTGAATTAATCATTATCTGTAGCCTTCCAAATATCAGATAGTATTACAATGAAATGTCATTATTAATCACTTGCTCCATACGGTCATTTATGAAGCAATTGCTTTGCACCTTTTCTGCTCACACAAGCAGGAAACCCCTTACCTTTAACTTGTAGTGTTGCTGAGGTTTTCTTACTCCGGGCAACACAGAAATACTCCCCAGCGTCTTCCGGCTCCAGGCTGTGAATAACTAGCTCTCGGACAGCAGCTTCTTGCTTCATTTCGTATTTGGCGCTGGGCTGGAGCTTCTCTGGTCCTTTTCTCCACTCCACCGAGGCCTTCTTGGCCGAGACCTCACAACGGAGTCGAGCTGCTCCACCCTCCTCAGCTTCCACGTTCTGCAATTTCTGCAAGAACTGGAGGACTGCGAAGTACCAGAAAAGATGCCCGGCGTGAATTTTATCTTTTCAATATGCTATTTCTCTCTAATTATAAAACTAGTTTTTTTAAACAAATTATAAAAAAATTTCAACTGTAAAGTTTGTATGTTATATGCTGTGTATAATAGGACTAGCAAAAATTACAGTTGTAACGGTTCAAATATGCATATAAGTGACTCACATGAGGGTCCTTCATACATGATATGTACAGTAGTGTCCAGATCTTTCAAAACCTCATAGGTTTCTTTATCAAGTGTACTGGCACAACGGACCTACATGTGTCTAGGTCCGGCTACTAGAACTTTCAACTAAAGCTCGAGCATGCAAACAATTTTCAATACAAATAATTATATGTATGTATGAGTGTGTGTCTTTATTTATATAGTGCCATTAATGTACATAGTGCTTCACAGCAGTAATTCATGTGACAGTCATATAAATAACACATAATACAAATAACAGAACACGGGAATAAGTGATTCAGACATAAAAGTAACATTTAGGAAGAGGAGTCCCTGCTCCGAAGAGCTTACAATCTATTTGGTAGGTAGGAAGAACGCACAGAGACAGTAGGAGGGCATTCAAACAAAAGAAGGGAGCGCAGAGAAGACAGGACGTCAGAGAAATAGTTCAAATTTAATAACATACATAAAGCAACTTAAAAACTTACAGTTACTTTTCGCCACTTGATCAAACACATCCCCTCACTCCGCCGATACCAGCACAGCAAGATCCGCAGAGTCCCCCCTCCCCCAACTAACCCGGAACACCACGCAGTTGTGAAACCGGAAGTGTACCAGGAGCCGACAGATAGGGAGAAGCTGGTCCTCTCACTGGAGCCGCTGCCTAGCTATAGCAGCGCTCTCAATTGATTCTCTTTGGGGAGGTTCAAATGCCGAACTTATCCCCCGCTTGAAAGTAAATTACTTCTTGTGGGGACTGTATAATAACCCTCTATGCGTTTTGCGCTATGTTGCGCTACTTCGGGAGGTGGAGGAGCCTCCTGAAGAAGCACGAAATGCATAGAGGGTTATTATACAGTCCCCACAAGAAGTCATTTACTTTCAAGTGGGGGATAAGTTCGGCATTTGAACCTCCCCAAAGAGAATCAATTGAGAGCGCTGCTATAGCTAGGCAGCGGCTCCAGTGAGAGGACCAGCTTCTCCCTATCTGTCGGCTCCTGGTACACTTCCGGTTTCAACAACTGTGTGGTGTTCCGGGTTAGTTGGAGGAGGGGGGACTCTGCGGATCTCGCTGTGCTGTTATCGGCGGAGTGAGGGGATGTGTTTGATCAAGTGGCGAAACTTAACTGTAAGTTTTTAAGTTGCATTATGTATGTTATTCAAATTGAACTATTTCTCTGACACCCTGCCTTCTCTGCGCTCCCTTCTTTTGTTTAAATGTTTGCTGGTCCCGGTTGATCGCCGGAGATTATTGGAGCTGCGGGAAGAAGATGATAAGGCGGCTGAGGACTCCTGATAAGCGCGGTCTCATCGTTCTTGTTTATACAGTAGTAGAGCATTCTGGTAAGTGCGTCTGCAAGGGGCCAAGGTATATGTATCAGCCATGGAGCTACTCATATGCTTCGTTAAGCAGGTTTGTTTTAAGGTGGGTCTTAAAGGTGGATAGAGAGGGTGCTAGTCGGGTATTGAGGGGAAGGGCATTCCAGAGGTGTGGGGCAGTCAGTGAGAAAGACTTAAGGCGGGAGATGGCTTTAGATACAAAGGGGGTAGAGAGAAGACATCCTTGAGCGGAACGCAAGAGTTCGGATGGTGCATAGCGAGAAATTAGGGCTAAGCTGTAAGGAGGGGCAGAAGAGTGTAAAGCTTTAAAAGTGAGGAGGAGAATTGAATGTGAGATGCAGGATTTGATAGGAAGCCAGGAGAGGGATTTCAGCAGGGGATTCGCGGAGACAGATTTCGGAAAGAGTAGAGCGATTCGGGCTGCAGCATTAAGGATAGATTGTAGGGGAGACAGGAAGGCCGGACAGCAGGAGGTTACAGTAATCAAGACGGGAGAGAATGAGGGCCTGAGTCAGAGTTTTAGCAGTGGAGCAACAGAGGAAAGGGCGTATCTTTCTAATATTGCGGAGGAAAAAGCGACAGGTTTTAGATACGTTTTGAATGTGAGAGGAGAATGTGAGAGAGGAGTCGAGTGTGACCCCTAGGTAGCGTGCTTGGGCTACTGGGTGTATGACAGAACTTCCAACAGTAGTGGGGCCAGGTTTGGGATGAAATATGAGGAGCTCTGTTTTTGACATGTTGAGTTTAAGTCGGCGTAGTGCCATCCAAGATGATATCGCAGGGAAACATTCAGAAACGTTGGTCTGTACAGCAGGTGTAAGGTCAGGTGGGTGGGTGTCCTTAATAAGGTATTTCCACTGCTTCTGAAATAACAGAAAAAAAGGGCACACCAATTGCGCAGTATTCCACAGCAACAGACCCCTAACTGAAACTTGCAGAATCCTACTCACAGACTAGTGTACTACGTAATAAAATTTTATTAACACACTTAAAACAATAAAAACCACACTAACATTGTGCGGAGGTGAGTCAGACAACTCACGGATGCCCAAGCCTTATCATGGTCGCCCGGAGGTCGCCCCTGAAGGGGGGGGTACTGTAAGGATTATGGAGACACGCCGTTCACGGCGTGTCTCCCACTTACCTGCTGCCTCGCCTGACATCCTCGTGGCTCGCAGGGACGCCGGAGAGAGGCGCGCGAGTTCCTGCACAGTGCGCGCGCGCGCACGTTCTTCTTTCTCTTCTGCCCTCGGATCAGGGCGTGGGGCCGCGCACGCAGCCGCAGGCGCTGCTACACGGAGGCGCGGCCACACGGAGGCGCAACCGCCTCTTAAAGGTACAGTGAACAAAACTGTTGCTGCTATTGAATGCAGCCAGATTGCTGCCCTTTATGTCTCATCTCCTGGGACTCATAAGGGACCTATCCCTGCTGCAGCTGGCTCCTTCTACACACCCCTTTATGGCTGCAATCCTATTGGACCCTCACTCCTTTATATACCTGCCAAAATCACTGATTCTTTGGCTGAGCATAGTTCCAGTTGTCCTTACCATTCTCTGCCTCCCTAGTTCTATTTTTACAGACCTCCTCGTGTACCAAACGGCTTCCGCTACGTCTTCCTGTACCTCTGGCCTCCCGAACTCGGCACACGGCTACTCGACTCTCCGCATCTCTGGCATCCCGATCCTGGCTTACGGTAAACGACAACGTCCCTCTCTCTAACCCTGGATTTGGCAAACGGCACTCTCTACCAACCGTACCTCTCCTGCCCCGATCCGGAATCCCCGACCAATCTACTTTCAAGACGTGCCCTCGTGGCTGTGGGTGGTGTTCCTACCTTCCCACCTCAGCACCGTGGTCCCGTCTCGTTTGTGGTGAGCACATCCTAACAGTGGGTGAGTGACAGGGTGGGTGGGTAAGTGACAGGGTGGGTGGGTCAGTGACAGGGTGCATGGGTGGGTGACAGGGTGGGTGAGAGAATGGATGGGTGAGTGAGAGAGTGGGTGGGTGAGTGAGAGACTGGGTGGATGGGTGACTGGGTGGGGAGTGACTGGGTGGGTGAGTGACTGGGTGAGTGGGTGGGTGAGTGGGTGAGTGAGTGGATGGGTGGGTGACTGGGAGTGTGGGTTAGTGACTTAGTGACTGGGTGGGTTTTAGTGGGTGGGTGGGTTAGTGACTAGGTGGGTTAGTGACTGGGTGGGTGAGTGACTGGGTGGGTGGGTGAGTGACAGGGTGGGTGAGTAACATTGAGTGACAGGGTGGGTGGGTGACATTGAGTGACAGGGTGGGTGGGTGAGGGACAGGGTGGGGGGAGTGGGTGAGTGACTTGACTGGGTGGGTGACTTGAGTGACTAGGTGGGTGAGTGAGTGACTGGGTGGGTGAGTGACTGGGTGGGTGAGTGACTGGGTGGGTGGGTGAGTGACTGGGTGGGTAATTGAGTGACTGGGTGGGTGGGTGAGTGTCTGGGTGGGTGGGTGAGTGTCTGGGTAGGTGGGTGAGTATCTGGGTGAGTGAGTGAGTGACTGGGTGGGTGAGTGACTTTGAGTGACTGGGTGGGTGGGTGAGTGACTGGGTGAGTGAGTGGGTGGGTGGGTGAGTGACTGGGTGGGTGAGTGAGTAACTGGGTGGGTGAGTGACTGGGTGCCGATCCTGGCTTACGGTAAACGACAACGTCCCTCTCTCTAACCCTGGATTTGGCAAACAGCACTCTCTACCAACCGTACCTCTCCTGCCCCGATCCGGAATCCCCGACCAATCTACTTTCAAGACGTGCTCTCGTGGCTGTGGGTGGTGTTCCTACCTTCCCACCTCAGCACCGTGGTCCCGTCTCGTTTGTGGTGAGCACATCCTAACAGTAACCTGGCTCAATGACCTTAAAGGTTATTATACATGCTCCAATTGTATTGGATGTAAGCATAGTAAAAAGAGCAAAACATTCAAATCAAATGTAACAGGGGTAAGTTTTAACATCAGCACCTTCATTAATTGTAGGACCAACTTCTGCGTATATCTATTGGAATGCCCGTGCGGACTACAATATGTAGGCCGCACTGGGAGGCCCCTCAAAAGAAGGTTCGCCGAACATGTTTATAACATTAAGAGGGGCCTTGAGACGCATAGCGTCTCCAATCATTTCAAAATACACCATGGTCAGAACCCCGAGGGATTGGTATGTATGGGAATTGATAATCCCAAGGGCTGTTGGCGTGGGGGGGACAGATTAAACACAGTATCCAAACGTGAGAGTTATTGGATCTATGTGTTAAAAACTCTGTCCCCCCTGGGTCTTAACATTGAATTTGATCTGGCGGCCTTTTTGAAAGATACTTGAATAATTCTTTGCACTTTGTTTATAAGCTTGCTTTCATTATATGTCCAATCTGATTTTATTTATTTTTATGATCCTTAACAATTTTAATATCATTTTCATTTTAGGATCCCTAATATCTTCATGTTTTTTAACTTTTTTACATCTCCCTGCAATGTGTATTACTGTATATATTTTTAAGAGTTGAATGAATTGACCCATATGTAAATTCAACAATTGACCCCACCAGCATTCTGATGTGTAATTGCTGCATACTGTGTGTGACATAGGGTGTATTTCAATCGTAGTACCTCCCATTTGTAGGAAGGTCTCTTAAGTGGGGTATGTATTTAAGTGTATCATTAGCCAAGCTCCGGTATCCCCTGAGGAAGTGACATAGCATCACGAAACGCTTAGGGAGGAGGAGCTTGGTGTTTTTGACCCGATCCGGCTTCCTTAGTTCCAGACGCAGGGAGGACTTCCTGCACTGCTGACGTCACCCGCTTGCCAGTAGCGAGTGTTGCGTGCAGTGAGTCTCTCTGCTGCAGATCGGGGCATTTTCAGGTTGCGGACGGCATCCGTGAGTTGTCTGACTCACCTCCGCACAATGTTAGTGTGGTTGTTTTTTAAGGGTGAATTAAAAATTATTACGTAGTACACTAGTATTGTCCTATTCCTGTTCCACTGTCGGTGTATGCTGTATCGAGGACATCTCGATCAACATCGCCTACTTGAGGGAAATCCTTGTAGCCAGACCACGTGGGGTCCGTGGGGAGCTGTGCAGGAACGGACGTGTTTACAGATTCTCTCCCTGAATGTGTTCTTCATTCATTCTGTGAGTAGGATTCTGCAAGTTTCAGTTAGGGGTCTGTTGCTGTGGTATACTGCGCAATTGGTGTGCCCTTTTTTTCTGTTATTTCAGAAGCAGTGGAAATACCTTATTAAGGACACCCACCCATCTGGAACTTTAATCAACCAGTTCATCAACCCATCCAGAAGGAGCCTTGTATCAGAGACTATCTTTGTTTGATCACGGTATCTTGGACTGTTTATTAGCGCCGGTTAAACTTATTTGTATGTGTATTTGTTGTATCAGATTAGGAATGATCTGTAATTTGTTGTTCCCCTAGGCTGCTTTTTTCACTGTATTATTTATCACTAATTTTTGGTAATTAATATTTAATTGTTTTTCACCTATTGTAGGTTAGCGCTTTTTTGAGGGTTTATAATTGTTTGTTTGTTTAGGTGTAAGGTCAGGGGTTGAGAAGTAAATTTGTGTGTCGTCAGCATAGAGGTGATATTTGGACCCAAGAGATGTGATTCGGTCACATAGAGAGTGTGTGGAGAAAAAAGAGGAGAGGTCCCAGGACAGAGCCCTGGGGTACCCCCACAGAGAAATCGATAGAGGCGGGGGATGTGTTAGTAGAAGAGACACTAAAAGTACGATGGGAGAGATAAGATGAGATCAAGGATAGAGCTTTGTTACGAATACCAAGATTATGGAGAATGTGAAGGAGGAGAGGGTGGTCCATGGTGTCAAATGCTGCAGAGAGATCGAGTAATATGAGCAGAGTGTAATGTTCTCTGTCTTTGGCAGCATGGAGGTCATTAGTTATTTTAGTGAGGGCTGTTTCAGTGGAGTGAGCAGTGCAGAAGCAAGATTGTTGAGGGTCTAGGAGAGAGAAAATGGAGCAGGCGAGAGAATACAAAATGTTCAAGGAGTTTATAGGCAAAAGGCAGGAGGGAGACAGGTCGATAGTTAGAAAGACAGGTAGGGTCAAGCTTGCTGTTTTTGAGCAATGGTATGACTGTTGCATGTTTGAAGGAGCAGGGAAAGGTACCCAAGTAGAGGGAGGGGTTAAAAATCTGTGTGAGCATAGGGATTATAGTAGGAGCAAGAGGTTTTAGGAGATTGTAGGGAATGGGGTCAAGAGGGCACGTGGTAGAGAGCGAAGAGGAGATCAACAGTTGGGGATGAGAGCATTAAAACATTATATAAACATAAGGCAAAGGGAAACCCTAACCAAGAGAGATAACAATTTGTACTTTTTAATATGTCACACTGCAGTCTCCAGGTGTTGGACTGTCACTACGCAACTCTCCATTGGTAGCCCCTTGGCTTAAAATGGCTGGCAACAGGAAGCTGTCAGTGAGTAACAACTAATGATTGGTTCACTGCTAGCTTCCTGTTGGCAGTGCCAATAGCCGGGGAGCTTTCAATGAGTTCAAGGTTACTTATTGGCTCACTTTCAGGAAGCTTCTCTGCTGCCATCTTAGAAAAGGATATGGCTAATTAAGACTTTGCAGACACATCAAGCAGAAAAGGGCCAACTAGCACTGTAATATCCAAACATAGGGATATAGTGCTAGTGCCACATTTAATACACTCATATCTAAGCATGTTGGCATCTTTCAGGTGACCTTTAACATTTGATAATCATTCTTAAGTGAATAGCATCTTTAACCTTATGTGTTTCCCCCAAAATTTGGAGAGTGTTCAATCCAGATATTCTTTTAGATGCAAATTTGTGGAAAGAAAATATTTTAATGAATGTTTAATGCATGTTCTAATTACAATTAGGGCCTTTTTCTTTACAAAAGGATGACATCCCGAGATGTAAACCAAGGATTTCCAGATTTTGTGTTCCCATGAAATGTCAGTGAAAAGACAGCTAGTTCTTGTGTTATAGCAGCCAATGGAGCTTAATAAGAAACACAATGTTTACATGCTAGCTGCCTAGTCAGTTTGCATCAATTATTTTCTATTAACCTAAACAAAGTAGGCTTTACAAATTATTTCTCATACAGCATGTGCAACACAAAAAGACATTAGGCACAAGTAAAGATTAAATGTGCAAGAGGCAATAAACAAAGCAACACTGCACCACGTTACTAAGATGACGCATATGCATTACTACAAACTAGGAACACATGAAAGAGCAAGCCCGGTCATTTTGTGTACTGAATTTGTTCCCAGCATTCCAAGCGGGGGGTCCTTCCTCCTTCAGAGTTGAACCAGGCTTTTTCTTTATTTCTGGGGACCTCCCCCCTTCCCTCTCACCCACAGCTCATTGCTGCTTTAACAAATATGGTATACATATTAAATCTAGGCACAATGGCAAATGCACAAAAATGCCCTAGTTGTGTCTTTAACTAAGAAAAAAGCACAACTGAAATGCCTATAATGCAACAAAGATATGGTGTAAATATAAGACAGCTCAAAGAAAATTGAGCACGGCGTCCATCTGTAACGAGCCTGGCAAATGTTACTTTAAGCTTGCTTTTTATAACATAGTACAGTATGTGTCATTAGAGGGCTTCACAATGTAGAATTCAATCAGTTTGATAAGGAAAGAGTAAAGGTACGTTGCTCTAAACCAGATAAAAACATAAAATAACTCCACTGCTGCCTCCATGTGTGAAACATATCCACTGCAGCCCGGTAATCTGACTGACCATTCACTTTAACAGTTGCCGTAGTCTGCGCGTCTCCGCAATCACATGTGTAATCAGCTGCGTCTTCTGCTTCAGCATCATAGATCACCAGCTCCGCCACGGGTCCCTCTTGTCTCATCTCATATTTAGCACAAGGGAAGAGCCCCACTGTGCCCTTCCTCCACTCCACAGGAACATTGAGCTTGGAGGTCTCACAGCGAAGTGTAACTGTGACTCCATCCTCCACTTCCGTGTTCTTCAGCTCTTTCGTAAAGAGTATTGGGAGAGCTGAAATACAATAGGCAATCAAACTGAGCAAACAGAGTATCCTCAGAAATATCTCCACACAGAGCATGTTCTCACAGATCTATCGACGATAGTGAGGATAGGACAATTCCAAGCCTAAATATTAATCATGAATATTCTCTGTAGACATATATATTCAGCATGTAACTAGTTCAAATAAGTCATTTAGTATTAAGTTAGAAATAATATTGGAAAATTATTAGCTGCCTCTGCAAAGATAAAAAGGTAAATCAGTCTGAAGACAGACAGGTGTAGTAGACATGTTATAAGTGATTTTAGAAACTTGGTATGTTTAATGTCTGCTGATTTGAATAGTATATGGTCTTGAGTTTGGAATCAAAGGTTAGTTAAATAGATAGTTAGTAGTAGAAAGACAATACAATAGAGATGGGTCTTAAAAGATAAGGAACATAGGATTAACTATAGTTACTTATTGACAGAACAAAGAGGTTCGTTTAAATCAAAGTAAATTTCTAATGTTGTTGATTGACTAAGAACATTTTGGCTGACAGTGAGAGAAACAGGTATTGATTCAAATGTATAAACAGTGTATTTGAATGTATAGAATTCCGAATAATTTAACACCACCAAGCTAAGAGCCTCTAAGCTAACGATTCTCCACTATAACTAAATTCTATTTGCCTGAATGATGTAACCGACTGAAATGATGCTGTGAAATATGTTTTCTATCGTCTCTGAATAAATTGAGAAAAGAACCGGACCGTGGACTATTTGATATATATTGAGAGACGGGACATTTATTTGTACCCATCTAATGTGCAAATGTTCAGATGGTTGCACTAGGAGCTTTAAAAAAAAAAATAGGTTATGAAGCCTGTCTTATTTCTCCTGTTTGCCCCTTCAGTTTTATTAAGAAACAAAAGTGTGGACACCTTGACACCTTCGCAGTAAATTGAGCGGATACCAAAAGGAGATAGCGCTACTTGCCCAATGTCAAACATAGTTACACACAGTTGTTACATAGTAGTTGGGTGTTGAAAAAGGACATGTGCCCATCAAGTTCAACTAGCAGTATGTTTAATTTAATTGGCTGAGATACTCATTGTATATTTATATTTATGAAACAGATCTATCAATGGGTCTCCAGTTCAGACAATGGTGCCTTAGCAAACAGACATCTCTTCTCCGTGCAATGCTTCACAAAAACCCATTGGAAGTTACCTTTCACTGTGAGGTATGCTTTGGTTTCCTGGTCCCCAGAATCACAGCTGTACTCCCCTGTGTCTTCAAGCTTAAGGTTGTGTATTAACAGCTCTGCAGTGTGTTCCCTCTGCCTCATCTCATATTTGCTGCCAGGTTGCAGACCTAAGCCCCCTCTCCTCCATTCCACTGGAGCATTAGGCTTGGACACTTCACATGGTAATGTTACTGTATCCTCTTCCTGTGCTTCAGTATTCTTGAGGGGACGTGTGAACACAACAGGCAGTGCTGGAGAGCAAGTGTAGTTATTAATGGCTGCTCATGTATATATGCATCATTGACATGGAGAAGCAAAAGGAGATCAGACCAGAATGAAGCATCATTAACATGACATCCCGAATAGATATGCATTGTATTCTATTTATGTCTGAGTGGTTCCCAGTCCTATACAGGTATGCCAGTAACATGTAATAACCTGAAAATGTAAACCTGGACATTTTTACTGACCTACGTTGAAAATAATGACAAATTAAGTTTTAGTTTAGAAACGTAAAAAAAAACGGGAAAGACTGTTGTTAACATAAATGGGCACGTTTGAGTAAAGGGTCCTAGAAAATACAAACAACGTCCCACTAATCTCCCATAAACTAACGCTGTGTATTGGATATCTGAACTCTATACTGTAGATGACCAGATGTCCCAGTTTAGCTGGGACGGTTCCGTTTTTTTGGTCTTTGTCCTGGCGTCCCGACTTTTTTGTAAATGTCCCAGAGATACAAAGGTAGCAAAGGAATGGGAGGATTTAGGGGCCTATTTATTAAAGTGCGATATTTACCATGCATGATGTCCTTAAAAATGTAATCTGACCCTACAAAAATTGGATTTTATCGCTGTATTCATTAAGTATTATCTTTGCAGACAAAGTAATTCCCAAGGCATCTCATTTGTATACAATTTTTGCATAAAATGTGTCTAGTTAACATGTGAATGACTTATTATTAAGTTACCTTTCTGTGTATACAAAATGTGCACATCACACAGAATTGCACAGCCAGAACCAAATTGCGTCCTAAAGGGCAGTTTTCTGATGGTTTGGACATGCGGGAACTGTTTAATGAATACAGCGAAATACACGTCTGTGATATATTGCCCATTTTCATGGGGAAATTCCATTATTTAATTAAAGTCCGACAGCACTGATCTGGTAACTGCATGGAAACTCCCACTTATTCCCCCCAGAGAGAGGTGGGCACCGAGAGTGACAGAGAAATACAGAAGTGACAAAGAGAAATAGTGACGTAGAGAAAATAGGGCAGTTTCCCTGCCTGCAATTAATATTGACAGCTAATAAGTTCAAAACAATTACTCATTCTTTAAAATCTACATTTTTGGGAGCGTAACATCCAAACCTTATTCTTTTTACTTTGTGCCAGACACACAAAATAGGGGTCCAACAAGGGAAACAATAAATAAAAATTGGGGGGTTGGGGAGCTCAGTGAAGAAGTTTTGTAACAATTGAACTACTTGCTATGTCAAGACGTCAAGAGGTGATTTATTTCACAGTGCTATATTAGCCTCATACAATCTACTTCCTTTCAGACTACTCTGTAAAGAACAAGCCAGAGAGGATTTGTTTTGGTAACGTGACTTTCACCAATAAACCATTCTGCTTTCCTGAAGGTCTATTTTTAACGAGGCTTTCTCTTTCTCAATTGTGCTTTCTTTGCCAGCTCTTCTTCCCCACGGCCTCTTTATTTTACCTTCCTCTACTGTCAAAATCAATTACAATTGTTCGTCTCGAAATGTGGTTGACCGCTTAATAGATTTTGTTGTTGCTGTTATTGTAACACAAATGTAGCAGAGAATCTAATGGGCTTGTTAATCTCAACCAACACATGGAATGTTTCATGAGATTTTCAGGAGGGTTCTGCTTTTGTGTGACCACAAAGCTTATTTCCAGGAACGTTGGGATCCTTTTCTATTCCTTTTAAAATACATTTGGCTATCAAACATGTACAGTATGCTTACTATAAGTGCAAATCTCTTCATTTTAAGTGTAATATATATCTCATTCTTGTTAGCTACATTATTTCATACAAGCAAGACATCTGTAGACGTCTCTTGGCAAGATGTCCTTACAGTGTGCCACCATCTTCTGAAAAATAGGACTACTTCTGGGGGAAATGCATTCAAATAGCTGGCATTTGTTGTCTATCCGCACCCGGCTATAATGCCTCAATCAGGCGTCTTCTATAATACGTCACATTTAAACCATTCTGTGTGCAGATGGTTTGAATGGGAAGTCATGTGAAATAAGTATGTTTGGTGACTGTAAGGTAACCATCGTACAGTGCATACAGTATATACAAGGAATAGCATGTAATATGCTTTCGTACATCACGAGAAAAAAATCATAAAAGCTGTGTTTAAAAACAAAAAGTATTTTCTGTATATCTCTGCCTTGATACTCAATAAAAAAATTTAAGTGGAAAAAAAAAAAAAGTATTGTACACTTCAATATACAATAAATGTAAAACATTTTTTAATCTATTTTATTTAAATCAACTTAGAAATAAATACGTACTGTAAATTGTGACAGACTCACATATACTGTAAATCATATGGTTGTTTTACATTTATTCTCAGGTGTAAATCAGCTTTAAGTCAATGTAGTTCTTCCAAATTGCCTATTTCAAGCAGGTGGAATGGACGACTCCACCGCCACCTAATAAATACGTTATAACTCCATTTTATTGTCAGGCGCCGGAGGCGCCTTCTGCTCTGTGTATTTTGGAGCCAACCCTTATCTTATCTGCAGCCACACAATGCCTATCAGACAGTCAGTAAATACGGCGGTAACTGGTAGGTGCCTTGTGGATCCAGAAGATGCAGCCCAGACTGCATTGAAACGTAGTATATGCCCCACTAACTACCTTTACTGAAATGTCATACAGTGGATTACACACCAATCTTTAACTATGAATACAATACATATTTACCTTTGACAGTTAGGTCAGCAGTTGTCTTCTCTTCTCCACAAACACAAGTGTAATCTCCTGTATCGGTCGTGTCGAGATTGTAGATGAGCAGCTCGGCTATTGGACCTTTCTGTTTCATTTTGTACTTGTCCCCAGATTTCAGCCCCGTGGTTCCTTTCAGCCATTTGACCGACGCCTTGGATTTGCTGAGCTCACAGTGCAGTGTGGTTGTTTCTCCCTCTGTGACTTCAACACTCTTCAGATCTTCTTTAAATAGTGCAGGAAGGGCTGAAAAGCAACAGAGGAACACTGTGTCTCAAATCACATTAGATATGAACAATTATAGAGCTTCTCTGTTGGATAAAATACCATTGTAGACTGAATACAACAATGGGCCAAATTCACTAATGTTCGATATTGAAAACAACTGGCGATATCATGGATAACACTGATTTTTCTTATCAACCCAAAGCCATAATGTAAGGCCGGTCCGCCGACAGGTCCAGAGGAGCTGCAGTTCTAAAGGATTTTGCCCTCATGGCAAAAGGTTTAGGCTGCAGTGCTACAGGTGTCCACCAGGCCGTTAGTGGAAAAGACTACAATCCCAATAAACCCCTGCCACAAGGGCACGCCCACTTCCTGGGTTGATACTATTTAATCCTCGGAAGGAGACCTACTCAGTGTGTTGGAACCCACCGAGTTGCATGGTGCACACGCCTGTCTCTTGTCTCCAGTTTCCTGCCTCCACGTTACTCTGCCTGTGTTTGACCCAGACCGGATTCTGGACCTTGCTTCTGCCTTACTCCCTTCAGCTAAGTATCAAGTATAAACCTCAGACCAGATTTTGGACTTGCCTTTGCCTAACACATTATTACTATTAACGCTGCCTGCCTATGTATTACCCGGACTAGTATGGTTGTTGATTGTGCTTACTCCCTTAGTACTACACAACACAGTACCGTGTACGACCTCGGATTCCCTTGGACTTCCTCGCCCATATTGGCTACTACTGTATACACCCGGCTGGTAAATAAACCTGTATATATTGTACTCCTCTCCTGAGTGTTTTTTCCACCATGGGTTCTCAGACATATCACTAGTGATAAAACAGTGATTTTTGGCCCCCAAACTATTTCTGTGGTATTTTTAGCATGATGTATACATTGAGCATGCCAATGAGTTATTTACTGACAATAGCACACTTGCAGGTACCCATTTAAGATGTGAGGTTGTGAGGCCCACTATAAAAAAAACACAACAAAAAACACCCACTCCCACACAGAACATTTGAACCTGGAACCAGAATGAGCAACAGCTCCTATGAAGAAAAGAAGCAAGAATCTTTAAGAAAGGTTGCAAAAATGAGAAGAGGATTGCTGAGTGTCAAGCAGCAGAGGATCCATTTCTGCATTGATTGGAGAGGGCCATCAGGCCCATAGATTAGGACTAATTGGCCCAAAAAAGAAAAGTAATCCCCGCCACCATTGCACTTAATGCAAGGAACAGCCAGATTAGAAAAATATTACAAATATATGTATTGAATCACATTTACAAACAAAAAGCTTCCCTACGCATTTCACTCCACATGGTTACCTTGGATATCCATATACGCGGAGCACACCGCATGCTGAAACCAATGACAAACATGCCAGAGTACCAGATGGATTAACACTGACTATCCCGGTTCCTGAGAGAAGGTAATGTAATTACTTTCCTAATAGGGCCCAGGTAGGTGTTTTCTCTTGCAAATTCATAAGCATTTATTCATGTCATCCTGCCTCAATTGACTATTATTATTAATCCCCCTGGGAATTTGTGAGCAGAAACTACATTTTTTTTTTAAATATATAAGACTAATTGGATGCTGAAGATTTTTATTGGAGTGTATGTTTTTTTATTAATTTTTTATGAGCCTTTAAAAAGTTAAGACACAGTGGATTGGGCCAAATTGTTTCACTGAACATTTATCTATTTCTTGTTTCTGTTTTTTGTTAAATACATTGTGGTTTTTATGAGCAATTTTGCAGAGTAGGGTAAATTTGAATTTTGTTTACTTTAAACCCCTTCCGGCACAAACGGGCCCTCAGTGGAAGAGTAACTAATACAGAGTAGAGTAACTTACAACTAATACACCTGTGGGGCTGAATCTTGGGAGCACATTTGGTTTTCACGTTTGTATGGAATAAATGAACAATAGTAGTAAGCCTTTAACTTCTCCCTAACATAGCATTGCCGTTCTGGCTTTCTTAAAGCAAGTTTTGAAATTCTTATAAGTCGGAAGAGTGTGTTACTGCATAAATTAAATACTTCACCAACAGGAATTAGGTTAATGATAGGGAAATAAGATCCCAGTTTTGCCCGGACATGGTTATGCCTGCTGCTATCCTTATGTACCAGAAAGACTCTTCTCGACTTCTAGCTGAAAAATGTATTATTGCTGTATATCTCATCTAGATTCCCAAATCTCAATGGAAGACATTCCATACACGACACTCGTGCAATAGAAGCGCCCACTGTTTTGAATCGGACGCATGCGCGAAAGGGGTTCGGAGCTACAGTGGTATTTCAACCACGGGAGCATGGCAGCACGTGCAATAGAGTGGACAACATCTGTACCTTGTTGTAAACCACTGTACCCAATATATGACCCATGATGACTCGAGGGAAACAGACAGATACCATAAATGTGAGATATAAAGTTACGTGGAACCGTCAACAAGTGCAAGAAAGTTCACGGTAAGATATTGTGAAAGGGATCAAAAGACAGCAAGAAAGGAGGAAAGGTTTCTTTTAAAAGGGCAGATGTGGTATTTGAGGGATGACAACTGGATGAAGGTGGACCTGCCAGTGGAAGAATATTAACATTAGTGTTGACATTTGTTTATTCCACAAATGAAGTAAATAAAAATAAAAAAATATATATTTTTTTACCATTAACGGTCACCAGGGACGTAGTTTTCTTGTCCCCACATGTGCAGGAATATTCTCCTGCATCTTTTAGGTCTAGGTTATGAATGACAAGATCGGCCACTGAGCCATCCTGTCGGAAGGTGTGTTTGTCACTGTGTTTGAGTAACTCGTTTCCTTTCTTCCACTCCACTGCAACGTTGGGTTTACTCAACTCGCAATGCAGAGTCACCGTGTCATCTTCTGTCACTTCCATATTCCTCAGTTCTTCTTTGAAAACAACAGGCAGAGCTAATAGTGGAAAAAGGGGCGTTGTTGAAGAGTAAAACAAATATGGAAGTATTTAGGGCCTTATTAACTAAGCAGTCTTCTGCCATGAGACACCCTCTATCGCTGGAAGATACCTTACAGCCCAGGCAAAGTCAATGGGCTATCGTTTGCCTTAAAGCGCCAGAATGTGTCTCATGGCAGAAGACTGGGCCTTAATGTAAATGGATTTAGAATTATTTATTAAGGGAGTAAAGGGGTACCATCTATGTGTGTGTATACAGTATATGTATGTATACATAAATATTACTAGGTCATGGAATAAATTCTCAATGTATTTTTCATTTATTTATTATGGTCAGATGATCCCTATACAACACACACACACACACACACACACACACACACACACACCACACACCTCACACCCCACACATAGCACACACACACACACACACACACACACACACTGTATAGGGATCATTTGACCATAATAAATAAATAACAAATATGCTGAGAATGTATTCCATGACCTAGTAATATTTAAAGATAAAGACTTTCAGGATCGCTTAAGTCCCTTCTTCAGACTTATTTATAAACATTGCTTTTCAATAAAGATATCAGGCCATATTTACTAAGCAGTGCTATGACAGGATACATTGCATTCACATTCACTTGGTTTTCTCTTAATGGATTTTTGGAGTGTGAAATGTTTTTAAATGTAAGGTTGTTTGCAAAGCATATAGGGCAAGAAGGGAATTTGCTTCGTCCTCATTACAAAAATGGTCCATAATGCCTATTAAAGAAGAATTGTTTGATGAAATGTGTAATGCATAGGAACCACGTTTATTTGTATAATGTATATGAATCTATGGTAATAACCTATGGTTACAGACGACAGATTGGTTGTCTGAGCTCTCTCTATATACAGTGTACTATTTCTGCATATAAAGCTTGACAACTGTAGCCAATAGGTTTATGATGGACTAGATTTGCAAAGTCACACGCAAAACTTCATGTTAAAATGTACTCCACTTCCATGGCAGAATTAGTAAATGTTTTCTTAGTAGCCAAAACAAAAATATAAAGCCATATATATGAACAAACCAGAGGCATACATTATTCTATATGCACAAAGACAAATAACTCAGTATAATAGTGTGTTTAGTCATTAGTTTTAACCTTCTATTGGCTGACACGAAAATGATTTGCTGATGAATATTAGAATTTAAGACTGAATTAGCCTCTTATTCAGAGTGTACGAGTAATTTTCATATTGGTCCAACAAAAGGTATCAAAATAACTACTATATATCTAATAGAGCTTGTACAGACATAGTCAATTGTTACGACAAAGACTGTGACAAAATAATGTTACCATTCACAGTTAATGAAGCAGAGGTCTTCTGGTCTCCACAAACACACGTATATTCGCCAGCGTCTGATAGCTCTAGATCACATATTAGCAGCTGTACTGTAGGACCGTCCTGCCTCATGTCATATCTGTCACTATGTCTGAGTGCTCTGTCTCCCTTCTTCCACTGCACAGAGGCTGAAGGCTTTGTCACCTCACAGTGCAAAGTGGCAGTTCCCCCTTCTGCAACCTCAACGTTTCTCAGTTCCACGCTGAATTGTGCGGGCGTTTCTGCGGAATACAGTGTGGACAGAGACGTGCATGAACATTCCATGTAGTTATGTTGCATTGTGGCTTATTCCCCTGCTAAGCCATTCATTCCTGGCGGGGCCAGGAAACCATTGATGGAACTGAATGGATCAATCAACAACAAGAAAAGTATCACTGGGAAGTCAGATTATTTTTTTTCCCACCATCTGCATATGAAAAATAAATGTTAAGGCAAACAGTAAAAAAAAAAAAAAAAAACAATCTGTCTTTAGAGTTGCTGTTAGCTGTGCCGAGCATCGTTTTGTATAAAGGATGCAAATACAGAGTTAATAAAAAATGTAGGCAATATCCATGCAAGACTGAAGAACTATGTGACAATTGATAATGCTCAGGTGGATGACATAACCTGGGTCAGGTTTGCAGAATATCCCTGCTTCAGCACAGGTGGCTCCATCAGTCCCTGCTTCAGCACAGGTGGCTCAATAAGAGCCTCCTGTGGCACCTTCGACGGAGCCACCTATGCTGAAGCAGGGATATCCGGGGCTCTTGAGAACTGGAGTTGGGCTCCCCTGACGTAACAGGTGAAGTAACGGGGAAACATAGATGTGTTTGTATAAAATGTTTACCGATCACTGTTAAGGTAGCTGTAGTTGCCTCCTCTCCGCACACACATGTGTAATTCCCAGCATCCTTTACATCTAGATCACTGATGATAAGTTCAGCTGTGACACCCTCCTGTCGCATTTTATGTTTGTCACTAGGTTTAACCGTTTGGTGTCCTTTCTTCCATACAACCACAGCACTAGGTTTTGTCAGCTTGCAGTGGAAAACGGCTACTTGCCCTTCTGTCTCTTCCTTATTTTTAAGTTCTTCTTTAAAAAGTACAGGCAACTCTGAGGAAAGCAACAAAGACGTAATGGATCAAACACACGCACACAACACACCCAGTAGGTCTAACATGGATTAGAACATATGGGGTGCTACTATAGGGTAAGGTCTACCGGAAACTTCACCTTTCCGTTCATTGATGGGCTTCAATGACTCCAGCTCAAGCATAGCACCATCTAGTGTAGACCGCACTCACATTTTGGTAGACCACAGATATTCAGGTGGACCTCACGCTATAGTAGCACCAGATATGGGCCATCAAGAAGAGGGCTAAGGAACTTACAGTAGTTTGGACAATATGGATGAAAGGAGGGAGATGATTGATGAAGGCTACATTAAAAGAACTCACGAGTATAAATGAAACGTACAAGAGATAACACATATGTTCTACAACAAGGGGACATGAGATAGACTCAGTGCCAAGGTAAGACAACACCTTTTTCCTGAATGTGAAGTAGATAAATGGAATAGTTTCTAGGATGGAAAAAAAATAGCAATGTGGTTGAAATACAGGAGATCCTTCGTGCAGAGATAACGTGTGAGAAACACACATATGTAGAGTTTAGGTTTTATAACCAACTACATGGCAATATATGGACATGAGGCCTTTTTCAGATTGCATTAGAGTTGGCTAGTGGTCAGATCAGAATATTTCTTCAAGAGTTTACCAAAGCTCTTGGTAGATTTAGAAATAGACGCCCATTGAAATGCATAATGAATATTTACTTTCCAGATAAAAAAGGCCATGAGGTGCTCAATAAATGGCCCAAAAGCAATGTGTACAAGTGGATGGACACATGGGAATGAAAAGTAAATTGACGTGTAGAGGTCATCAAGTTTAGTACAGTGTGAAGAATAGATGCGATTATAAATGAGATTAAAAAAAGTAGATGAATAAAACGGATGGAAAAGATGGAAAGAGGAGACGGAAGAGACGGTAAGGATGATATGGAAGATAAGGAGGGTAGGGGAGATACAAAGATAAGGAGGCTAAGGAAGATATGGGAGATAAGGGGGATAAGAAAGAGAAGGTGGGTAGGGGTGATGACGGGAAGAAGGATGAAAATACAAAGGACAATGGAGATGAGGATATGATGAGAGGTGGACATGTACGGTGTACATAACAAAGGAAGTTCTGGAAAACCGAATGAGTTAAAAGATGAACATTATACAAGGAAAGAGGGGAAAGTGTTGACAAACTGATATAATTAAAGCATTGCCCTGCATATGCAGCACATATGTTACCCTGTATTGCTAGGACTGCCGTGGTTTCCTGGTCCTCACACACACACGTATAGTTTCCGGCATCTTTTACACCAAGGCTCTGTATTCTTAGCTCAGAGACGGCGCCCTCGCGCGACATCCCGTATTTGTCACTCGCTTTCAGCGGGCGGTCGCCCTTTTTCCATGACACCGGCACGTTGCTCTTATTCAGCTCACAGTGCAAAGTGACCGCTTGGCCTTCGGTTGCCACTTCATTTCTCAGTTCTTCAATGAAAACTATAGGGAGAGCTACGCAGGGCAAGGAGGTGAAACAGAGTCTCAGCGGCAGCGGAGAAATGTTACTGTCTCTTTAAAAACATAATGAACTAAAATACATGTGTGCATTGTGTGAGCACAAGAAGCAACATGAACACGATTAGTAAAATACTAGACACTCACTTAACCCCATCTTCAGTGAGCTGTTTTCTTCACACTGTGTTATTACAAATGTTGAAATGAAATGTATGAGCAGGTCAGTATGAAAAATGGGTAAAATGCATTATTATTTTGCTTTATGTTACATTCAGTTGTGTTATTTGTTTAATGTATTCATAATTCTCATACTGTAAATTGGGGTTTAACTATTACAGTAGATTACAAGTTCCTGCCTACAAAGCTTACTAAACGAAAAGTTCGATATACAGCCTCTTGTACAATAAACGGAGTCACAAACATATACTGTAACTAAAATCAAACTAACGCATTAGGCAGATGGTATGAAATATGGGGGGGAATAATGGAAAGAATGCCAAATAGATCAGGGTAGATAAAGATCAGGAAGGAGAAGAGGCGGGAGAGAGAGGAGATGAATGTTATAAGGGTGGTGACAGGTGGCAGGACATCCAGGTATGAACAAGAAACATAGACTGTATTTTACCGTTCACTGTCAGTGCAGCCGTCGTCTGCTGATCTCCACATACACAAGTATACTGCCCAGCGTCCTGCAGATTTAAATCACTGATAACCAGCTCTGCAACAAGCCCTTCCTGGCTCATTCTGTATTTGTCGCTCGCTTTCAGAGCCTTGTGTCCTTTCCTCCACTCCAGAGAAGCATTAGCCTTGGTCAGCGCACAATGCAAAGTTGCTGATTCCCCTTCAACAGCTTCCTTGTTCTTCAGTTCTTCTTCAAATCGCGGGGGCAGAGCTGACGGAAGGTACATTGAACAGGTGTGTTACGTGTAAAACTATACATAGGGAATTACACATTAATGCCGCCAGTGCATGAAATCTTGCAGACAAAATTATTAAAGGTTTGATCAAGTCAAACGTCCCGTTACGTTTCCATGGTGACAAATACCATATTTTACTTAAGCAACCCGATCCTTTATCCTTTCAACTGTTCAGGACTTTGGAAGCAGAAAAAGAACCGTATACGTAGCAAATATTCGGAGGATACTGAGTGGAGGTCTTACAGTATACACTGGATGAGGACCGCTACGTCTGACAAAAGCTAAAGTGTGGAATATTAAACACAGGAGATCATTTATCTTTCAGTGTATGAATCCTTTAACAAATGTGTTATTATTTTGGGACTACACCTTTGGGTCAATGTTTAAGTATTTAAGTGTTTCCACTTGTCTTTATTTGAGTAAATCACAGTCAGTCCACTAGTGTTTAGTAAGGAAGCCACATTTAGGCCCATACTTACTAAGCAGCCTTCAGCCATAAGCCACCTTCCGGTGCAGAAAGATACCCTGTAGCCCAGTGACTTGTGCAGTGTGCATTATGGCAGAAGACTGCTTAGTAAATATTGCCCTAAGTCCCTATTCAATAAGCTGCTAAGTCGTCTTCCCTGTGATGGAGAAAATTGTAGTTCTATTCATTTCGATGGATCTCAGCATGAAGAAGACGGCTTCACAGCACATTGAATGGCGGCCTTTATTACATTACTGTATGTTTGTCTCCATTGGACCCATTTATTACATTTTCTGTTACTACTTTGTAGTGTCCAAGAGCTACTTAGCATTGGGAATGCATTACAACATTTCACTGCTCTGCTGTTAGTTACGTGACCCACACAGACCATGAAGAAACTCTAAACCGTAACTAAACAACTAAGCCAATGATTTTCAACCGGGGTTTCACGGGCACCAGGGGGGGAGAGCCAGGACAACTCTCCCAGCAGCACCACGGCACCACCCACATAGCATGTGTGTGTGTGTGTGTGTAAATGGGAGTGTGTGTGTGTGTGTGTGTGTGTGTGTGTGTGTGTGTGTGTAAGTGGGAGAGTGTGTGTGTGTAAGTGGGCAAGTGTGTGTTTTTTTTTAAATTCTTTATTTATTAACCACTTTTTTATAACAGCGAACATACACATACAACTCAAATTAATACACTACAAAACCATACAATACAATACAAAAATTATATTATACATATGTATATGCATAGATTATTGAATAACAAATACAGACAGTCATCAACAAAAATAAAAATAAATAAAAATATTCGGTTGTTACAGAATATAAAAAAACAAGTGCATCCCGTGCTTGATAAACCCATTTTATCCATTTAGTTCCCATCTTGGCAGATGATTCCTGGAGTGTGTGTTTTTAAGTGGGAGTGTGTGTGTGTGTGTGTAAGTGGGAGAGTGTGTGCACGCTCGCAAGGGGGAGAGTGTGAGGGGGAGAGGGAGCGCAACGGTGAGAGTGAGGGGGGAGAGAGACGGGGCAACAAGAGGGAGGGGAGAGAGAAGGGCGATTGGGGGGGGGGGAGGGGGGCGAGGGGAGAGACAGGGCAAGGTTTGGGGTTCCCCAGAATTTCAAAATCAAATTCTGGGGTTCCCTAAGCAAAAAAAGTTGAAAACCACTGAACTAAACCCTAAATATCCAACTAAAACATCTTATGCAATTAATATAGAAAGATGACTTAAATAACTCAGGACCATTGTATGTATTAAAGACATTGAATGTCATTAGACTAATATAATATAGATATATATATATATATATAATATATATATATATTATATATATATATATATATATATCAACCTATCATAATATATATATATATATATATATAATATCACATGGTCAGAAAGCTGTAGAGTTTTCATCTTATGAACACATGCTTGTACAGTGGTGAGTCCAGTAGCTGCTTTTTATATTGAATACAGATTCATATCATGTACCTTTGCCCGCTCTCTTACCTGGAAATAAAAAAGCTGGGAGCACAGAATAATATAAACGTTGGCATGTGATCCAGGTGGAGAGGAGGACATGAAAACCTCTATATCAGGAATGGCCAACTCCAGTCCTCAAGGGCCACCAACAGGCCAGGTTTTAAGGATATCCCTGTTTCAGCACAGGTGGGTCAGTCTTTAATTGAGCCACCTGTGCTGAAGCAGGGATATCCTGAAAACCTGACCTGTTGGTGGCCCTTGAGGACTGGAGTTGGCCTCCCCTACTCTATAAGGAAAAGGGAAACAGTGAGCAGCCCAAACTAGGGATAGAGGGTAAGAAATACAAATATGGGGAGAAAGAAAGAGGTGGATCACGAGGAGAGAGGCAAATAGATCAGGATGGAAAAAGATCAAGTAAAAGATGACGGAAGAGAAATAGCTGCTAAGAATGGCAGATAATGGTGGAGACAGATAATAGGACATCAAGGTGGGAACTATCAATGGTATTTTACCGTTCACTGTCAGGGAAGCCGTCGTCTGCTGATCTCCACATACACAAGTATATTGCCCAGCGTCCTGCAGATTTAAATCACTGATAACCAGCTCTGCAACAAGCCCTTCCTGGCTCATTCTGTATTTGTCGCTCGCTTTCAGAGCCTTGTGTCCTTTCCTCCACTCCAGAGAAGCATTAGCCTTGGTCAGCGCACAATGCAAAGTTGCTGATTCCCCTTCAACAGCTTCCTTGTTCTTCAGTTCTTCTTCAAATCGCGGGGGCAGAGCTGACGGAAGGTAGAGTAAACGGAAGGGTGATTATATGTGATAGAAGCCTGTAGTCACCCATATAGATCCAAGGCAATGTATTAAACATTAGGAAGGGTTTTCTATGTTTTACACTGCGGCCTAATGTCAATGCTTTCACGTCGGTGTTTCTCCATATACAGAAATACAATTATTTCTTTAAAGCAATGTCTTCGTCTTTAAAACAAGAAGACAGTGCTGAACAGTGAACAGAAAGAACCATTAAAAAATTGTGTGGCCGGGAAACAATCGCCTGTTTATCGGGAGGAATATCTGAGCTTGTACAGTAAGTTTAATATACTGTAAGGTGTACAGAAACAACACAAATTAAACACAGATAAGGGCAACATGGTCCATCCACTCTGACCGGTCTCATACACTGGGTCAGCAATTAGCACGGATATAGTAAGTTAATTTCATTTGAACTACAGGTATACATCTAATACATAAGGGCTGCTTCTATATGTGCCAAAGAGGCCAATAGGGCCGTTTTCGGACAAAATTCTCAGTTGGAGTTACCACTGTTTCTTTCAGAAGACATAGAACCAATCTGTCCAATGGAACAGCATGCGTACAGAATGGAACACTGCACCTGTTTCCTATCTGTGCTCTGCCACAAAGAAACACTACATTGCTACACCCTCCCTTGATTGAAAAATATATATAATTTGCATAATCCAATCAATAAAATAAAAGCAACATGTTACCAGGCCAAAAAAAAGTGACCCTGGTGAAAACACGGAAACGTGTGCAGATCAGGTGCTGATCAATATCAGAGAAACAGCAATAGGATAAGGAAACGAGATCAATCCCAGGAGAAAATAACTAAGAGCACACGGAAATATCAGAAGACATGATATATTATAATGGTGATAGATGGTAATATAGATGGTTCGAAGGTTTGAGCCATCATTGAAGACTGCACATTACCCTTCACTGTCAGTGAAGTCATCTCCACATACAGGACACAGATAGAGGTTAAACAAGCATGGAAATATGAGGTGAAAGATGGATAATGAAGAGAATGCCAAGAAGATGAATATGCTATGGGTGGAGATAAATGGCAGAACATCACGGTATCAACTAGAAATATATAAGTATTTTACCGTTCACTGTCAGTGAAGCCGTCGTCTGCTGATCTCCACATACACAAGTATACTGCCCAGCATCCTGCAGATCTAAATGACAAATTATGAGCTCTGCAACAAGCCCTTCCTGCTTTATTCTGTATTTGTCACTCGGTTTTAGAGCCGCGCTCCCTTTCCTCCACTCCAGAGAAGCAGTAGCTTTGGTCAGAGTACACTGAAAAGTTGCTGATTCCTCTTCAACAGATTCCCCGTTCTTCATTTCTTCTTTAAATCGCGGGGGCAGAGCTGACAAAATGTAGAATGAACAGAAGATGTATTAAGGTATAGTACAGTAAGTACAAAATGAGGCTGCGGCCTAAAATATACATCCTGGGTACAAACACTGGGCAAAACTAATATTAAAGAATTGTACTAGAATCAAAGAAAAAACTCAAATTGCCTTCATTGCTTTTTCTTGATAAACCTGATGCTGGGTTTTTGTTGTACAGGTTTTGCTACAATTATTCAGCTGGGAGAGTTATCACAGTAACTTATCTACTGTAGGATGGCCAACAATGCAATGGTAGCCAAACCTGCAAACCAGTTCAAATATTACTCAAATAGGACACTTGTAATATAGAGTCAACAGTGAGAGCCTTCAGTTCTCGGAGGACACTAATGTCCTCTCCTGTATCTTCCAGTTCTTGGATCACAAGGTCTATAATAACCTATCCTCCTTGAAATTGTACTTATGTTTTGGCTTGAGGGTCTTTTCTCTTTTCCCCCACTTCACTGGCACAGCTGACTTACTGAGCTCGCTGAGCTAATGCACCAAGTCTCCCTATTCTTTATTACTTCTATGAAAGAAGCCGTTAAGACTGGGACATGCAGATTAATCAAAAATATGTTATTGTCAAGCGACGGTGTTTTGGGGGCCTTTGTCCATAAGGAGGCTAATACAAATACAAATGGCTAATAATGGGAATGTGAAAAACATACAGAAGACAAGTGATTGCCTTCATGGAAAAATTGTCAGCCCTAATAACAAAATAAACACACGTGTTTTCCAAAAAGTATGACACGATCCTACAATATTTCTCCCTTTGCTGACAAATGTGGTTGAAATGTTATATTATAGGACGTAATATATATATATATATATATATATATATAAAAATTATATATATATATTTTTTAATCACCTGATTAAAAAAAACGTTTTTTTCCTGATGTTATAGCATAAAAATGCAGGGTTTTCAGGACTTTTGCTCCCTTATTTATAATATTTATTTTCTTGCATTAATGCACAGTACTTTATTGTGGAACTTTGACCAGCGCCTTCAATGAATTAGCCTATAATGCTCAATAGACACTCACAGCAGCACAGAGATTATAAGGAGTCTGGAAATGGCAGTGTATGTCCAATGAGTTAGTAATAAAAATACATTAGCCATCTACTAAAACCAAACTGTGAAGTGAGCTACAGTACAATAAGGGGGTTGCCATTATTCTTGGATGTTGTTAAATTGCGCTTCTTTTACCTATAACTCTTAAACATGATGAGGTCTTTTGGTCTTCACACACACAAGTGTACGTTCCAGCATCTTTTTCATCTAGATTGCAAATGACCAGCTCCACTACAGGGCCCTCCTGCCGGAGTGTATATTTTTCGGAGGCTTTAAGCACCTTGTTATCCTTTTTCCATTCCACTGCGACATCAGATTTACTTAGCTCACAGTGCAGGAGGACTTGGTTTCCCTCGGTTACGTTCTTGTCCTTGAGTTCATGCTTGAAATGAGCAGGCAGAGCTGGGGAACGTGGAACGTACAATTTATAGTGAGGAAACAAAAGGAAAAATACGGAGAAGGATCAACTGTTTCCCATTTGCATGTAACCTCATACTGTAAACCCTTGTGTTCAAATGTCAAAAACTAAGCTAGTTTGCACACATAGCCAACTCACATCATATTGAGATGGATAAGGTAGATTTGTAGTTGTGAATGTGTGCGTACATAATATATCCTATAGTATATTTGCTTTTTATGTGTTCAAATAACTTATTTTGTAGGGAAAATCAATTAAGCCTGATTCCTTTGTATGGATTAGCATGGAAATAATTTTTACAAAACTGCTGAATTTTCAACTTGTTCTTTATTGCCCCTCAATATTTCCTATTGTCGGAAGCAACTACCAAATGAATGGTCTCCGCAGTTATAAAATATACAATGTTGTAAAGACCGACCAGCCAACTAATTCAGTAACAAACTGTGTCATGAGCAGAAGAATGGAAAACACTGTGGAAGATGCGTCATAATGTGATGGAACTTATTGCAACAAGATTCGAGAGAGGAAATATAGGGTGTAGTAATCTCTTGGCTAACATCCTAACCAACATGGAAAAATTAAGAATTATCTCAAATTCTCTACTGTCGGATATTCTTTCAAAAATGAAGATATTTTGTTTACCATTCACTCTAACGACAGCTTTGGTCTCTTGCTCTCCGCACACACATGTATACTCTCCCGTGTCCTTCAACTCTAAATCATGAATCAGCAGCTCTGCAATGACGCCGTCTAGTCTCATTTCATATTTGTGACTTGTTTTGAGCAGTTTGTGGCCAAGCTTCCACTCCACCAGAGCAGAGGGCTTGGTCAACTCACAATGCAGAGCGACCACTTCGCCCTCTGTGGATTCTTCGTTTTTCAGGCCTTCCCTGAAAAGTGCCGGCAGCGCTGAGGATTGTAGAATAGATTTCACATGGTCAATGTTGGTGTTAAGATTTACCAATAGACCAACGTTATCCGAAAACCGGCAAACGAGATAAGCAGCAGAGATATGATAAGACCAACATCCCACGGACGTAAGATTAGAGATATTATCATGTGCTATGATATAGAGGCAATGCAATGCTAAAAATGTATTGGCTATAAAAAGGCGCTGGCATCTTCAGTCCAATCAAAAGTTACTCAGCGTTGCGACTAAAGGGTAATCTATTTCGAGGTAATTACGTCAATTTGCCCTCTTCTAAATTGTTCTCTCTCTTTCTCTCCAGCAAAAGCCCTATCTTGTCTGCAGGAGAGAGGTGAGATTTATGTTAGTTTTCCCGTCAGTGTCGCAAAAAAAAAAATGCATGCAAAGGAAATGTGATTTTTATGCATCGATAATGCTCAGTGAACACCACAAAAATTCCGGATTTGCATTGCGGTGAATTGCGCGCCATTATCTGGCGATTTTGCATGGACAATATCAGAGTTTGACGAATAGGCCCGTAATCTGTAATGTCTTGGATGGAACTACAATGCATCGTACGCCCATGCAGCACTACAGTGGTTATATGGGCCCATTGTCTTCAAAGTACAAAAGATAGCAAGTATCAGGATGTATGAAGTAGTCATTTTATATTTAACATTTTTTTTTCCCCATATCAAATGTCTTTGTTGGCCCTTTACCATTGACTATTAGACTGGCTGTGGTCTGCTGGTCTCCACATACACAAGTGTAATCTCCAGCATCTTTGAGATTGACGTCCAGGATGGTCAGCCCAGCAGCTGAGCCATCGAGTCTCATCCTATACTTGTCACTTGGCTTCAATGCGCCGTGGCCCTTCTTCCACTCCACAGTGCTGGCCGGCTTGGTCAGCTCACAGTGAAGGGTGATATCTTCGCCTTCTGTTGCCTCCTTATCTCTCAGTTTTTCTTTGAAGAGTGCAGGCAGAGCTATTCCATACAAAAGGTACAGCAATATCACGCACGCACCGCGCTCATACTTAACATTTAAATGATAAAAGAAAGCAATTGAACGCACTGATCTGTCACTGCGTCCAATGTAAGACAATGGATGATACAGATAAAAGATTTAATGCAGGAACCAAAAGCTTTTTGTTGAGGTTTCTTGTATTTAATGCCATGCTGTTAATGATTAAACCACACAAACTTTGCTCATAGATGTTTTTATGCATAAACGTTTAATAGTACAATGGCCCCCCCCCCCCCCCGACCCCCCGATGATGTTATTAGCATAATCACGTCGGAGTCTGAAAAAGACTATGGTTTTCAAATATAAGATTAAACTGAGAAAACCTGAAAATAGTGTAGCAAAGATCACATTTACACTATATTATCTGTTTTCCAGTATCCAGTTACATTTCCTTCTGTTTGAACAATATGGCCCTTCAAGCTCACATCTATAAAGAAAAGTTAGATTTTGCAAATATCATTTTATCAACCCAACTACCTTTTTGTTTTTCTGCTCAGGAATTTGCTGTTGCTATTATTTTTGTGATTAACATGAAGGGGGCTATATACAGAGCTTTCAGCAAGAGAGGAATACAACTTGTTTTTTGTTCCCAGCATGTGTCAGATATAAGACATTTGTTAATTAGGGGTCTCAGATTTAACGACAATCATTACTCAGAATACTCTGAGTTATTTGATGCTAAGAGCAAGAGTCCCATAAAGTAACCCATTCTAAAATGTGTTCTTAATAACGTCACAACTCCTGCTCACAAGATGATTCATGGGTAAAGTAGTTGTAGCCACGCAATCTCTGGCTACTAACCTGCTCTACTCCTGACAGTAAGCCCTGGTAAGAGCAGTAGCCAATATGGGTTTTCCCCACTCCCTGGTGCTGCACTTGAGTGACAGGGGAGACGGTGACATCAGGCTTGAGCATGTCCAATCATGGGACAGACCTGGTGCCCTCTTCCTGGCTGTACTTAAGGGTGTGTCGCCCCAAATTTAGTCATTGCCTCATCCCCTTGAGAGAGGCAGGAATCACACAGAATTGCCTACCCTGTTCCTTTTCACTTCGGGGAGGAAAGGAGTGATACCCTATACCCCTGGTCCTGCTAGAGGGCTAGGGAAGAGCTAGGACTGCTGTGGGTGCCCTTAGCCTGTAGTGTAGGTCCAGGGACCATTCTCCAGCTGACCATCCTAGAGACTGCAGTGGGCAGAGACCTGCCTGGTTACTGTGCTGTACAGACAGAGAGAATAAATCCGTTCCTGTTGTTATACCTCCTGCCTGGTGTGTGATCTTACTGGGGGGGGGGGAGAGGTGATTAGTTCTACCGTAGGAGATCATCTTCGCCTATCTGGAGCCTACAGCAGATGGAGGCGCTGCACTGCTAGAGAACCATGTGGGTAATGTACCCCAGAAACCTGATCCTGTGTCCCCACTACCACCGGTGGACAGCTCAGCCCTCCTGTTACCAGCAGGTATCATCCACCACACGACCGGTAATGGTAGAATCTCCCAGGTGGTGGGGGAAACACTGTTACAGTACATAGTCAGAAGAGATGCATAGTACCTTGAGAATAAGCGCATGTCTAAAAGGTATTTCTTAAGAGTGAATAAGTGGTGAAAGCCGTTTTTGAGCTCTTACGGTATTAGAAAATCGACATTAAGCATGCAAGGAGTGAATAAGTAATGTGAATGGTGTGAAATTAAAAATGTGTTGAGTATGTAGATTATTTTACCATTCACAGTCAAAGATGCTGTGGTCTTCTGATCTCCACATACACACATGTAATCACCGGCGTCGCTCTCATCTAGATCACTAATTGTTAGCTCAGCAATGAGGCCCTCCTGTTTCATAGCGTATTTGTTGCCGGATTCAAGAGACTTGTGTCCCTTCTTCCACTCCATCACTGCTCCAGGCTTGGTCAGCTCACAGTGAAGTGTGGCTTGTTGACCTTCTGTGGCTTTTTCGTTCTTCAGTTCTTCTTTAAAACGTGGAGGCAAAGCTGAAGGATGCAGAATAAATGAAATATCTTCTACTTAGGTAACGGAAGACCAGGACACATTACTGGATCACTCAACAACGAGGACTGCTTATTTATACTGCACAACCTAATGCTCGCTAATCTACTTCCAACAACACAAATGAAGACAACTCCAGGAAGATGTCCTACTGGAAGATGTCCTACTGGAAGATCTCCTACTGGAAGATGTCCTACTGTTGGGTATTACTGTAATCTGATAGGTACAAAACCAACCTGGAAGACGTGGAAAAAGTTCTTGTGCGATCAGACTATTTCAAACTATTTTGAACGTGAAAATTCACTTTAGTGTTGGCATTTTAACAAAACATAATTGTATAGTACAGCATATTTATAACCATTCCTTGGGGTGAACAATCCCCATTCCTAAATATTCAAACATGAACTTTACACTAACTCCTAATTTCCAGTACAGAGACACATTTCTTGCAAAACAAAAGTAAAGTACATCACTGGTTATTTTTAGGAGTATTATTTCTAATACTACTAGACTTTACCAACGATAGAAGATTTTGCAAGAGATGTTCAGGGATTTTCTTCAAGAAATATATGATAACAAAATAGAAAAGGACTTTAAGTGTCGTCCAAAAATTGCCATTCATTTGAATGTAAACATGATAAATTAATGTACCTGCCGCAATGTCAGCGTTATTTCAGTGACATGTACAGAACTAGGCCGTTTCTCACGTCATTTACTTGATTGAGCTCAGGGAGTTTAATAAACATATAAATATTACTCCAGAAAAGGTTTAGAATAAATACACTGACCCAAACTATCAAACATTTAGAGCAGGGGCGGCCAACTCCAGTCCTCAAGGGCCACCAACAGGTCAGGTTGAAAGGCTGTCCCTGCTTCAGCACAGGTGGCTCAATCTTCGACTGAGCCACTGATTGAGCCACCTGTGCAGAAGCAGGGAAAGCCTTTGATGGCTGGAGATGACCCCCCCCTGGTCTAGAGCAATAGCCCCCCGAACCCCCAATTATTTTACATTTGAAAATAAAGATTAGCAGCTGCCTGGGTGTGATAAAAGTAGAGGAGTAGAGGATGACCTTACCGGTTACTCTCACAGCGGCTGTAGTCTGCTGGTCTCCACACACACAGGTGTAATCTCCAGCATCCTCCAGGACCAGATCACATATTACCAGCTCAGAAACAGACCCTTCTTGCCTCATTTTGTACTTTTTACTTTGTTTGATTGCCTTGTGTTTCTTCTTCCATTCCACTGGAGCCCCCGGCTTGGTGAGCTCACAGCGCAGGGTGCCGCTTTCCCCTTCAAGGGCTTCCTGATTCGTCAGTTGTTCTTTAAATAGCGCTGGCAGTTCTGCAGAGAAAATGGGTGCAGGAAAAAAGGGGGAGTCGCTGAGCAAACGCAGTGGGTATTTCTAGTAAGGTACAACAAATATGAAGTCAACATATAAAATCAACCTTTGAGGTTGGCGATATTTGAATTTTACCAGCTACACTGAACAGGTGATAGTGTATCTTGTTATATAGTTAAAAAAAAGAGGTAGTGTTGGTAAATAATTGATATATGAATTGAATTCATTCAAATTACAAATACCCCCACTATTTTCAAACCACAAGTCACCTGCTTAAACTTTTATTAAACAGATATTATTGATACAGCCAGTTTAAAATCAGTGCTAATCTTTGATGAATTTCTTCATTGTTCTTTGCATCCTAGAGATGAATCCCCTCTTATTCAGTCTTATGATATGAAGGGGAGAAAGTAAGAATACAAAATATTTACAGTAGGTGCGGTTATTTAAACTGGTCTGTTTAAAATTAATCAAATAATTTAAAATGTAGTTATATGTAACTTATTTAACCCTTTAGGGTAAGTAAAATCTCTCTCTCCGTACGGGGGGTGCAAATTCTATCCCCTATATGGAAATGTGTATATAACCCACTGCTGAGATAGGATGCAATGCGTGTGTCTATTTGTGAACCACTGATAGAAATGTATACACTCTGAGATCAATAGTATCAGTGTGTACATAAGAAATAGAAAAATAACAGATGCAGATAATCTGAACAAAAAGAAATATACAAAGCGTGATCAGAAAATGGAAAATGGATTTCCTTTCAGAATAATGACATAGTCAGTGCAGTTTGTAGTAAGCCGAAGGATACTTAAAAAAAGACGTTTTTATCTACTTTAATTCATAAAATATTTTTTTGCTGATTTTTGTGCCCCTTGTTGTCTGTTCTCAATATGATATGAAGTATTGTCTTACCACAGACTTTGACCCGAGCAGCGGTTTGTTGGTCTCCAGTATCACAAGTGTAGCTCCCAGAATCCTCTGTTCCTGCCTTATGAATAACTAGTTCCATTAGGGTTCCCTTCTGGCTGATTTCATACTTGTCATTTGCTTGAAGGATTGTGATGCCTTTTTTCCAAACCACTGGGGCATCGGGCTTTGTGACCTCACAAGACAATGTCACCGTGGAGCCTTCTTCTACTTCTAAGTCTTTCAGGTCTTGTTTAAAGCGAACAGGAAGTGCTAACAGAAGGGCAGGAACAATGCATTAATCTCTGAAGAAGCGGTGTATTTTCAGGAGAAGTGAAAGAACTGTCCTAGACTCCACATGTATATGGATAGATTTAGCATAATATATATACAAATAACATCTCCAGACCGACAGAGTTTCAAGAGACAGAGGAGAAAAATAGGTGCTGACCTTCCTAGATAGGGCGCATCCATGGGGTTTACACGGCAAAGCCTAATGTATTGTAGTTTGGAGCTACAGTATGTATTAAACTCCAGCAAAGAACATCTACATTAAATGTACATTTTAGACCAAAAATACGTGTATCTTGTATCCGCACCAAATGAAAGGGGATTGTGACAAATTGTAAATCAGAGGAATTTGTCACCTTACAATATTTGACATACTGAAAACAAAGAAAACGTGATGACTAGATTCTACATTTATTACATCCCATCCCTATACAGAATGTGTGTTGGGGAGGTACTCCTTAACTCATTCCATAACCCTCAAAAACTTACACACAGGGCGGAAATGGTTACAATAGCTTGATTTGTTGATGCATAGAGATGCTGGATGTAAATATTTCCCTAATCGACAACTGTACAGCTAAATAGACATTAGAATCCTTTGGTATGCAACTCATTCACCAATTCCTGTATGTTTTAAACTCTTTCAGATGTAAAAAACATTTACCTCTTTGTCTTAAATGTTAATTTATTAAGTTAAATTCTGCGGAACCCCAACCCACTCTAATAGCGCGTCTGAGATCAGAAGCATTGTAAGGAACCCAAGCCCTCTCTACTCTCAAATAGCACGCCTCAGATCAGATGCATTCTAAGGAACCCCAACTCTCTCTAATAGCACGCCTGAGATCAGATGCATTGTAAGGAACCCCAACCCTCTCTAATAGCGCATCTGAGATCGGATGCATTGTAAGGAACTCCAACCTCTCTAATAGCGTGTCTGAGAACAGATGCATTGTAAGGAACCCCAACCTCTCTAATAGCGCGCCTGAGATCAGATGCATTGTAAGGAACCCCAACTCTCTGAGATCTGATGTATTGTATCCTATGTCAAAGTGGGTGAAAAAACTTCCCTAAACCCGTTGGTCAGAAAGCACATCTCACACTAAATGCTAATGCCAATTATAGACTATGGGGACATAGTATATGCTACACCACCCCAAACTCACTTTAGCAAACCAGACACCCTCTACAACTCAAAATGCTGCTTTGTCCTTCAATGAAATTACAACACACATCACTGCGAAATGCTCCAAGAACTAGATTGGTCATCACTTGAGTCCAGGCGCAAAGTACATTTTTCCTGTCTTGCCTTCAAATACTTTCTGGGCAAGCTACCCAGCTATCTGAACAAGCTCAACCTCACCCCTACCACATGCAGCACTTATCCTCTGAGATCTGACTCCAAAAGACTGTTCACAGTCACAAGGTTCAACAAGGAATCCGACAGCTCTTTCTCGTACCGTGCAGCTCACGTCTGGAAAATACTGCAAGAGACCCTCAAAACCGCCTCCAGTTTAAGTCCTTTCAAGACTTCAACTGTCTCTCATTTTAATCTTGTCTGTAACGGTTAAATACGCCCATAACATATATTGTCCCTACCTGTCCACGAAATGTCTGTATATATAAGGTGTAACAATGTATTGTCATTATGTCAATGCCCAGGACATACTTGAAAATGAGAGTTAATTCTCCATGTATTACTTCATGGTAAAACATTTTATAATTAAATAAATACAATTATAAGCTGAACTTGCTGTGAATAAACACTGCATTTGATCAGCCCCCTGAGCTTATAACTAAACACAAAAAACATAGCATTGGAGCCACATAACAATAAACGTTGCTGCCTTCGCTTCCGAACACTAAATATTCTTCTCCAATAGGAGAACTAAGAATAAAACGTGGAACACTGACTGTGGTTACCATGGGCTCCAGGGCTGAGTGCCACAGATAGTCTCAAGGAGAAGGAATTTGAAGGGCTTAAAGTGTTGTAATGTTCAGAATCACTAAACACTGCAACAAGACTCATCTAAAGCTGAGTCCATGCTGTTGCAGACCGCGTGGAGACATCCACGCGTGGCGCGATCACATTGCCTTAAGGCATTGATCGCGCCAATAGATGGTGCAGGCCCGCGACAGCAGGAGGGGGCGCGCGTTGCGCGGGGAATCTGTTGAAACCAATTTCTCGGTGCGACAGGCAGGGTCAACGTGAGCGGTTTGCCCAATGAGGGCGAACCAGTTCCGTGACATCACTGGCACGCCCCTAGACACGCCCCCCCGACGGCGCGTCTAGCATGTCCGAAAAATGCACCCGCATCGCGTGGGTGACGTCATGGACGCGCCCGCCTCCGCGTGGGCGAAAGCTGTATGGACTTAGCTTAAGGTAACACGCATCCTGCAGTGGGATTTGAATGTGGTTCACCTGCTGCATAATAAACAGTGACGTTACTCCTGGGACCTTCCTTCTGCCGATCTGTTGCCTGCACCTCAGACACTAGCTGGAGTGGAAAGGGAAATTGATGAACCTTTCTTACCAGTCACGGTCACGTGAGCTGTGCTCCTCTGGTCTCCAGTGTCACACGTGTAGTCTCCAGAATCGCCTGGCTTTGCATTAAGAATATGAAGCTCCGCCACAGCGCCGTGCTGTTTAATGTCATACTTCTCACTGCGCTCCACGACCTGGTCTCCCATTGTCCATCTGACGGGGCTGCCTGCCTTGCTCAGCTCGCAGTGCAGCTTCACAGTGTTACCTTCCTTGGTTTTCTCGTTCTTGAGACCTCGCTTAAAAAGAACTGGGAGAGCTGAAAAGCAACGATGGCCAACTGAGCGTCAACAACGAATATGTCTGCAGGCAATCAGTAACTGTGAGATAAACATTTATACTGCTTTTAACATTCTCTCAACTTATATCGTACCTTTAAATCAATTAATTTACATGGACTAAACCGTTTATTGGGTAAGGAGTGGCGAACTCCCGTCTTCAAGGGCCACCAACAAGTCAGGTTTTCAGGATATCCCTGCTTCTGCACAGGTAGCCAATCAGTGGCTCAGTCGAAGACTGAGCCTCTGATTGAGCCACCTGTGCTGGGACTGATTGATCCACCTGTGCTGGGACTGATTGATCCACCTGTGCTGGGACTGATTGATCCCCTGTTAGGGACTGATTGGATCCACGGCTGCTGGGACTGATTGAATCCCCCTGTGCTGGGATGATTGATCCACCGTGCGGGTGACTGATTGACACCTGTGCTGGGACTGATTGGACTGACTGATCCACATGTGCTGGAATGATTGATCCACCTGTGCTGGGACTGATTGATCACCTGTGCTGGGACTGATTGATCCACCTGTGCTGGGACTGATTGATCCACCTGTGCTGGGACTGATTGATCACCTGTGAGTGGGACGATTGACCACTGTGCTGAAATGATTGAGCATCCCGTGCTGGGACTGATGGAGCTCCACCTGTGCTGGGACTGATTGATCCACTTGCTGGATGACTTGACACCTGGTGGGGACTGTTGATCAAGTGGTGGGGATCTGATTGATTCAACCTGTGCTGGGGACTGATGATCCACTGTGCTGGGACTGATTGACACTGTGTGGGACTGATTGATCCACCTGTGCTGGACTGATGGACCACCTGTGCTGGTGTGATTGATCACACCTGTGCTGGGACTGATGATCCACTGTGCGGGACTGATGATCACCTGGCTGGGATGATTGTCACCACTGGCTGGACTGATGATCACCGTGTGGGACTGATTGATCCACCTGTGCTGGGACTGATTGATCCACTGTGCTGGAGATAATGATTGATCCACTGTGATGGACTGATTGTCCACTGTGTGGGACTGATTGATCCACTGTGCTGTGGACTGAATGATCAACCTGTGCTGGGATGATGATCCACTTCTGGGACTGCATGATCCACCCTGTGCTGGGACTGATTGATCCACTGTGCTGGGGACTGATTGATCCACCTGTGCTGGGATGATTGATCCACCTGTGCTGGGACTGACTGATTGACCAGACTGTGTTGGGAATTGATTGATCCACCTGTGCTGGGACGGATTGGACTGATTGACCACCTCGTGCTGGGACTATTGATCACCTGTGCGGGATTGATGACATGTGCTGGACTGATTGATCCACCTGTGCTGGGACTGATTGATCCACCTGTGCTGGGAGATTGAATCCACCTGTGCTGGGGACTGATTGATCCACCTGTGCTGGGACTGATTGATCCACCTGTGCTGGACTGATTGATCCACCTGTGCTGGGACTGATTGATCCACCTGTGCTGGGAACTGATTGATGATTGGTATGATGAGCCACTGTGCTGGGATGATTGACCACTGTGCTGGGACTGACGATCCACCTGTGCTGGGACTGATTGATCCCACTGTGGGGGACTGAGTGATACAACTGTTGCTGGTGGACTGATGATCCACCTGTGCTGGGACTGATTGATCCACCTGTGTGGGAGTGATGATGCCACCTGTGCTGGACTGATTGGATGAATGATCACCTGTGTGGGACTGATGATCCACATGTGCTGGGATTTCTGACATTGGACTGATGATCCACCCGTGTGCTCGGCGTGATTGAGCCACGGTGCTGGTGTACTGAGATGGAACTGATGAGACAAGCTGTGTCTGGACTGATTGATCCACTGTGCGGGACTGATTGAGCACCTTGCTGGGACTGGACTGATTGATCCACCTGTGCTGGGATGATTGATCCACCTGTTTGGCTGGGATGATTGATCCACTGTGTGGGGATGATTGAATGCCACCTGTGCTGGGACGGATTGAGCCACCTGTGCTGGGAATGA
>CM071568.1:297486513-297546034 GCA_036426205.1 Ascaphus truei
ACCTTGTGCGTTTGGACTGATTGATCCACCGTTGCTGGGAACTGCATTGGACTGATGAGCCACCTGTGCTGGGCATGATTGATCCCACGTGCTGGGACTGAGATCCACCGTGCTGGGACTGGATTGAGCCACCTGTGCTGGGACTGATGATCCCACCTGTGCTGGGCTGATGATCCACCTGTTGCGGTGGACTGATTGATCCACCTGTGCTGGGAGTGATGTGATGCCACCTGTGCTGGGACTGATTGGACTGACTGATCCACCTGTGCTGGGACTGACTGATCCACTGTGCTGGGGACTGATTGGACTGATTGATCCACCTGTGCTGGGAGTGATTGAGCCACCTGTGCTGGGACTGATTGGACTGACTGATCCACCTGTGCTGGGACTGACTGATCCACCTGTGCTGGGACTGATTGAGCCACCTGTGCTGGGACTGATGATCCACTGTGTCTGGGACTGATTGACATCACACCTGTGCGTGGGGGACTGATGATCCACCGGTTGCTGGGACTGATGATCCACCTGTGCTGGGACTGATTGATCCACCTGTGCTGGGACTGATTGAGCCACCTGTGCTGGGACTGATTGGACTGATGATCCACCTGTGCTGGGACTGATTGATTACCTGTGGACTGATGCCACCTGTGATGGTGGGAGCTGATTGATCCACCTGATCTGGATGATGTGGACTGATGTGATTCCACTGTGCTGGGACATGATGAGCCACCCTGTGTGGGATGATTGCACCTGTCTGGCTGATTGGACTGATTGATCCACCTGTGCTGGGACGATTGATCCACCTGGCTGGGTGGGGGGGAACCTGATGAGCCACACTGTTGCTGGGATGATTATGAGACCACCTGCTGGGGGCTTGGGACCTGATTGGATCACACCTGTGCTGGGATCTGATTGACCACCTGTGCTGAATGATTTGAGCCACCTTGAGCGTGGTGTCTATTGGCCACCTGTGCTGGGTGAGATTGAGCCACCTGTAGGGATATTCTGAAAACCTGACTGGTTGGTGGCCCTTGAGGACTGGATTTGGCCACCCCTGCTGTATTTGGAAGAGCAGGATTTAATCAACACAAAACAATGTTGAAGGCCTCCATGTATTTGTAACAGGGACCTCCGTTGCTTCGCTTGCAGACATGATTTGGCCAGCCCGTTGCTTACAGACATGATTTGGCCAGCCCTTTGCTTACAGACAGATTGGCCAGCCCTTTGCTTACAGACATGATTGGCCAGCACCCGTTGCTACAGACATGATTTGGCCAGCCCGTTGCTTACAGACATGATTGGCAGCAGCCCGTTGTTACAGACATGATTTGGCCAGCCCGTTGCTTACAGACATGATTTGGCCAGCCCGTTGCTTACAGACATGATTTGGCCAGCCCGTTGCTTACAGACATGATTTGGCCAGCCCGTTGCTTACAGACATGATTTGGCCAGCCGTTGCTTACAGACATGATTTGGCCAGCCCGTTGCTTACAGACATGATTTGGCCAGCCCGTTGCTTACAGACATGATTTGGCCAGCCCGTTGCTTACAGACATGCCTTTCATTACTGGCAATGCCAATTAGACTACAACTGAGAATCTTCACATTCCAACAGCCAATAATGACACATGACTGTGTCCCATACTGTATGTGTTGGCTCAAGTGAAGTTCTGATCCACATCACGGCCACACAGGTTCATGTAATCACAGGAAGAAGTACTGCAAGAGGCTACAATATATCACAGACTTTATATAGAAACCTTTTAATATGTAAATAAGGTACACATATCACATATGTTGGTACATCGGTTAATAAAACCCTGTGAAATACGAGTCATTATCATATACTAGAAAAACTATTTAAATACACCCAGTAGGGGCAATATTTACTAAGAGCTAAGCTTTAAAACACTCTAAAGAGCCGTAAAACATTTTAAAACCTAGTCATTTAAATGGGCCATTTGATTTCTTATGGTGCCAATTGGTCCTTTATAGCTAGCATTGGTTTGTAAATATCCCTTGTATTGTCTATTAATCCCTATAACGTTTTAAAACAAATGTTATAGATCTCACTCCATCTACAAATAAAACATGAGAAAATAACATGTTATTGATCGTGTGAAGAACGCAACCAACGTTGCTGGTTATCCCCGCACCCTGATTAACATCCTGCAGGGAACGTTTTTTTAGTGAAAGGACCACTATCGAGCTAACGTGTTTTCACTACTACTAACTCATACAAGGCATTTCTACTGCAATTACCTTTTACTGTTAAGGTTGCAGAGGAGTTTTGTTCTCCGGTTTCACAGATATAAGTCCCAGCATCCTCCTTCGCCAAGCGATGAATCAGTAACTCCACGGTGTGCTCTCTCTGCTTCATTTCGTGCTTATCACTGGCGTGGAGAAGCGCTCCGTCCTTCTTCCACACCACGAGAGCTTTAGCGCTGGAGAGCTCCGAGGACAGGGTTGCTGTTCCACCTTCCACCGCTTCCGCGCTCTGCAGCTCTCGTTTGAAATAAGCTTGCACAGCTAAAACGTAGAAATGCAAAAAAGAAAAAAGAACACTTCAGTTGTTACGCACCGATTTGTATATTATTTTAGTTGACTGTCTTCTGTGTACTAGTGCAGGGGGGCTCAACTGCAGTCCTCATGCCCCTCCCCCAACAGGTCAGATTTTCAGGATATCCCTGCTTCAGCACAGGTGGCTCAATCAGTCCCTGCTTCAGCACAGGGGGACTCAATCAGTCCCTGCTTTGACGGAGCCTCTGATTGAGCCACCTGTGCTGAATCTATGACATTCTGAAAACCTGACCTGTTGAGGGAGCTTGAGGACTGGAGCTGGAGCCCCCCTGTACTAGTGCACCTTCCTTTTTGACATCAGCCGCCATAGGAACAGCTCCGATACCCGACGTGGACCAAACACAGAAATCAGCCAGTGATAGACTCAACTCATCAGATCTTACATTTTATATTCCACTTCTTATAATTGTCCGTTTGTCGGCAATAACTTTATAAAACGCCCGAACGCCAATCTAGTGTTACTAGTACGTACAGATTGTGGTGGGTTTTTGGTGTCATTGAATAACTAACAAAGTAGACGCCCAGCTTTAAATCTGGAGTTATAAAAACATATCAAGGTTTCAAGCACATTATTTCACAAATATACAACGTCTATTCCTCTGAGAGTCATGAAGATTTCAAAGTTATAAGAACGGAATCAAGCGATGACTTCCATTTTATTTGTATAACCCATTTTTGGAACTTGGAAAACAGTGTGTGTCCATGAACTGCACTGATATAAATCTATTTATGGGGACACTGATCCAATGCTCTAAACATCACCCCCCCCCCCCCCTCCGGCCCCTCTGGTTTTTGGAGCACCATCATTTTCAACAAGCAAAGTTTTAAGCAATGAGAGATCAAGCGATCTTGATTTAATTGTATATTTGGAATCAAAGGCATCAACCAAACAATGCTTTGTTTCTATAATAGAAATCATAGCACTGGGTTGAAAATGACATGTTAACCTAGATTAATTCATTAGAGAATAACATAACCCCTAGGAAGAATCTGACTGGCTTAAACCCCGGGCATAGCTATAGCCTGGGCATCGCCCAGGGGTCCATGCTCTTGGGGGGGCCCACTCTTCCCCATGTCGGCGGTCTGGCTGACCATCTCTCTCTTCTCCCCCAGACAGAGGCAGGCAGGGGAAGAGAGATGATGGTAACGGTGGCGGCGGGCCACCACAGTGAAGCAGAGAAGCAGCAGGCAGGAGGAGTTAGGATGAGGAGGGGGAGAGAGAGATGATGAGGAGGGATGATGAGGAGGGATGATGTGAGGAGAAGATAATGAGGAGAGATGATGCGGGATGATGATGATGAGGAGAGATGATGAGGGAGAGGAGGAGATGAGGAGGAGGGATGATGAGGAAGGGATGATGAGAGGATGATGGTGAAGAGATGAGGAGGGATGATGAGAGATGGTGAGGAAGAAATGGGGGAGAAATGAGTAGGAGGTGAGGAGAGAGGTGGAGGGAGAGATGAGGAGAGATGATGAGGAGGAAGGATGAGGAGGAGAGATGATGAGGAGGAAGGATGAGGAGGAAGGATGAGGAGGAGAGATGATGATGAGGAGAAGATGAATGATGAGGGAGAGATGATGATGATGATGAGGAAGGATGATGAGGAGGGATGATGAGGAGGGATGATGAGGAGAGATGATGGGGAGAGATGAGTAGGAGGAGAAGGAGAGATGATGAGGGCGAGATGATGAGGCGAGATGATGAGGAGGGATGGGGAGAAATGAGTAGGAGGAGAGGGAGAGATGAGGAGGGATGGTGTGAGGAGAGATGAGTAGGAGTAGAGGGAGATAATGATGAGGAGAGATGATGAGAGGGATAGGGAGAATGAGTAGGAGGAGAGGGAGGGAGAGATGAGGAGGGATGATGGGGGGAGAGATTAGTAGGTGGAGAGGGAGAGATAGAGGAGAGGAGAGATGATGAGGCGAAGATGATGAGGAGAGATGAGAGGAGAGATGAGGAGGAGAGATGATGAGGAGGGATGATGAGGAGGAATGGGGAGAAATTAGTAGGAGGAGAGGGAGAGATGAGGAGGGATGATAGGGAGAGATGAGTAGGAGGAGAGGGAGAGAAGATGAGGAGAGATGATGGGGAGAGATGATGGGAGGGATGATGAGGAGAGATGATGAGGAGAAATTATGAGGAGGGGTGATGAGTAGGGATGGGGAGAAATGAGTGGAGGGAGGAGGGAGAGAGATGGGGAGAGGTGATGAGGAGGAAAGGATGAGGAGGAGAGATGATGATGAGGAGAGATGATGATGAGGAGGAAGGATGATGATGGAGAGAGATTGATGAGAAGAGATGATGAGGAGGGATGGGGAAGAATGAGTAGGAGGAGAGGAAGAAATGAGGAGGGATGATGAGAAAGGATTGTGGGGAGAGATGAGTAGGAGGGGAGGGAGAGATGATGAGGAGAGATAATGAGGAGAGATGATGAGGAGAGATGATGAGGGGGGATGGGGAGAAATGAGTAGGAGGAGAGGGAGAGATGAGGAGGGATGATGAGAAGGGATGAGTAGGTGGAGAGGGAAGATGAGGAGGGATGATGAGGAAAGTGCAAGAAACAGAAACTTCTAACTTAAAAACAAATGGGAGTACATGACAGTCATCTATATTTATATTTAATCTATATTATATGTGTGCGGTATTTCATTTCCTTCTAACAGATCGAAGAATATAAAGATGTAAAATAATATATTGAGTATTGAGTAACAAGGGGCATTATTCCTAAGTGCTGTTAGCATGGTATATCTAACTTTTTCCAAGCTAATTTAAATCGAGACAAATTTTTCCTGAATCTAAACAATACGTTCACTTATAGTGGGCTTGAATGCTTTTGGCCCGGGGGCCGCGGGGCATGTCTAGCTCACGCCATCGCTTAATGCAGCAAAAACATGTAAATCTTATTGTTTTTTTAAATAAAATCAGTTCTAATTAGATAAGTGATGGTGTTTTTTTTATTCAAATGTTAATGCTATGTTTAACGAGTTTTAATATACTGAGACTCCTTTGATTGTATAGCAGGCTTTTCACACCTCCCCAGCCATACAAGATTTTTGCAAACCCTTTCCTGTTTCTGATTATTTGTTGCCAATGTCCAGCAGTGGAGCTGCAAACGTAAACAATAGTCAATGCTACCATAGTAAAATCCGGATACAGTACATGTAGTGGCTGAGTTACACGACCGAAGGATTGATTGAAACTGAAAGGTGGGCCATTATGTTAGTCACACAATCATGATTTTGACAGATTTATTCCGGGAGTGCACCAAAAGTTTGCCAGCTTAGGGAAAGAATGTAAAATTATACATTGTCAAACGCTTTTACATCGTGTACACAAGTAAGACAAATAAACAAAAGGGTAAGGGGGAATGGTTAGTATGCTGCTTTAAAGAGAAGCAGAGCAACAGGGGAACAATGTAATGAACCTCTATGTTATCCCGGGAAACCGAGGGCATTTTTGGTCCTGACCTTCTGTCTCTGTAAAAAATCGGAGTTCACACAACACGCAATGCCTAGGGGTCATGAAACCACGATGAGGGACATCGCTGCCGATTTTGCCATTGACTGAATGGCCGTTATCGTCCGAGTGGGGGGCGCGATGTCCACAATAATATATGTATCATATAATATGTATCAAATAATGGAAGCATTATACAGAAACATGCACACGCGTGAAAAAAACAGCATGAGGTGGATACAAATAAGACTTAACGTGATAACAGCTGATGCTCGTGAATAAATTGTAACCGGTTTGCTCGTAAATAAGTCACTATGGGGGCTATGCACTAAGCTATGAGCTTTAGCGCCGGGCTGAAAAAAATTGAGCAAGTCCGATAAAAAATGAAGCCGGCGGCGCGATTCACTAAGGCCCTCAGCCCATTCCTATGGACGTGCCCAAAACTGGCTTATCGTGCGTGTGCAAGCTTTTTTTCCTCTGCTATCGCACTTAAAGTTCCCAGTACGCTACCTGATAGGAAAAAAAGCCGCATGTAACATTTGCATTGTGAGATTGCCATCTCCATGCAAGGCTGTTCAGGCGATGTACACTAAATAAAACATTTTAATTATATGTGTACATGAGCAGGGGGTCTCCTGAGCTGAACGCATTGGTTCAGGTCCAGAGGACCCCCTACTTCAGGAGATACAGGCCCCTAATCTTCATCCTGCCCATGCCCCTCGATGCTGCAAAACATACACAAGAATAAAAAAATCCAATGTAATGTCCCCTGACCCCCCTGACCCCTTAATCACCATAGCGGTTATTAAACGCTTACAGTCATTAAGGGTTAACCCCCCCTCACCCACACTCGGGAGGCCTACATACCCTCCCCACTAACCCCCACCCCGTGAGGCCTAACCACCCTCTCCCACTACCCAGCGGGAGGCCTCCCCACATACCTTGGGGCCAATACCCCCTCCCCCCACCCCAGTACTCACAATAAAAAAAACAATCACTGCCCCACAATAAACATCATTCTATTATAAATACATAACCCACCCCCTGTCCCCCCCAATAAATACATGATTAACCTTTACATACAGGGTTCATACCCCAGGCCCACATGAGTCCCGGTGGCCTGAAGGGTCACCTCAGAGACCTACAGGTTACCAGCAACCGTTTCACACAGATTCTGGAGGCTGTTGGTGGGTCCCGCCAGGCGCCATGGCCCACAGGTGGTCTCCGCGGGTCACGTGGGCACAATTGGGTACCCACGGTAGGCCCGCGGGGATGTCGGAGCCCCAGGTCAGACCCACAGGTGTCGAGGGGCCTGGGTGGTTCCCACGAGGGTTGGGGGACCCACGGGTGGGCACTACGGGATCCGCGGTGCCCCCCACAGATGTGGGGCCACCGATCTTCCCCGCAGGGTGTCCCATGGACCACGCAGCCTGGTACCCGTGAGAAGCCCGAGGTTACATCAGTGGTCTCCAGAGGTCTCTCGCAGACCAAAGGAACCAACCCTGTATGTAAAAAAAAAACCGGGGCATATACATTAAATACATACATCACCCCCCCCCCCCCACCCCAACACATACAGTACAATAATGTGCCAAGTAACTATTATCCAGATATGGATAATAGATTATTTGCCCATTATTAAACACATTAACTAGCATAATAACAGAAATAAAGTTCTACTGACCTCATCAATAAGAAGCCCCCGTCGCCAGCAAAATACTTGTCCTCCGTTGCCAACAAAATACATAGCCAATACATTGCAATTACATTCAGATATCAATTAACCCCGTAATCACCTTATCGGATAATAACCGCAAAGGTAATTAAGGGGTTAAGCCACCGTGGCCCGATACCCACCCTTCACCCATTCATTTGTACAGTGGCTTCATCATGCAACTATATATATATAAAAAGAGAGAGAGAGGAGAGAGAGAGAGAGATACATGATGAACCAATATACAAATAAATGTAGAAGGGTTATCAAAAACATGTTCTACTACAAATACCACTTCTCCATACAGACACAGTACAATAAAATCATATTTCCTAAAAAAATCTGAATGTAATTGCAATGTATTGGCTATGTATTTTGTTGGCAACGGAGGACAAGGATTTTGCTGGCGACGGGGGCTTCTTATTGATGAGGTCAGTAGAATTTATTATGTTATTATGCTAGTTAATGTGTTAATAATGGCAAATAATCATCTATCCATATCGGGATAATAGTTATTTTGCACATTATTGTACTGTATGTGTTGGGGGGGGGGGGGTGGATGTATGTATTTAATGTATAGGCCCGGTTTATTTTTTTTACATACTGGGTTGGTTTCTTTGTTCGTCGAGAGACCTCTGGAGACCACCTGCGGTATCCTCGGGCTTCTCACGGGTATCAGGCTGCGTGGTCCACGGGGGACACCTGCGGGGAAGAACCGGTGGCCCCACATCTGTGGGGGCACCGCGGATCCGTAGTGCCCACCCGTGGGTCCCCAGACCCCCGTGGGAACCACCCGAGGCCCCTCAGACACCTGTGGGTCTGACCCGGGGCTCCCAGACATCCGCGGGCCTACAGTGGGGACCCAATTGTGGCCTACGGTGACCCGCGGAGACCACCTGGTGGGCCATGGCACCTGGCGGGACCCACCAACTGGCCTCCAGAACCTGTATGAAACAAGTTGCTGGTAACCTGTAGGTCTCTGAGGTGACCCGTCAGGCCCACTGGGGACTCACGTGGGCCTGGGGTATGACCCTGTATGTAAAAGAATAAATCATGTATTTATTGGGGGGGCACAGGGGGTGGGTTATGTATTTAATAAATAGAATGATGTTTATTGTGGGCCAGTGTATTGTTTTTATTGTGGGTACTGGGAGTGGGGGAAGGGGGTATTGGCCCCAAGGGTATGTGGGTAGGCCTCCCGGCTGGGTAGTGGGTGAGGATGGTTAGGCCTCACGGGGTGGGGGGTTAGTGGGGGAGGGTATGTAGGCTTCCCGAGTGGTGGGTGGGGGTTGGTTAATCGCTTAATGGCTGTAGCGGTTAATAACCGCTGTGGTGATTAAGGGGTTAGGGGACATTACATTGGCTGTTGTTATTGTTGTGTATGTTTTGCAGCATTGGAGGGGGCATGGGCAGGATGAAGATGAGGATGAAGACGGCCTTCATCGTGGATGCCTGTAAACGGTAAGTGTAATATATATTGACTGTATTTATTGAAAGTTATATGTATTTACAATGGGCACATGCATTATTATCCATATGTGGATAATAGTAATTTTGCCCATTACTGTATTGTATGTGTTTGGGGGGTATATTTAGTTATTAATATTGTTTATTATTTTTGGAGGCGCAACATTGTTACCGCAGGCCCGCGGATACCCCCGCACTCCCGCGGAACCCCCGCTTGGTGAGCCGGGGACACCCGCCGGCCGGCCTGTTGTATGGGTGTTGCGCATGCAAAAAGGCAAACAAAGAATTTTTTCTAAGTCCTGCTTTTTTTATCACCAACCTTTAGCTGGTGAGCTTTATTCAGCGCAACTTTAACGTACGATCAGTTTGCATTGCTTAGTGAATCCCGCAGAAGGGCAGGATTCAGCGCAAACAGCTGATCGTACGAGCAAAGTTGGACTTTGAAAAAATTTCAAGAAAAAGTCAGTTTTAGAGCGCAAAGTGCCTGTTTGCGCGGCTTAGTGCATAGCGCTCGGCGCAACTTCACGTTCTAAGAGCACTTTGCGCTCTTAAAACGACTTATTACTGCTTAGTGCATATGTCAGAAAGAAATATATGAATAGATATGAATAGTAAAAGCATATCTAGTTTTTTTTTATTCTACCTGGGAAGATCAGTTGTGATATTGTATACAGCTGTATATACTGTATCCCTTTCAGTGCATAACGGGAGGGCCACACCCCCCCCCCCCCCAGGATATCAATGACAAGATGTTGCAACCATTCTAATCATACATAGTGTAGTGTTATTCAACAAAAGGTTAGTTTCTGCCATGTTAGGAGGCGTTATCTGCCCCACATTTCCGCCATAACCCTGCGGGCGCCAACGGCGTCATGATCATGTGACTGAATCCCATGGTTTGTCAATGTTGGATTTGTTCAGTTGTACAAGTGGAAAAGCCATTCATTACAGAATAGGATGCTTTAGTCAGCACAGACACATCTTACTGTACCTGCGTTTCCAAAGATTTCCATTCTCGTTGAATACAAATGCTTTTATTCTATCCTGTTGCAGTTAGCTTGTTCATACATATCTTGTTGGATTACTTGTTAGATTACATTTAATGATTTGAGAACTATTTGAAGTAAGTGACGGGGGGGAGTAGGGGGGTGGGGAAACAAGCCACTTTGACAAAATGAGAGGGAATAAAAAGTCTTGAATACAGAATAGATTGAACCTCAGCTACCAGTTGAGAAATTTCATTTAGCCCAACTGGATTTTCTTGCAGAAAACTAAATACCACGTTGCACGGATGGGAGTTAAAAAGATAAACTGATGAAAGAACTTAACAGAGAATGTCACAAGTGTGTCACCGGTTTGGAAAAGAAAAGTGACGTTCTGCAACTGCGCCCTAGAATATTCCTACTGTATGTAACAAGCAGCACTAGGACAATGACCATCAACTGGGTTGCCCAAAAGGAAGTATCTTATAGCAATCACTAAAAGTGTTTCTCCTAGTACAGGGAATAAACATTGGAAAAGGTCTGTATATACTTCTCTCTGACACTCCATCACAAGCGTATTCATCACTTTCTTCTAGTTCTTCTGAGACAGGGCTCTCAAACTCAGTCCTCGAGGGCCACCAACAAGCCAGATTTCATGAATATCCCTGCGTCAGCACAGGTGGCTCAATCAGTGGCTCAGTCATAGACTGAGCCACTGATTGAGCCATCTGTGCTGAAGCAGGGATATCAATAAAAGTTGGCGTGTTGGTGGCCCATCAAGGACTGAGTTTGAGACCCTTGTTCTAAGACAATGACCAGGAAACTATTTGTCAGGACTTTTACGCTTCATCTGATATTTGATTAACAACTATCATGTTCTTGCCTTAAATGTGGCTGTAGGTAACTCTTGCTTTGTTAGCGACGATGGGGGTGAAATACACCATTACAAAGAAATAACGTTTGACCTTCTTTGTCGACTTTTCTCTTTCCTTGACCTTACATGTTGTTCGAAGTTATAAGAATAACATTACTAGGTTAGTGTATATCATCAGTTGTCATTTCCAGAATGACTATCATTGCAGGTTGTCTGATTTGTAATTAGTTACAGTTATCAGCTGAGTTCTCACTGCAATCATTGGATTTCTGCCAGGGCCCAAACTACCTGCCCACACGTTCTTACCCATAACAGCAATAACTGCACTAGTTTTAGCAGTCGCATATTCACAGACATTATTGCCACAGTCTTTGTCTGTAGCTAGGGTTGCCAGGTGGATTCTCCAAAAATACTGGACACAATGGGGAAAGGTGCAACATGATCGGGACACACATACACACACACACACACACAACCTCACCACACCATGCTGTTTCCTCCTCTCCTTGGCCCCACCCCCAGGCTCCTGACATATCCTCCTGATTGACTGCTGCTGGTTAATGCAGCCTATCAGGAGGAGGGAAGATGCCCAGCAGCTTAGCAACAGCCCTGATTTCTCCCTGTTGTGGGAAATCCTGCGGCCCCCCAAGCCGGTCAGGTCACTGTGTCCCAAGAGGTAATACCAGACGCATACAGTACATGTCCATCCATTATTACCTCTCATTTGTACTGGTCAGAGTGTCCCAATACAGGACAGAACATTTAAACATGGCACATTCTCCTTCGTAGACGTCAATATCTTAGAGGTCTTCAACTATTGGAACTCTGTGGCATACAATGAACATAAACAGTTGAACAACCTAAATCCAGATGTGATTAAATACTTTGACAAAAAGGGCTAACTTCCTCAATATTCTCCAGCAATCTCATGTGGAGTAACTCTTAGCCATGATCAAATGATATAGAGCAGGGGTGGCCTACTCCAGTCTTCAAGAGCCACCAACAGGTCCGCTTTTCAGAATATTCCTGCTTCAGCACAGTTGGCTCAATCAGTGGCTCAGTCGAAGATTACATGGGGTGGCTAACTCCAGTCCTCAAGGGTCACCAACAGGTCAGGTTTGAAGGATATCCTTATCTTTGGCTGAGTCACTGAATGAGCCACCTGTGCTGAAGCAAGGATATCCGGAAGACCTGACTTGTTGGTGGCCCTTGAGGACTGGAGTTGGCCACCCCTGGTATAGATGACATTTTATCTGACAAACTAAACATTAAAGTATTAGATAAACAAAAGTACAGGAGAACCACACTGCTTCACAAATATTAACATGTAGTCTTGGTTCCACGTTCACCATGCTTCTCGGTCATTCTCTGTTTCCCTAATAACCTTCTACTTTCTGAAGGACACGCTGCAACATTGCAGATGGAAAAAAAAAACCAGCAATAGTCGGTCTACAGTAATATGAAGACATGAATGAAAAAATGTGAACTAGAATCAGGTTGTAAACATAACCCATACCTGAAAAACAGAGGCCCGTAACCATAGGAAAAGCAGATATTTTAACCTCATTATATATTAAGCACTGCTCTTATTATAGTCATTGACTGCTTCTTAAACAGTATTTCCTTTGAATTCTTGACTAGAACGAGCTTTCCTTTCTCATAATAACACGTTGCTATCTTTGTAGCAATATAACCGGAGAGAACGTTCTCCTTGTTGACTTGCGGTTCAGCGCGTTAATGCTAGTTCCATAAAACTCGTACCTTTCACAGAGAGAGAGGCTTTGGTCTGAGTGTCCCCAATATCGCATATGTACGTGTCGCTGTCACTCTGCTCCAATGCATGGACCTTCAGGCTCAGAACACTGCCCTTCTGGGTCATCTCGTACTTGTCACTTGATTGAAGCTCCACTATTCCCTTTCTCCAGGTGACGGCAGGGGCAGATTTTTCTGTCTCACAGACAAACACCGCCATCTCTCCTTCTTCCGTGTCAACGTGAGAAAGTTCCATTCGGAATCTATTGGCTTTTTCTAAAAATAAATAAATAAAACCGAAATGTGAACGCAATAAGTACGGGAAGAAACTGCAGGTGACCTTTTCTCAAACGCTGATAAAGCAGACACACGAGATGTTTCAAATGTAAAAACATTGTCATAAAATTACTTTTAGCTTGAATAATTAAAGGTTTAAATACAACTTTAATATTTCATATCTACAGTAAGCTCTTTTATACAGTAACCAACGCCCTCAACTTTTCTCCTGCTGTCCCCGTTCATCTCTCCACATGCTGATTAGATTGTAAATTATTTGGGGTAGAGACTAATGTTAGATGTATGTCTTGATGCGTTTGTCCTGTATTATCATATTACCTGCATTGTAATTGTATCGTAATCTTTGCCAATACTGTAAAGTGCTTGCGTGCCTGCCTGCCGCTATGCAAATAAATATATACAACACGCATGCACACATCATCACAATAGAGTTCACCATCACCGATATAGGACTCCCTGATATTAGCTACTAAATCATCGTATGGTAGAGATTTCACTCCCTAACCATTGGAGTTAAAAATGTCTATCTAGTAACCGTATCTGTTCCAAACGTGAGTGAGGTGCAAATCAAACTATCCCAACTCAGTGCATGAGGAGACACGATTGACTATACCAAGCACATATTATTTTCTAACAACAACTTCAGTATGTAACGTTGTGAGTTCAATTCCCACCAACTAACAATGGCCGCTAACATTCTGCAATCTTGGACACATTCTTACATCACAATTATGTTCTGATCCTCAGCCAGGAATGTCGTTTTATATCTTTGGGGCTCATCCATCAAGCGTTGGTACAAGTTAGCGCACCTGATCCAGCAGTAAGTCCCATTCCCGCGAGTGAGGGCTAACGCCGGATCTGAGGTGCTATCCCGTACCAGCGCTTGTTGAATCTGCCCCTTGGTGAGGTGTGCATGGATACCTTTTCCGTTGTGATTGAGAATTTATTTAATGTATATTAAAAATATAAAGCTTTTAAAGACGGTACACAAAGCAATTCATCAAGGCAGCACTACATAATAAATCAGACTTCCTTCCCATCCCGCCAACTATTCTAACTACTGTAGCTAAAGCTTTCTTAGTCTTTACCAAAGACAATACCGAGTACTCCCGCGGTGTTCTCAGATATAGTATAGTGATTAACAGCAACTTCATTGAATAACTACAGAGCAATGACGCAAAACATTTACACAATGCTGCTGATTATTAGCAGACATTGACAGGCTGTTCCTTTTCGTAGGTCAGGTGGACCACTTACTACAGTATATTGAATAGCTGACCGATAAGTAGGCACTCACTAGGGTCCTTGTTTATTACGCTATGAAGCTGCTTCCCTGTGCCGGAGAAGATTTGTTATTTTCCATTGAATGGAGCGGATCTCCTCTCCAGCACAGGAAATTGGCTTGAAATCAAGGGGGAGTGAGCGAGAGCTTCTCTCCTGTTTCCTAGACCGCTAAATCTCTTTTATGATGAAGGAGGCAAGCGTGATCCCTGAAACAAATAGATTGAAGACAGGGCTCAAAAGAGTGAGACCAGCAGTCCCCAAAAGCTTGGGCTTAGCAGTATAATTTGTTGACTTTATATAAAGTACTATACATTGACTGTATATAAAGTACTATACAGGCATACCCCGCATTAATGTACGCAATGAGACCGGAGCATGTATGTAAAGTGAAAATGTACTTAAAGTGAAGCACTCCCTTTTTCCCCACTTATCGATGCATGTACTGTTCTGCAATCGTCCTATACGTGCATAACTGATGTAAATAACGCATGTGTAACTATAGACTCCACACTTGCGCACAACTTTGGTACAGGTAGGAAGCCGGTATAGCTGTTCAGGACGTGCTGACAGGCGCATGCGCGAGCTGACGTTTGCCTATTGGGCGACATGTCCTTACTCGCGAGTGTACTTAAAGTGAGTGTCCTTAAACCGGGGTATGCCTGTACATTGACTTTTAAATGTGTTTCCATTTTCGTGCGCGTTGACCAAGGTGACGCCAACACTTATGTAGTTATGTTTTATTGGAAAGAATTAGAAAAGAAACATGTTCTCCAGCATGTAAAAGTGGGTGAGAACTACAATATGAATACAAATTGCTGGGTAACTTACTATACGGCTGTGTGGATGTATCTGATTCAATCAGGGACACTATGGAGAACAGTCTCTATTTGATGTTAATAGAGGAATTAACAAAGTGTTTTCCATGATCAAAACCACGATTTACCGTTTATATTAGAGTTCCCCAAATTTACCAGTAACCTGAAATATCCGTCAACTTCATTATTTACATGTACCAACGATGGGGTATTGGGTTACTCTAAATAATATTCTAAATGGCTAAAACGGGAGTGGTACAGGTGACATTTAAATGAAATCCTATTATTTTACATTTGAAAAAATAAATGTTATTTACTCCACTGAATTTTTTATCTAAACATAGTAAAAAATAATAATAAATAGGAGAGTGCAACTCTAAGGGGGAAGAGCAATGACCCTGGGTCTCAAATATAGATGGAATTCTCATTGATGCTCAATTTAGTGAAAGGTCATTGCATATTATTATCTATAAAAGTTAACCATTCAGTGTAATGCACTAATGTTCCACCCAGTTCTGAAGGGAAGGCTTAGAAGAACTGGGAGAATGTGACATGCAGGTCTTGATGAACTACAGGAATGGGACACGCAGGTCCTGGTGAACTAGAGGAATGGGACATGAAGGTCTTAGTGAACTAGAGGAATGTGACACGGGGGTCTCGGTGAACTAGAGGAATGTGACACACAGGTCTTGGTGAACTAGAGGAATGTGACACACAGGTCTTGGTGAACTAGAGGAATGGGACACGCAGATTTTGATGAACTAGAGGAATGGGACACACAGGTCTTGGTAAACTAGAGGAATGGGACACGCAGATTTTGATGAACTAGAGGAATGGGACACACAGGTCTTGGTAAACTAGAAGAATGGGATATGCAGGTATTGGTGAACTAGAGGAATGGAACATGCAGGTCTTGGTGAACTAGAGGAATGGGATATAAAGGACTTCTTGTTCTCTGAATCTTCAATTCCTAGACCTGTTCTGCTTCAGAAGTTGTTACTGTAATTGGCTTACCTATGATTTGAATAGTGGCTTTGGTTTTGGAGATGCTAGTTTCACATGTGTACTCTCCAGAGTCCGTCGATGTGACTTCATGGACGGTCAACCGGGTCTCAGTTCCTTCTTGAAAAAGTTCATATTTTTGGCTCTTCTTAAGTATCTTACCCTCCTTACACCACTTCACATTAGTGTCTTCTTTAGATATCTCACATTTCAAGACAAGGTTTTCTCCTGCTGAAACGGTTTTATCCTCCAGCGGCTTCGTTATCACGGCTGGCTTTTCTGAAAGACAGAACACAGATGATCATTAATAGGCATTCATGGTTTCTGGGTAGTCCCCTTGACTAACGTCAGTGGGAGGAATAGGAGACCCTGACTTCTGAGGTGGGAGACAAATTACAATAAACCATCCAGGAATACTCTTGAAGTAGTAATGTGGCCGTTATGCCTTAAGTAAACATGCCTTTCTGTTATTACAAGGAGTGTCTCGGGATGCTCTAGTGGTGGTGACATAGGTTTCATCCATGAGAACTCCACAGGTTCAAGAACACATGCTTCAATTAAATTTACTACGGTACAATAAAATGTCACTTAGTGTATGACTACCTTCAACTTCTTTGAGAGTCTAAATTAGGAGACTAGGGAAGGGATCGCAGTGACCTTGGGATCGTTGCTTTATTGTCAAAAGGAGGTGCTACTGAGCGTGGCCAAATGTATACAACAAAAGACAAAAATACCCAATGCTACAACCAATGTGACAAAATATATAGTTAAATACCTCAATGTCAGTATTCTCATGTGTTAGGGTAATTTATTTAAAAAGTATCACAGGCTGCAACATATCCACGTTTTTCAATTGCAATGCACTGCGTACATGCTCTATGGTAATCAAGTAATAATAGTACAGATGAACAAGTTCAGACTGTGGAAATCTGAACCCTACCAAACTTGCACGATCGGGAGTAATTTTAGCCCGCAGCTCAGATCTGCATGTGAGGAACGTCTAATCTGTTGGCCCCGGATCTCACCCTGCTGCCACTCTGTCTTGGAAGGGGAGGGTTGGAGTGTGTGAGTACTGCGGAGGCTGGCATGGAGAGACACAGAGGGGCAGGGACAGAGAGGCTCTACATTTATTTATAATTAGTTACTGAAATATATAGTACTCCTGGTATAGCTATTAGGGAGGCAAATCTGGCCTGTCAATCAGATCCAGATGGGCTTCTTGTTGGGTATTATTGTACATTACAATATAGGTGAGCAGAGAGTGATACCCCCTATCTAACCTATTCCTATTGCCTTCCATTCATTTATCAATCAGTTCCAGTTGGGTAATAACAACACCCGTATTTGCTGGAAAAATATATAAAAATCAATGCTATTATTTATGGATTTATCCAGGAGTGCCTATTTTCTCTATATATCCGTATTCTGTTCCTTCTAACCAGAGCACACTGATATACTGATTTGGGATGGCCTTCCTGCTTTTGTTCATATATATGAACATATAGATGATGCAATCTCATTCTTATTCTCTCTCTCTCTCTCTCTCTCTCTCTCTCTCTCTCTCTCTCTCTCTATATATATATATATAATATATATAGCATAAGAATGAGATAGCATCATCTGTCTCACTTTGTTTTACCATATACTTTATGTACTCTTTCGTCATACAATGTTACTGTCCTCTCTCGCACATTGCACTGCAGGCATATGTTGGAGCCATATAAATAGAAGTTAATAATAATAATAAATAATAATATATCAGTCAGCAATTTGCAGTTGGGTTAGCATCCTTAGGTTACCTGTTGGGTGCTTGGGTATAGAGGTGGTCAGAGATCTACTGCCATGTGACCTGTCAAATAATCTACTAGTCTGAACGTCTCTGCAAATCCAGAATACCAGTCACTCCATCTCCAACATACTGTAACATCATTGATCATTGCAATGAGAAATAGTCTCCTTCTTCTAACTAGTTTGGCTCTGTCTTTATTTTGCCCTGTCCTGTTCTTTGCCAGATTTGGAAACAGACAACCTAATTTATTATAATTTTTGAAACTGCCATGATCAGCTCCAGATTACATGATTTGAGGATTATTATTTTTTTAGCAATTTCCCATTTCCCCTCATAAGCCACAACCAACACCAAAGTAGGGGATCAAGTGCATTATATAATTATAGATAATAATAATAAATAAATGAATACAAGAAAGTTTCTAGTAATGAAAATGAACTTTAAACTTTACTTGAAATATAAAATAATAATTGAAACTATTCATGCTCCGAGGCTGCAAAAAAGAATGTTTATTCACAGTTTTCCTTGAAGTAAATTCCCTTTGGTGTGGATTCCCTTCCCACGTTGTGCTTGTGCGTTGTCCCTGGATTATCACTGTGTATCCCTGCATGCAGTGATGAATCTCATTCTTTAAAGCACAGGAAGCCAACTCCACTCCTTAACAACTACCAACAGGTCAGATTTTCCGGATATCCCTGCTTCAGCAGAGGTGGCTCAATGAGGTGGCTCATTGAGCCTCCTGTGCTGAAGCAGGGATATCCTGAAAACCTGACTGTTGGCAGCTGTTAAGGGAGTGGAGTTGGCTTCCTGTGCTTTAAAACAAGCTCAAAACCCAGACCCGCAACACTATATAGTTAGAGGGTTTAACTAAACAACCAAGAAAATATTATTATTGAAGTATTTAAACTTTATACTTATTACTTTATGTTTTGTCAATTGGATGTAGCATTGGGCACCCCTGTCTTTTGTTGCATATATTTGGCCACGCTCAGTAGCACTCCTTTTGACATAAATATATATAATGTGGTGGGTGTTGGAGTCAGAGCGTGCTGGGATTGTGTGGGTTAATTTAATTCCTAACTGGTAACAGTTGTTTGGAGGTACGTGGGCCCTCCTCCCAGAGCTCAGCCCTCCCCACCTTTTTAACTTGGGAGGCTCTAGGCACCCCTGTCTTTTGTTGTATACAACAGTAAACAAAGCAGCCCTAATGCACATCCAATATGACAAATGATTTAGTTCATTTCTATATGTGTTTTTTTGCTTTTCATAAGCATGGCTCATTCCGTTCAATCGTTTTGGCCAAAACATATTAAGCCTGCAACCCACGTCGAGGTCGACCCTCTCACTACCGGGAACTACAAAAGGCAGCAATAATAATAATAATAGGAGCAGTTACCTTTCACAATCAGCGAGGCCTTGGAATTCAAGTTGCGAGCTGTGAAGACCACTTCCCCAGCGTCGCTAGCCCTCACTTCCTTAATAGCGAGCGAGTACTTCCGTCCCTTGCTGGAGACCTCGAAACGTTGGTTATTCTCCACTTCCAGTCCACTCACCATCCAGAAACAATCATCAATGCTTTCGTGAGAGAGGACGCACTCAAAGGCACAGCTCTCCCCCTCTTTGGCCTCGGTGCTCTTTAAACGCTTTGTGATCCCAATGTTGAGCTCTGTAAGAGAGGCAGAAACAGAGGAGCAGTTGACTAGGGAATGGGAACAGCTTGTATGCTATAATAATTTTAGCAACTTGACTCATCCCAATATCTGTCAGAGGTCCAGTAACACATTACCCAGCACAATACACAACACCGAAACAAACCTACCAGATTCAACAGGAGACTGATGCTGTTGTCTGCCAGATATGCAACTAGTAACTGTTGGACCTTTGGGAGGCATCACGAGAACGAGACTGACAAAAACATACTGGTTCATTTCATAAGAGAAAAGTGGTGCAATTATGGGGCAAATAAAGTGCTCCAGGTGTTTCCAATAAAAAAATTAAATCCCATTGAATTAAATAGGATTCTTTGGTTTGATACATCTGGTACAATTGTTGGGCAGTGAAAAAAAATAATAGAAACAGCGCTCCTTGTGAGGAAATAACAATAAGTGCAATAAAGTGATATACAGTGATGATAAGTAACTCAATTGGTGACAATAGTGATAATAAAGTGAATACACAAATATAAATATGCATCTCTAAAAATGATGTTCCCTCTTGGTGAACGTATTGCGCTCCCCTATCGTTCAACAACAATTGTTGGGCCTCAGAATTGCATCACTTTGGCCGTGGTACCCGGATCCTACCGAATATTATTATTCAATATTGGTTTTTAGGGCACATGGTCCTGCTTATTCAACTAATATTTTTTGTATGCCAAAGGGGGACATGAGTTAAATCCAGTTGGATGGAGCACATACAGTAGCTTCCTTTCTCACTGGCATCGTCACTTAATTCCCTCCTTTCTGCTCTCTCTCTCTTTGTGTTCCGCAGGAAACAGATCTCCAGCCTGAGGCATTGAGCCTCTCCCATCAGCACCAACTGCAGCGCCCCCTTTAAAGTTAACCAAACCTCATCAGCACCGTCTTCTGCTTTCACTGCATTGCTGTAAATGGCTGTATAAGGCACGTGGAAGAGCCGGAAATTTATGAATAAAGGATAGTCTACGCATTGGGAAAACCCCCCCCCGTTGATAAGGTGGGAACTGTTTAGAAATCTGTTTATTATATCCAAATGTATGAACGAAAACTTATATCAAGACAATTGAATGAGAATATGTTGTAAGATTTAGAATTCATATGTAGACAAAAGTGATGAATTCCAGTTAAGGTTTAATGCATCAGGCCTCGGACATGGTCAAAAAGACCATGCTGAGCCGCGCTGAGGGGAAACATAATCCCTATCAGCGCGGCTTTAGACGCGTGTGGAATTGCAGCCGACAGAGAAATGTAAGTTTTCCCGCTGAGGGAAGCGCAGGGCCGGTCACGTGACTGCCAAAAGCCAATGGCAGTCCGTGACATCGGCGCCGTGACGTGGCGCGCCAGCCCCGCCTCCCGGCCCTAATCCCACCCGGCACACAAGAGCGCTCGCTGACGCTCATGCAGGGACACGAAAAAGCTCCTGCTTGAGCAGGAGAGCATGAGCGTCAGCGCTGCCCAGCGCTCTTCTTTTCACCATGTCCGAGGCCTAACAGATGTTGGATGTAGGCTTAGCTATGACATTTCAAGGCCTAGTCTGAAACTCTGACATGAGTAAAAGTTCTTGGTTATACAAACCATGAGGAGAAAGGGGGCAGAGTTAGGTAGCGATTATACTCTGTGCGATTACGCGTGCGCACGTGACAAGTACACATTGCAGGATCCCTTAGAGGCCATCCCTAGTGTGCGCGCGCTCACACGACAGAGTGTGATGGCACCACCGCGTTTTGAAAAGACACAGGCGACGGCCGCGTCACGTGAGCGGTTCAGCCAATCACGGCGAACCAGCTTCGTGATGTCATAGCCACGCCTCCCCATCGCCTGAAATAGTACGTGCAGAAATCGCTTGGGCGACGGTCGCGCGCCTCGCCATGCACGTATGCACGCAAGTGCGCACTATAATCTCAGCCTTAGTGATCAATAAATACAGCTGTATCTTGATTGGCTCGCTCGGTTTCCAATATCTTGCTACAAGACCACTCTTTGCAAGAAACATCTAAGAGACAAGGGATACTCTATCATTACCATCTGAGCACGTTACCATCATTGATTGAACTTTCATCTGTAAGTAACACTGTAAGAATAAGCTAAAACTTTGTCTGCTGCACAGCAATCTTCTCAAGTATTGGAATCTTTATGAACAAGGAATAAGTGAAATGATTTAACAGGGACAAAGAGACTCCGGGATATAAGAAAAAGAAAGGAGCTGAGAGGACAGTAGAGAAGAGGCCAGTGCTAAAGATTTGAAGGGGCAGGGGAGAGGAGAGACACTGGCTGAAAAAGAAGGCTCTCTGGGAAAAGGTAGGTAAAGGGGGTGATGGAGATTAAAGGGAAGAGACAGGTTAACAAAAACTAGCAAGACGTAAGGAACTGGTGATACTTAAAAATGTAAAAAAAGAAAGAAAACGTGAGGCCAATGAGAAAACAGCTAGAGGCCAGAGGGGGGGGTCATCTATTTCTGAAAGGTGCAGAGAGTACTGTAGCTAAAGAGGCCACGGCCTAAAAGAGGTCACAGACCTAGAATTACCTATAGAACCGCTGACCTTCCTACTTGCCAGGCCAATACCAGGTATTGCCCGGACAACTAGGAAATTAATCTCCCACATTCTAACTGCGGCCAGATGTGAGATTGCGGCATCCTGGAAGAGACAAACCACACCATCTAAAAAATCCATTAAAAAGAGGATCAGCGAAGTGATGACAATGGAGAAGTTGACGGCAATGCTGAGGCAAAGGCTCATCGCCTTTGATAAGATATGGGAACCCTGGTGGCTCTTCAACAGATGAAGGCCCTGACAGACAGAAAGCTAGTACTAGAGCAAACCAATCTCATCCGTTCCCCAATGCTGACCTAGTAGGTCCAAGTATCACAAAGATAGGGCCTCCAGGTTGTGAAGTTCTCCCTCCCCCCCCCCTCACCCACTCCTCTTGATCCTTCTGTCCTCTCCCTTAGAGGATCTCCTTTTCAGGGTCACCTAAGGTGACCCCTTCTTTACCCCAGAAAAAGTTAAAATGTTTATGTATTAGGCGATGTAATGAAACTGTAAATCACCTGTTGTACCAATGCCTAATAAAACTATTTGGAAAAAAAAAAAAAGAGGCCACGGCCTGTTAGAAATGGTGAAGAACTCTGTACTATGTGGTACACAAAATATACAAAAGGGGACAACACAATATTTCTGGCACGTTGTTTGGCCTGCAATTCCAACTAAATAACGACTGAAGGTGAGGAGAAAAACTTGCTTTCTTTTCTTCAGTTTTTCTTTGAGAAGAATATTTGTTGGAAATTGGTCCTTATATAGAACATGGTCCTTATTATCGTTTGTGCATCGGAGGTTAGCACTCTAAGCATCATGGATTGTGTCCTTTTTCTTATATATCTATATTTAAAAAACTTAAACATTACATTGTAGCATTTTAATTTAGCGTATACAGTACGTCCTTTGGAGCAGGGATTACTTGTAGAAGACAATTCACCTTGTAGAAAGCCCAACTGAGCTGGCGTTAGCCTGGTACATTAGTCTCTCGATATACTGCATACAGCACGAAAAGGAAACGTCAGATGAGCCAGTGTTTACCTACCTTGAACACTGACTTTGGACGTTGCAATATCTGTTCCGATGTCACAGGTGTACAGGCCAGCGTCAGATTTGTTCAGGTCATGTATGATCAGGCACACGGTCTTCCCAGCCTGCATCTGCTGGTACTTGTCCCCGTTCGGGAGAACCAGATCGTCCTTCTTCCAGACCGGCGTGACTTTGGGTTTGGAGACTTCACATTCCAGTGTGATCATTCCCCTCTCCTCCCCCACTGCATCGTCCAAAGACTTCATGAATACCGCGGGCTTTTCTGGGTAAGACAAATGAGAGCGTTACAACCCACCAATGACCTGCTGTATATTCAATCATCTTTAGGATAGAGCAGATGCAAAGTTTTCTATTTATTGTTAATTTGGCCTAAACTTTTTCAAAAGCTCTATTTTCTACGACCGCACCATGAAATGCATTAGGTAGGAACTCTTTTTATACCTAGGGCCACAAAAGTCCTAATTAATATAATACAATGTAATGCAGTATTTTTCAATCTTCTCTGGCAGTGAAAGGTTACTTATAAGTTTAACAAATCTACGTAAGTACCAGCCCTCACTGTCTAATGGCTAAATGATGAAAACAGTTGTAATGCAGAAAATACATTTAATAATAAAACAAACCAGAAATAAATCAGATGTGTTTGCAGAAACCAGTGTCACAAATGGGCATGTCACAAAGTGAGGGGTGGGGGGGGGGAAAGGAAAAGGGGAAAAAAACATGAAACACAAGGAATATACACAAAAAACGGAGAACGGAAAGTATGCTAGGGGGGCGACGTTTCGAGGGACTACCTCTTCATCTGGCCCATTCCCCCTGGTCCAAAAGGTCCCAGAGGTACTTCCCGAAGCCTCCCTTCCCCTAAAACTGGTCAAATCAGACACCCCTGAAAATAGATAGCATTCATGCAGTGTAGGCTAAATACAGCTAATAGCAAGGCAGCAAGAATCCACTAAAGTCAATGCCAGTAGATCAAGGACCACAAGACACTGTTGGCAATAGTACAGTAAAGTCTGAACACAGCTTGCAAAAAAGCAGCTTGCAAATAAGCACCAGGAGTCCACAACAGTCAGTAAAAGGTTAATAGCAAATGAAAACAGTGATCAAAAGACATTATGGAACTAGAGAGAGTGCAGAGAAGAGCCACCAAATTAATAAAGGGGATGGACATTCTAACTTATGAGGAGAGGCTAGCTAAATTAGATTTATTTACATTAGAAAAGAGGCGTCTAAGAGGGGATATGATAACTATATACAAATATATTCAGGGACAATACAAGGAGCTTTCAAAAGAACTATTCATCCCACGGGCAGTACAAAGGACTCTGGGCCATCCCTTAAGGTTGGAGGAAAGGAAATTTCACCAGCAACAAAGGAAAGGGTTCTTTACAGTAAGGGCAGTTACAATGTGGAATTCATTACCCATGGAGACTGTGATGGCAGATACAATAGATTTGTTCAAAAAAAGGTTGGACATCTTTTTAGATGGGAAAGGTATACAGGGATATACCAAATACGTATACATGGGAAGGATGTTGATCCAGGGATTAATCCGATTGCCAATTCTTGGAGTCAGGAAGGAATTAATTTTTCCCCTTAATGGTTTTTTTTGTTTGCCTTCCTCTGGATCAATAAGTAAGTATAGATATAGAATAAAGTATCTGTTGTCTGAATTTAGCATAGGTTGAACTTGATGGACGTACGTCTTTTTTCAACCTCATCTACAATGTAACTATGTAATCCTCTGTGGCTCTGCTCCTCGTGCTCGTGTGGAGTGCTTTTACCATACAATGAAGGTAAAATTCCAAGAGATACTGTGCACTGTCAGTCAATCCCCAAATGGCAAGCCGACACGGGCAGCATAAAATAAGCGCAAATTTTGGCCCGTGAAGCGTCTTTCTTAAACTAGAGAAGATTTCAGTCCCATTCATGCTGTATGAGTGGAGCTGAACTTTCTCTCGAGCCCGGGGAAGACAGCTTCACAACACATAGGGGCCAGGGAAGTTTATTGAGGCATGGTCAAAATGACTCTCTTTGGCACCTGTTCAATACCCCCCTCCTCCATGTCTGGGAACCCACTAAGGCTCATTAGACTGGTCTATGACCTTTCGGTGATGCCATTCAGCCACAGCTGCTTCGCCGCCGGGATATTTGGTCGCCGTAGGTAATGTCCTCTAACGTCCTTTCCCTAACCCTAAAAACCTTAACACCTGACCTTAAAAACCTTAACACCTTACCCTACAAATCTTACCACGTTAACCCCTTACCCTAAAAACCACAACCTTCACTCCTTACCGAAAAAACCTTAACCCTGACTACTAACCCTAACCACCTTAACCCATTAACCCCTTTCCCTAACAACCAAAAACCTCAGCCCCTAATCCTTACGCTAATCACCAGTGGCTAAACAGCGGAGGCCCAGTGTCCGTCGTCGGCTGAAAGGCCGCGTCTAAAAGTCCCGCCCCGTCCCAGACACAGAGACATGACTTTGCAGCGCATCGCGTAGGTGCCTTTGTATCAAACTTCATACAGAGCTCCTGCGTTGTCATTAAACGCTTACGTGGCCGGCAAAACCCATGATATCAGCATCTTTACCCACCTTTAACCTTCAGCTCGGCACTGAGGGACTGCTTGTTTGCTTTCACACTTATTGTCCCTGTATCCTCAGGCGCCACCTGCCTCAGAGTCAGGGTGTGGCTCCCTCCAACCTTCTTAATGTCATTAAAATTGTTGGAGTAAAGAAGAGTGTTGTTCAGGAACCACTCCACCTCCTCATCGTCGTGGGACAGCTCGCAGGAGAACACGGCACAGCACTCCTCCTCTATCTCCAGATCTTCCAGAGGCTTCAAGACTCTCACATCACGGGCTAAAAAAAAAAAATCCCACGTAGAGAAGGACAATTATACATTGCAGCCGCCATGCTGGCATTTTGTTTTGGCTAGACATTTTTGAGAATGGTTTAATACATGTTTAAATAAATATTGGTGTGTGGGAGCCATACTTGGACACTGGATCCATGTCAAGAGAGTATCTGTAGCGACGTGGGAAAATGGCTAACCAGAATGCATTGCGATCCATTTCAGAACAAGAGATGGGCAAACCTGACCGAATTCCGATCTGCGGTATTTCCCTGGCCTTCCCAAGCCAAATCGGATCTGCGCGCTGAAATCCGAAGGCGGATTTCATCCACTTTAGGCCGCTTGGATTCTGTAACATCCGACAATGCGCCTTGGATTCTCGGAATTAAAAAAAAACGTTGTGTGTGCTGAGCACGCGCAATGTAAGTGAAACTTCTTTGTGTTTTGTCCCAGAAATTGTATTTGCGATGGTGATGTTTTTAATTCGATAAAAAAAAAATTGAGAGTATAATTTATTTGATTTATTTTTGCGTTGAAATTTCCATACTATCACTTGGAATACATGATATAATTGACTTATGATAACTAACATAAGATATAACATCTTTTGGATAGTAAAGTATCTAAATGCCGTTACTCCCAAAACTCTTTCATTTAAAGTAAATCATGAAAATCAAAACACAATTTCACTGACAAAACCCAAAGAAGTCTGACTCAGGCTGAGTTCAGGGTGCCAGAGACAGGAGTTGGAGGGCGGGTGTTCGCGTCTGCGAGCGTCAGTCTGCTGGGCGATGTGTGCAGACCTTTTCAAGCTTTCAGGAGGCGGGGAGGAGATGGGGGGACAGACGGCAGCTTAGTGACCGGTGTTGCTGTGTTGAAATCATTTTCAAGAATGATTTCATTGGCTGCCGAAGTACCAGTGACGCTGCTGCAGCTTCAAAAAACAACTTGGGTTGTTTATTGAAACTGTAGCAAGCGTCAACTCCGTACTTCGGTGACAGGGCAGCTGCTACCCTGACAACTGCTGTTCAGTTGAAACAATTTGTATCCAACGCCCCCCCTCCGAAGTCGGCACCCTGAATGAGGCCTTAGAATATGCGTGCTCGGCACACACACCCTTTTTTTTTGTTGGTACGTTTCTAAAATATTTGCTATTTGCACTTCTGTATTTATACTCACTGGGAATTACTCTAACAACAGTGGTGTGTGTGTGTGTGGTAACTTCTGCGCATGCGCAACCATTACCAGGGCGTGACGTCACTTCCATTATGCTTTTTTGTTAACACCAACAAAATTTGCCCCATCAAAATTCCCTAGGTGCCACTAAAGAAGTTTCACTTCAAAAATGTATAAATGTCTGAGCTTTAGTGCGAGGGAATCAGCAGCCCTAAGCAACCCGCAGTTAAACCCCGCAGTGCCTGTAACACAGGAGTCGGAAACTTCAGGTCGGGTTTCAGGATATCCCTGCTTTAGGTCAACAGAGAGATGCAGGCACACGGACATAAACAAATGAGTTTTATTGCGCCAAGAAACCAACGTTTCTGCAGAATTGTACTGCCTTTGCCAAGGCGCGTACAATTCTGCTGAGACGTTGGTTTCTTGGCACAATAAAATCCATTTGTTTAAGTCCGTGTGCCTGCATCTCTCTGTTGACCCATTGCTGTTTCTGGGATTCTTGGACCCCCTCTGTGGTACCGAGCACCGGCAGCTAAGTATCTCTTTACTACTTTAATGAGTAAAAACAAAAAACAAAACTGTGCGCTACTACCTAACTACCTATAAAGTTTAAATGTATAAATATATACAGTGCAGTGACTATACCATCAATTTAGTGATAAATTTTTTTTTATAAAAAATTAAACCACAACTCCCACAGTGAGATAATTATACATTAAATAATAAGTGCCACATAACCGTGTTGGGGATAATGGCGTCTGCAGCTGTAAACGCAGGGGTGGCTCAGCACCCCACACACACTAAGAGAATGGAAACAAAAGAAAACAGCGCACAACGCCAAATAGTGAAGCAACAAACAATATATTATAGAATTAAAAAAGGGGGTAATATATCTGCGTACATGAAAAAGTTGGTAAAAGGCATGTAGTGTATCACATGTTTACCATCGGCAGCGTGTAACTGTAGAATCGGGTGCTTGCTTCTCTGCGATGCAGCCTCAGTTGATTCTGGGGCAGGACGTCAGTCTTTCACCTCCCAAGGGGATTCCCTTCATGCAGCCAGGTTCAGCAGCTGGTACTGGGGCTCGGTGAAATCACTCCTGCTTCTGGCCGATATGAAGCTGCTCCTGTACTCGGCAGGTGTATCCTCTGCACAGAGGTTTAAAACGCAGCTTGCTGGGGTGCCCTCAGCGTGCCATGATGCCGCTCGTGGGGACGCTGTGTAATGACGTCACTGTCTACACAGCAGTGGTGGATTCAATAGGGAAGTTTGAACAGTCTTACAAAGTCTGTCACAAGTGTCCAAAACAGCACACAGGATGAAATAAAAAAACAGGGACAGGCCAATACATAGACAAAGGCCAATGTAAGCAGATATAAGGCAATGAATGTTACATCCAACTAGTTTCGTAGAATTAACTACTTCTTTGTCTATGTATTGGCCTGTCCTGTTTTATTTCATCTGTGTGTGTTTTGGGACACTTGTGAGAGACTTGTTAAGACTGTTTCAAACTTCCCTATTGAATCCACCATGCTGTGTAGACAGTGACGCATACACAGCGTCCCGCGACGACCGGCATCGTGGCACGCTGAGGGCACCCCGCAAGCTGCGTTTTAAACCTGTTGCAAGAGGATACACCTCCGAGGGGTACAGGAGCAGCTTATATCGGCCAGGAAACAGGAGCGATTTCACCGAGCCCCAGTACCAGCTGCTGAACTGGCTGCATGAAGGGAAATCCCTTGGGAGTGAAAAGACTGACGTCCTGCCCCAGAATCAACTGAGCTGCAGCAGCAGAGGGAAGCAAGCACCCGATTCTACAGTTAACAGCTGCCGAGTGGTAAACAGTGTGATAACACTACATGCCTTTTACCAACTTTTTTCATGTACGCAGATAATTTACCCCTTTTTAATTCTATATATATTGTTGAATTTGCTCATATTGGCGTTGTGCGCTGTTTTCTTTTGTTTCCATTACTTTAATGAGTGCCTGCACCGTTGAACTTGTATATGCATCCCTGCTTTAGAACAGGTTGCTCAATCAGTAATTCAATCAGTGGCTCAGTCGCAATGCCTGCTTCAGCACTGGTGGCCCAATCAGTGGCTCGGTCAAAGACTGAGCCACTGATGGAGCCACCTGTGCTGAAGCAGGGATATCTTGAAAACCTGACCTGTTGGTGGCCCTTGAGGACTGGAGTTGGCCGCCCCTGACTTGCAGCATGAAGTGTTTGTCTCACACCTCCCTTCCTCTGGTTATTTCTGTCCCCCTCCTTGAACACAATCTAAACTTAAAAAAAAGATTTAAGCTGTCTAAGTGGTGATATTTGCATAGGCTGCCATTGTGAGTGCTTGATATGATATTAGCTGCTCGGCCCCTGGAGGAGAACATTACTCCGGAGCTCGTTACTATACAAACGCCTCGCTTTCCATTCCACCAGCAGGACACTCCGGGGCTGATACTGTATAAAGTGATAGATATAGAGGCTCTTATTCAACAAACTTGTTTATTAATATGTTATGATGCCGTCTCCCCTGCGCTGGAGAATATTTTAGCCCATTCATCTCAGTGGAGCTGAACTCTTCTCCAGCACAGGAAAGCGGCTTCACAGGCTAAAGTATGGGCAAAGTGACGCAGTGAGAGTATATACATGTAGAAACCCCTCAGATATCTGCATACCTTGGACAGTCAGCGTGCCGGAAGTCTCTGCGTTCGCAGCTTTGCACGTGTATGTACCAGAATCCTCTGGGTCAACCTTCACGATTCTGAGCTCTGCCATGTTCCTCTCCTGCTTCAGCTTGTATTTTTCTGATGTTTGAATTAGAGTTTGGCCTTTGTACCACTCTACAAATTTGGGCGGGGGTTTGAATTCACAGGACAGGATCACAGTCTGACGCTCATTGGCAGTCTTGTCTTCAAGTTGTCGTGTAACCTGTAGTGGGATGTCTAGCAGAAAGAAGTGATAAACAAATATATCATGAAACAACACTTCAATAACTTACATAACTGTAGCTTCTTGCTAAAGCTACTTAGAGGCATGAGTTTGGGCTGCAGTAATTCTGGGGCCTTTTTGGTGCAAGCTCTCGTAGCTGGCAACAAGTATTTAAGGGGAGATTCTCTACGATCTGATAAGTTGCATGGGAGGTTGAGCTGGCATTTACTGCCAGACAAGACAATTGCTGTGAATGTCGGATCAAGCTCTGATACCCCTTATCGTGGCTTAGTGAATCCCAGCATAAAAAGGTGGAGATTATAGTAGGCGCGCGACGAAGCGCATGGCGTCACACGTGCCTGTCACTTGCGCAATCCCTGCACTGTGGTCCGAGGGGACAGGTAGGCATGGCGTCACAAGGCTGGTTTGCCTTCATTGGCTGAACGTTCACGTGACGCGGCCGTCGTGCAAAAAGACAAAATCATTTGTCTTTTCAAAAATCTGCAGTGCGGTCGCTCTGCATCGCTCGTGCGGTCGCGCGCACTATGGGCGGCCTCATAGAGAAGAGGTATGTTGTTCACGCCAAGCACGCCATCGTGCCCACTATAAATCGCGGCCTAACTGTAATCATGCTAACAGCAAAGACAATTCATCTGACAGGACCAATACATATAAGGGAATTGAGATAGATGGGAGACTTTTCCTGTGCAAACTCTTCTTGAACACAGAATGATGTCACACAAAAAGGAGCAGCCATACTGTAAGACAGCAAACCCCGCCCAAGTTGCAAATCTGAGCTCACCATTTTTACAACATTTGTTTGTAAAGACAAAATATTTGTAGGTCTCAGATTGTGGTTAAAAATGGACCAATCCTTAACAATGTGCCTCTCAGCATAATGTAGAGCTAAAAAGTAGCCACCTTTTACAACAAGATTGGCAGTCGATTTGGATTTTCCAATGTGAAAGAGGATAGCTCCAGTCATCTCAGGGGAGGTCTTCCACAAGGTTAGACGGTGGGTGGTTCCCTCTTGCTCAATTGTGATGTCTTTCCCGTCTTGAAGGACGTCTCCACCCAGAGTCCATTTTGGGGGCTTCACAGACGGGATCGATATGATACATTCGAATTTAGCTGATTCCGGCTGAGTGACTTCCACATCACTTAGATCCTTTATAATATTGATAGCTTGCTCTTTAAACAAATAAGAAGCAAGTAAATAGCAAGGCATGTTACTTCAATGTCTATTTATATTTCAATTTTATTTTTATAAAATCCAACTCCATAAACATCCCCATAATAATATCCTTCATGGTGTCCAATGTGACTCTAGTCTGGTTCCAGTGTGTCTGGAACCCGTGCACATGGTGAACTCTATTTATTAGTCTCTGGGGGAAGAAACGGGCTAACCCGATAAACCCCCCCACCCTCACCCCCTCATATAATCAGAATCAGATGTATCAATCATACAAATCCTACTGAAAGCCTTTGTTTTGCAGCCAAACACTTTGAAAATAGGTTCCTAGTGGAACACCCATATTGCAATAGTAGAAATAAGGACAATAGACAATAGTAAGAAAAGAATAATATTAGAACTGAAATGTTACCCCTCCCCCAGTGCTAATGGACTTCCTATTGGACAACCCCAAATGGCCAGCTTTGAATATCCAGAAAGAACTCCAGCAACTTAATTGGTACCATGGGCTCTCCAGAGCTAAAAACAGCCCGTATAAGTTTCAACGGACCCTCTGTAATAAAAATAATAATAAAAAAATATATATATAAAAAATAGGGGGAGGGTCGGATTGCTGCTTTAAACCCAGTTTATTTGAATGGATGTACAAGTTTCACCAACAAGAAGAAAACAGCTTCACAGCGTATTGAATAAGGAGCCATTGGGGGTTAATCAGTAAGGTAATCAGCTATGATTAGCTGCTAATTAATTGATGTTCACATGTGTTTTTGCAAATTAGCTTCCAGGACCAAAGAACAATGGTCAGTTGCAAATGGCTTCTCATAGTCAGAAGAACTTATGTACAGAGCTTCAAGAGATTTATCTACTGTATGTAACAAAATCTATCCCTACCATGTTTTTGAAGGTAACTCGAACTTTGAACCGCAAGCAGCTCCCCGAGCTACCCGCAGTGGCCAGGAGTTACACACCTTCTATTAGCAGCTGAGAAGAAGTCTTGTCGTCCACAGCATCGCAAGTGTACGTATCTTCATCCTCAAACTCCACCTCATTGATGATGAGTTTCCTGTACGGCCCTTCACTCACAATCTCATATTTATTGCTGGGGAGAATTTCAATGTTCTTTTTGTACCAAGTCACCCCAGCGTTGGCACGGGAAACTTGGCACTCGAGGAAGGCCCGGTGCTTCTCTATGGCAATCTTGTCCCTCAGGGGCTTCACTATTTTGACAGGAAGTTCTGTAATAAATGATAGAAAACGTATAGCGCATGCCCCTTGCAAATGCCTCACGCTGGGAAATGTTTTGTAGCCAGAGGACAGCATGGACACTGGCGGTAGGACCAGAGGGCAGCATGGGCACTGGCGGTAGGAAGTATGGTGCTGCTACAAAGTTGTTCTATGCAGTTCCCTTCGGCTGAAAAAGCCGAGATAGATACAGGGTCCATTTGGCAACTGACCTTTTGAGGTTGAAAATTGAGTGCAACACAGTAGCAGGGTTTGTCACATGCTGCCTAGTTTGGTGTCCCGATATATGGCCTAGCAAATAGCCTGAAACTTATTTAGGAATGGACTTTATCCTCAGGAACAGTAGCGGATTTCTCATTAGTTACGGGCCAAGGGCGGTAACGTTTGGGGGGCGGCACATTTCCCTTCCTCCTGCACCCCACCCCCATATACAGAGGCCATCGCTCTCTTCCGCAATGATTGCAGGGGAACAAATGACGCCGCGATGTCACGTTACCATGGCAACGCGATGCCACGTTACCATGGCAACGCGACGCCGTGTGACATCACAGCGTAATTTGCACGCTGAAGGAGGAGCGCAGCACCAGGTAAGTGCCTAAGGGCGACAGTTGTGTAGATCCGCCACTGCTCAGGATTACATGTTTGTGTAACTGCAGGATGGTAAAATGTACACACGTTTTGGTTCTTAGTTATATTTGGGCTAATGTTGGTACCAGGAGTTGCACCATCCAGTTCATACACTTTTATTCCGCTTCTTTTTTTGTGCATAGTTACACTTTATAATTGTTTCACAATAAACATCTGAGCGACACATGCTTCCTAGTTCTTTGGGCGATCCTGTTTACACCAATGAGCTGAATGTTACAGCAGAGACCTTACCTTTAATGCGCAGGTTGGCTCGGGACTCTGCCGTTTCAGCCACAAATTTAATTTCAGCCGCATCTTCAGAGTGGACACTCTTGAAAAGCAAAGCGTACGTCCTCCCTACAAAAGAGAGACGCCGGCGGCGCATGAGCAGGTGGACCGGTTCACACATTACTTCTCCCATCGTAGCCTGGTTTATTAACACAGGCATCGCTCACATTGCGAGACAAAGTGAAACCCGTCTTTTAAACTTGCATCTTCCAAAATGTCTGATGTAAATGTTATTTAAAGCCACGAGTCTATGAACACACGCGGACACATTTTGGGCTGCAGTTACCGAGCAGTGTTACACCGTAAGGCAAGAAACGTACGGCCCATTAAAGGGCTTCGTGCCACGTTGTAAACCTCGTAATTTCATCACATATCAAGACAGTTATCTAACAGCTGTGTGGTGGGATTATGTAACAAAGCCATATTTACAACGTATTTTTCACATGCGCTGTTTCATTTAGTTAAATCAGCAAAATATGTGAAATCCTATATGTATATATTTATATATATATATATCAGTTCTGTAGTATTAGATAATAGACTGTTTTTTATTTTATTTTCATTTTTTTTTATTCAACTCTTAATGCCATTTTTTTATGAGGTTTAATATACAGTACTGAGCATCCTTTGATTTCTATAGCAGGCTTTATCACACCTCCCGAGCAATGCAACATATTTGCAACACTTTCCTATTTGTGATAACTTGCTGCCAATGTTCCCGGCAGTTTGTGCTGCAAACTGTAACAATAGTCAGTGTTACCATAGTAATATCAGGATAAATTGTAGCTACCGAGTTACACTCACTGAAGGATTGATTGATTGCAACTGAAAGGGCGGCCATTTCGTTAGGCACACAAGCAGAATTTTGACAGATGTATAACAGGAGCACCAAACGATTGCCAGCTTAGGTAAGAATGTAGAATAATACATTGTAACATGCTATACATATAAAAATAAGAAGGAAAAAAAGGGGGGGGGGAGGGAATGCAGTATTGATGCTTTAGAGCCAAAACAAGTATGGGAGATGAAAGATGATAGCCCTTAAAAAGTCACGTTCCAGCAGAGAATGCAACAGGTTGTGCCATCACTCACCTTCTTGTCGCATCTTAACATTGTCTCCTGCTCTCAGCTTTGCTTCGTTTTTATACCACTGCGCTTGGACCTCGTCATGCGAAATTTGACAGACGAACGATGCGCTCTCCTTCTCCACCACTTCCACATCCACTAGTGGCTTAGTGATTTGGATGTCTCGAGCTATGGAGATTTGGATGGAGTGGGGATGGTGGATGAAACAAATACAATACAAATGACTCTAACAGAAATACACACACACATGGTGGCACAATCCATGCAGAGCTTACAGGTACATCTTTCTGTCTTCTACAAAAGAAATAAAAGAAGTCTCAGAGGTCACCAATTGTCTTGTAGAGAAAGGTGCAAAATGGCGACATTTAAAAAAAATATTGGACACAAAATGACATGTTTTCAAAATGTTGCCACTTTTCATGAAATGTTAACAATTCTACTTAAGAAAAAGTCATATGAGCCTTTTCTACATTTTTGTGAACTTTTCGTTTTTGAGAAAATTGAACTGTTCATCGACAACTCGTACTTCAGCAAATGTCTCACCCATCTCTGTTTAGAATTGTGCTATTCTAAGTAATGTTAATAGCAAGGTATACACAAAAAAACGACACAATGAAGTCCAAAGTAGTAAAATATCATATACGTCAACTAATTGTGTGACGTTATGACATCATTTCCTCACCTATTATTTTCTATGAACTCATCATTTGCCTTCAGCAATAATCTTTGCCCCATCACTTGCTCAGGAACAAAACCATGAGTACATAGATACAGATTAGTGATGTAATGGATCAGTGATGTAATGAATTAGTGATGTAATGGATTAGTGATGTAATGAATTAGTGATGTAATGGATTAGTGATTAGGGATGTAATGGATTAGTGCTGTAATGGATTAGTGATGTAATGGATTAGTGATGTAATGGATTAGTGATGTAATGGATTAGTGATGTAATGAATTAGGGATATAATGGATGGTATAAACATTTTTAAACACCCCGACATTGAATCACAAAACTCTTACAGAGGTCTGCAACGTGAAATATTAAGCATGCTCTTACCATGTACGACCAAGCTGGCCGAACTCTTGACATCTCCTGCATCGCAAACATACGTTCCTTTATCTTCGTACTCACACTTGTGAATTGTGAGACTTCTTTTTCTACTTTGGGAAATAATGGTCATTTTTTTGCTTGGCCGTAACTGAGATCCATCCTGCAAGAGGAAAATGTTTGTCAAGAGGCTCCGTTTGGGTGACAGGCAGAGGCAATGGCTGTGTTGTCTAATGACTTCATGCTTCATATGAGCTCAAAGGAGAATTTATGAAAGGGATGTCACTTTTTAGGAAGGAAGTGGCCGTGACACATTTAAGGAGTTTAATCTTAATTTTTCATTTCAAAAATCATATACCTATAAGTATTACTTCAATATTTCCTATGGTTGGTTTGCAAATATGGTAAGCGGAGACGAGGGAGGGGTCTGCTTATCTCTGGCTTCTCCCTTCTCCGTGGTATCATAGTGTGTAGAACAGGAGATTGCGCAGGTAAAGCCCCTCCTATTTCTCCCTCATCTGCCCTCATTGAAAAGCAAGCCCCCATTCCCGAAGAGCTGCTGAAAACACAAATCTCTACACATTTCCAAAGAAACCAGCTACATTTTAGCTTGTGTAAAGAAGACAATAGCATTGTTACGTTGTATTTAAATGGAGGGGGGGGGGGCTATGGAAGAATAGATTAAATAGACTAAAATGCACTGCATCCAAATAATCAGTTTCTCTCCTAAAATCATTAGTGGCCAATGTTAATATGTCATTATTCCCGTTCTTACATTGCCACATTTTCTTGTTCTTTATATGATGTAAGTTGTGTTCATACTGTACATAGGAATGCATTAAGAAAGGGGGGCGGGGGCGCCGAACCGAGCCCCGTGCTTAGAGACCCCGCACTTTCCCCCCACAACATTTAAACTGATTGCCGGGGGAGAAGGCGAGGCCTCTGTCACTATCTTCTCTCCGGCTTCTCCTCCTGCACCTTGATAGTGACGCCGTTACCATGCCAACGTGACGTCGCCGAGATGACGGAGAGCAGGTAATAGGGCGGGGGGGGGGGCGCGATTTACAAAGTGTGCGCACCCCTGCTTTACGAATTCTTCATTGTTTGCGTCTGCACGCATTCATGTTTCACGCCAAGAAAAAGTTGGCGAAAAAGTTGTCATGGCGCACCCTCGCGATTTTTTTGTGCGCGTATTATTTGCATATATGTGCGCCATGACAACCTCCGAACCCCGCCTCCAACTCCGCCCCTAGCGTAATTATTTTCTTTTCGAAAAAAGTTCGATGCATGTGCCGCACATCACAATCCTCGTTGTACATCGGCGCACAGAGACGCACCCATTTGCTACTCTTCTGTGCGTCACTTTCATGGCAAAATTGCTTTTAGCCACAATTTACACATACAATATGCCCTAAAAAAATGTTGCTTTAACAGTAATTGCTCCTTAACTAATGTATTTGTCTTAAAAATAAAAAAGGTTTTATTATTAAACTGAAGTGCAATGTGCGGTCGTTGATAGGGACCGACGTTGGCTGGTGTTTGGGTAAGTAATGCAGTATTTTGAGCGGTTCTAAATGAGTATTAATGTAACCACAGGAGTAATCAGATGTAAAATTCCCCTGCTGAAACTCAGTCTCTCAGTAACTCAGCATCATCTCATACAGAAAATAGACTTCAATGTGCTATATTATAACAAACCGGCATTTCAATGTCTGAATCATTCTCACTCCTCATCGCTGAGTGCTAATCAGGCTATTTTGAGCTCATACACATCCAACTATTTCCCTATGTGACCTTCCTGAAAATGTATGCAAATGTATGCAAATATACCTAAAAAAAAACCTCTCTGTTCAATTTTGAAACTGTGCTAAATATAATGACGTGAGTGATGACTAGTACAGGAAGCTAAGAATACCTATTTCCCCTAGATGCAGATGATTGAAGAGAATGAGTTGATCTTACACAAGTAGAGGATGAGCAAATGTACCTTAAACCATCTCACTTCCACGTTGGGTCGGGACAGCTCACATTCAAATGTGGCCTTCTCCTTCTCTGCTGCTTTGGTGTCTTCTAAAGGATGGAGGATTTCCACTGCAGGTTCTGTCAGGGAAACACCCGCAGAGAACAAACATTCAGACACGTATTAGATCAAGGGAAATGAACGACGGTAATCATAGTGCCAGATTGCAGCCGGGCTGTTGGGGCAGCTTAGTCTGAGAGACCTGCTGAGGCCACAGGGCACTCGAACAGGTATCTCCATCAGGTGGCAGCATGTACAGATGTAGTAAGACTTACTATCTCGATCGCCAGAGGCGGGGTCTGCCACGATCGCGGGGGGGGGGGGGAGGGGAGTCCATGCATCCGAATGGGACACCGTTAATCCACCGGTGCCACGCACACCGCGGTCTCGTGAACATGGGTGGCAGCGGCGCCGGTACAATAAGGCTAGCTACATCTATATGGCCCACAATTTCACCATACCTAGTGTGTGGGTTAACTGCCCAGTAAGTTCTTATTTTCAGGTGTGAATGAAGCTGGAACATGGATAGAAGTTGAACGTAATGAGTATAACAAGGTTGAATATGTTGCTTTACTAAATGAAGGCGGGTTTAAGTGCAAAGCAAGTTGGGTATGCTTTACAGTGTGGTGCAGTGCCAGACAGTCGTTGTTCGGAAACGGTAACAAACATCACTTGCTTTAGTATTTGCCCCGTCTTTTTATAGGGAGCCAAAAATATTACTGGACAACTACAATAATCCCATTTTTACTTTAAGGACAAGGGACACTAGAGAATAAGAAGATATAACTATATATATCAGGCCCCTTTTTGGTGGGTTTTTTTTTTGGGTGGGAGGATGGACCTAATCATCGATTCCATGCTACCCCATGTCCATACAACGATGCTGTAGGACAACTATTCTTTCACATGGTATACCTTTAATGGAAAGTTTGGCAGAAGTTTGTATTCCTTCTGATTTAAATGAGATGAGGCCCGAATCTTCTAGCTTCAGAGAGGAGAGAGTGAGCCAGTGCTTGGTGCCCTTAGCAGTGATCTTGCAGGAATCGGTGGGCTTGAATTTCAACCCATCCTTTGTCCACCAGCCTTCTACGTCTTCATGAGACAACTCCAGCTCGAAGGTGGCCGTGTCTTTCTCGTGGATCTCCACGTCCCGCAGGCCTTTCACAAGCTTCACCTGCCGCACTAAGGAGGGAAATAACAAAGCAGAGAATAACAGATACTCCATTTCTTCAGTGATACACAAGAGGATACATTGTGGGACATTTATATGTCACAGTTGCTGCAAAATTGATACAAAAATTCTAATGCTTTCAACGTGCAAGACCAATTGGATTTGCAACCATGGGCTCAATGCCTTTGCTATATTGAGCACACGGGATACATTCCTTAGCCTAGCGTAATCCAAGTCGCTTCTGATATTAAGAGTTGTCACAACAAACAAGGAGGCGAACGACTCCTTACTCCTTACTTCCGCCACTTACATTTCTAACAATGATATTGGTGAGATAAGTTTGTCCTTTATTAAAGTGCTACTTTGCTGAACGGAAAGGGTATATCAAATGTCATATAAAGACATAGCACAGGAGTGGCCAACTTCAGTCCTCAAGGGCCACTCCTGTGTCAGGTTTTAAGGATATCCCTGCTTCAGCACAGGTAGCGCAATCAGTGGCTCAGTCGAAGACTGAGCCACCTGTGCTGAAGCAAGGAAAACCTGAGCTGTTGGTGGCCCTTGAGGATTGGCGTTGGCCACTCCTGACACCCTGGAGACATAGTATATGGCTCGGCACCCCAAACCCACCTGAGAAAACTTGACACCCTCTACAATTCAATATGCCGTTTTGTTCTCCAATGCAACAACAGCACACATCACTGCAAAATGCTCAAAGAACTAGATTGGTCATCACTCGTGTCTAGGCGCAAAGTCACCTTTCCTGTCTTGCCTTCAAATACTTTCTGGGCAAGCTACCCGTCTATCTGATCACACTCCTCACCCCTACCACAGGCAGCCCTTATCATCCGAGATCAGACTAAAAAAAAACTGTTCATGGTCCCAAGGCTCAAAAAAGTATCCGGCCGCTCCTCCTTTTCTTACCGTGCACCCCAAAACTGTAACAGTCTACCGGAGTCTCTCACAGCCGTCACCAGTCTAAGTTCTTTCAAAACTAAAGCTGTCTCGCATTTTAATCTGGTCTGTAACTGTTTCATACGCCTATAATATATACTGTCCCCCCCTCCTGTCCACTGTCCCCCCCTCCTGTCCACTGTCCCCCCTCCCCCCCCCTCATAGCGGGAAATTTAACTCACAGGCAACGCCGGGTCTCTCAGCTAGTATATATTATCTCTAACTGTGCATGCAATGTCTTGTATATAATGGATACCCTGTTCACTTATGTAACTGTATTTGTAACCATGTATTATTTGTCTTAACTCTGTGCCCAGGACATACTTGAAAACGAGAGGTAACTCTCAATGTATTACTTCCTGGTAAAACATTTTCTAAATAAATAAATAGCACATCTGATCTTACACTCAGATGTACTCACATGTAAATTTTAGACAACGGACATTATGTTGATAAATAAAGAGAAAATAAAGGTAGCTACACTCCAGGCAAAGCAGGAAACACGACATTCATTTGCATGGTGGGGAAAATAACCAGTGTTTTGTTCCTGGAATAATCCTGGAATAATAATGCCCGTAAGAAAAACGGTGTTTTATAGCACCTGTAGGCTTAAAGCGCTATAAAACACCTTGGTAATTTTGTTCAACATTTAACGAAATTGCATTTTGTGCACATTGCACGGTTACTGTACCTCCTCCAACCCAGGGGTGCGCAAACTGGGGGGTGTGAGATTTGCAGGGGAGGGGGACCGCGGCTGTTAGGCTAAGTCCATGGTGACTCAGCCCGTGCGGAGGCGCGCTGAGGCTGAGGGAAAGCGGGTGCTTTCCCTGGCCGTGGTTAGCGCGTCGTCCTTGGGCGTGTCGGGGGGCGGGCCAGTGACGTCACGGAGCTGGTTAGCCCTCATTGGGCGAACCGCTCACGTGACCGGCCCTGCGCTCCCGTGAGCGCGAAATCTAAAATTTGGATAAGACCTACGCTTCCGTACGCTTGCGGAAGCGTGCGCGAGCCCCAGCTAAAGCCGCTCTCATTGCGGCTGCAGGGGCTCACTGGTAAGCGAGAGCGCGCCTCAGCACGGGTCAGTGCCTAAGCGCTGACCATGCCTGAGGCCTGAGAGAGGATCGTGTGAGGCCTCTGTAACTGTACTTACCTGGCCTTCCAATGTCGCGTCTCCATGGCAACCAGGCGGCAAATGACGCCGCGGGGGGTCACGTGACTTCACCTCGCAACGTCATTTGATGCTCGAGGCGCGAAACGGCGGGGAGAGGAGACATGGGGGCGCATGCTCCAAGCTACGGCATTCTCATTATTTCAAATAAACAGTAATATGCTGCACACCATAAATCATATACACAACAGTATAACCGGTGCTGCTGGTTCAAAAGGGATCCCTGTCACAATCATCCAAGCTGGAACGATGAAAAGGAAGGATCCAGCGCTCCACGGATTTTGCAAAAGTTCACATTTATTGCGCCATACACGCAATATCGTGTATGGCGCAATAAACTTGAACTTTTGCAAAGTCCGTGGAGTGCCGGATCCTTCCTTTTCATAATTCTCATTATTTCAACATATAATATCCCTCTCACTGCTATCGTACTACAACTTAAACTGTCCCATCTTCTGAATGCCAGCAACTACACTTCTGAATCTGCAAACCCATCAACTCTTCCTGTCTGTCTCACACTTCTGGTGTATTAACCTTGTGTCAACTCATTCTGTATTTACATAAGAAAAACAAATACATGTAAACATACTATCCATTTGCTTTAATATGGAGATGCAGTCAGCTGTATCTCCACCCTGCCCTGGACTTGCTGCAGATGAGCCGCAGTGCCAGGGGGAGAATTCCCGTCAGGATTAACACAGCGGGGGTCCCTGCTTCTGAATGGGGCTGCCATGGACATTGTCATTGTCATCGTCCTTATGGACAATTGATCTACTGAGTTTTGGCCGTGGGGAAGCATTTCAGCTGCAGTTTCCTTGGTGCAAACTGCTAAGTAGATGTGACTGCATCTTTACAGTTTTAAGCACAATAATTATTCCCAGGAAAAAAATACATATTTCAGCAGGTGATTTAAATAGACAAGGAATCCGATCTTACTTTCCACCGTGAGCTTCACCTGGGTCTTATCGTCCAGCGTCTCACAACCATACAGTCCCCGGTCAGCAAAAGTGACGTTTTTGACTATAAGACTCTGCTTAATTCCTTCCGACGTGATCTCCAGGTTCTCACTGGGCTGCAGCACAATGCCATTTTTCATCCATTTGACCTCGTTGGAGACCTTGGAAAGCTCTACTGTGAGATGAACCGTTTGCCTTTCCTCCACCGTCATAGCTTCCAGTTTCTTCTTAAATAGCACTGGTGCCTCTGCGGAGTGAAAGTCATTTATAATAAGTCATAAGGTAAGTTCCATAGTACAGAGAAGAACCATTCTTAAACATGGGAAGGGCGTCCATCCAGGGAGTAATCCGATTGCCAATATTTGGAGTCAGGAAGGAATGTATTTTTTCCCCTTATGAGATATCATTGGATGATGTTTCACTGTTGTTTTTTGTTTACCTTCCTCTGGATCAATATACTGTAAGTACGGATATAGGATAAGTATCTGTTGTCTACATTTAGCGTAGGTTGAACTGGATGGACGTATGTCTTTTTTCAGCCTCATCTACTATGTAACTATGTAACTATTATACCAACAAGTGGGGCCAGATCCACACGTGTCCTTTAAGTCCAGGCTCGTAACATACTGTTATTAAAATCAGTAATGGGCGTTGTGTTACCTGAGGTTAACGTGAATCCACAAAGCTAATTATATGCAAAGATATGGCTGTTAGTGATCTCATTAGCATAGGCATGTTAAGTTAGCACTGCCTTTTGTTACGCATCTTTTCCCTTAAGGTAGCTCCCTCTAGACCCTGAAATATGGCTTTTGCTGAAGAGGGGATATGTATATATATCTCGCTTGGGACTCTAATAAACTGCAAGTATCTCCATGAGTAATGGTTATACCCCAGCAGTGTGTGCGCACTATTACATTCCTCCACAATGAGCGGGAGATTCTGCTTTAGAACATCACGATCTCTCACTTACAGACCACAGAGTGGTAAATGGATGTCATGACACCTGAAATCACACTTTAGGCTGCGCTTATAGTGACGGCGACGGCAACGTCAGGCTGCGCTCGCTGGAAAAATCAAATTGAGATGACTTCCAGCGATCGCGACCAAGCCGTCGCCCCGCGTTTACTATAAGCGCACGCGACAGCAGCAATGCATTTGTTTTGACGCGACGTCGCTGTCGCCGGCACTATATGTGCAGCCTTAGTTACAGTATGAGCACACAGCTCATCCTAAAGCAGCAAACTCATCAAAAAAACAGTGGCGGATATAAGTTTTTGCCGCCTGTAGGCTAGGTGGCCCTCCTCCTCCTCAGCGTATGACGTCATGCCAACGCGATGTCACGGAGTCACGTGACACCACGTTATCATGGCAATAGGCGGCGCGGCATCATGTGACATTGTGTCGCCATGACGACATGATGCTACAGGAGGAGGCCTGCTACGGCAAAGTTGAGACACACAAACACTCACACAAAGAAATTGCCTCCCTAAATAATTCCAGCCCCCCCAAAAAATTGCCTCTCTAGGCTATCAGCCCCGTGGGAAGTCCGCCCCTGATAACAATCATTAAGTAATAACATGAACGGTTTTCACTGTGCTGATCTATTTCCCTGTTTTCATCTTTCCAAGCACTTTGGCGTTCTGCTGTTACCATGGCAACCTCTGTATTTTCACGGGAATGGCGATGGCCATTTTATATTTCCCTGGGAGGAACATTTGTATTTAATAATATCTCCAGAATACCACTACAGAATTGAAACAAAATGGTGACAATGCTAATAACAGCAGCGCGCAGAATTCCCAATGGTGAAAAAGGAAGGTGACGCTCATTTTTTTACGGGCTTTAGAAATGACTTTTGTTTTAAGTCATTTGCTTTCCAAGATGCTATTGCAGAACTCTGTGCTTTGTTTCATTTAGTAATTAAACCCATTCATTCATTCATCCATCCATTCATTCATCCATCCATCCATTCATCCATTCATTCATCCATCCATTCATCCATCCATTCATTCATCCATTCATCCATTCATTCATCCATTCATTCATCCATCCATTCATCCATCCATTCATCCATCCATTCATTCATCCATTCATCCATCCATTCATTCATCCATCCATCCATCCATCCATCCATTCATCCATCCATTCATCCATCCATTCATCCATCCATCCATTCATCCATTCATCCATCCATTTATCCATTCATTCATCCATCCATTCATCCATCCATTCATCCATCCATTCATTCATCCATCCATTCATCCATCCATTCATCCATCCATTCATTCATTCATGTGGAAGTTACATGAGGGAATATTGGCTCCATCTGATGAAATATTTTTACAACTGGACCATTAAAAGCCTATACCAGGAGTGGCCAACTGCAGACCTCATGGGCCATGGTCTTTGACTAAGCCACCGATTGAGACACCTGTTCTGAAGCAGGGCTATCCTGAAAACCTGACCTGTTGGTGGCCCTTGAAGACTTGAGTTGCCCGCCCCTGTTCTACACTATCCTAAGCTGGCGTTGTAGTCACTGGGGATTGTCCTCTGAAAACAGATCAGAGCAACCGATTAGACGATATAGAATTATCCGCTAAGTTACAAAAGCTCCAGCACTGGTAAAGTTAACACTCTGTATTCTCTGCAGGAGACACGGACTGCCCTACCTTCATATACAATATGTGCCCATTCCCCAGGGCTCCATGCACCACAGTTCTCCCGGATCTCTGTTACGTCGGAGCCAGGCTCTTACCCACAATAATAAACAATATGAGTGTTCATAGGGGACCTCCTTGCTACCGGAGGAGAGTCGAAAGCAATAGGAGGGGGAGGTGGGTTTTAGCAATGTTACAGTATGTGTTTAGATGAACGAGTAATGTTTTCGTTTTGACATTGTCTAAGCTGAAGAAACGAGGGGGGTAGAAGATTCTGGCAAAAACAAATACTGAAATGGTTCTGCATACCGGTTTATATTGCAACGCAGTGTGTTTATTCTCAGATTGTTCTGCCATAGACATGAACAGGGGATGTTATTTGTTAATGGAGATAATATTTCCATGTCTTTTGCTATAAAAGAGTTCGCTTGTCACCTCCAATGATAGAGCCACCATGCAATGCTCGCAGGCCAGTCCACCAACACTAATCTCCAGGTCAGACCTTGGTGGGTCTGGCCCTTTCAAAGCTCTCTTACCTCGGACCTTCAGGGTTGCTTTGGTCTCCACACCTTCTGACTCTGCTGTGATTTCAGCTGCATCCCCCATGGTCAGGTTACGGACTGCCAGGCTGTGGCAAGTGCCCTTCTTGCTGATTGTGAACTTGTCGCTGCTTTCAATCTTGGTGCCATTTCTATACCAAGCCACCTCTGCGTCATCCAGGGAGATGGTGCACTTTAAGGTGGCCTCTGCTCCTTCCTCTGCCACCACTCTGTTGAGTTCTCCAGTGAACTTAACCACTCTAGGGACTGCAGAAAAAAAGAGGCGCCGGGATTATCTAACACAGCATTTCCTATTCAGTAGAAGTAATAACATGAGCTTCTCCTCATCCACTAAAACAGACCATAGTTCACTATGTTAGAATAAGAGGTATCACTATGAACGTAAGTCCTTCTAAAGCCCTTTCTCCAGCTGCAGCATGCACAGCAGATTGCAGATTTAGCAGGGAACCTGCCCTTCGTGTCGCTGAAATGTCTGTGACATGCAAGTCTTTTCAGCATTGAAGGGGTTAAAGCAGTACGTGGAATAAAAGGCTGATGATTTGAAACCAACAAAACCCACCAAACGTGTCGAATTCACTTTTGCTGTAATACGTTTTCCAAGATTGCAAAGAAAATGTACAAATTAAATAAATCCAAGGGATGTCCAGTAAAAAAAGCCCTGTGTTCCAGAAACCTTGTGATCTGCGTGACATACTGTACGGTAATGTAGCAATCTTTGCAATTTAACAAGCCAAAGGATGCCATTAGTATCCAACACAGGAGCCCCATAATATCCGTGGGAACACTGTTGTCATTGTTTCAGTAGTATTACTTACTGTATTACACTATCACCATGATGATGATATCTAAAAGTCCCTGTTATTCATATATTTATATGGATGCAAATAAGTCCCTGGGTACCTTTGGTTGTAAGTTGAGTGATGGTTTTGTCATCCCTGGATTCACAGGAATACTCTCCTTCATCTTCCGCCTTAAGCCCTGAAATGGTCAGCATGCGCTTGGCTTCCTCGGCTCGAATCTGGAAGCGTCTGCCGGGCTTAATCTCTTCTCCATTCCTGCGCCACAGCACGTCGCCCTGCAGCTGACTCAGCTCACAGGTCAGTGTGGTGGTGCCGCCTATCTCCCCGCTGGTGGCTTCTAGCTTCCTCGCAAACTTTTGAGGTATTTCTGTAAAACAGAGACGCGGCTGCAGTAATCAACAGGAGGCGACCCCCGGGCGGACTCATTTATACTGACTTTATGTAAAATAAAAGTTTATCGTAAATATCAGAATAGAGCAGGGGTGCTCAAGCCTCCCCCCCTCCAACAGGTCAGGTTTCCAGGATATTCCTGCTTCAGCACAGGTGGCTCAACCAGTCCCTGCTTCAGCACAGGTGGCTCAATCAGAGATTGAGCCACCTGTGCTGAAGCTGGGATATCCTAAAAACCTGATCTGTTGGGGGGGGGGGGGGGGGAGGGGGTTGAGGACTGGAATTGAGCACCCCTGGTGTTCTTGTTTTGAGTCTTTCAGCTGCCACATGATAATCTCCATGAGGAACTCAGATTTGAGACCTCGCTGGTGGCTGAGAATTTAGGTCAGCAACTTACTGATGATGTACAAGTAGGACCATTAAACAGGAGAGATGTCACTTTTCAGTGTGCTCCTTTGCATCTCCACACCAAGAATCAAGGAACCTTTTGCCAAGGTGCTACTCTCACCTTTGACCTGCACTTTGTACTCCTGTTTGTCACTGTTAGCCTTGCAGGTATACACAGCACTGTCCTTGGCCTCCGCGACTTTCACTATGAGTGTCCTGGATCCGCCTTCAGCAGATATTTGGTACTTCCTGGTCGCCACCAGTTCCATTCCATCTTTAAGCCACTTAACCGGGGCATTTTCTGGATGCACTGTGGCTGTCAGTGTGATGTCCTCATGCTCCTGCACGATGATTGGCTCCTTCTGCGCCGGCTTCTTCTGGAATTTGGCCTCTGGCTCTGCAAGAAAGCAAAACAGAGAAGCGGTCCTGAGAAACCTATTTTCTAATGAGTGAAACGGATGGGTGCATTTATGTGCTTTTATCAACCTTTTTCCTTATTAAAATGCCAATAAACAAACTGCTAATTGCCAATTCTTTGTTGTTTTTCTGCAATAAAATGACAAACGCCATTGTCGTTACCATTTTATGGGGACAATAGTGTAATTATTAATATATATATATATATATATATATATATTTACATGTGTAAAAACAGGAGAGTAAATTACAAAGATAATCAGTGTCAAAGCTTTTAAATGCTATTATGACTCAATAAAATGCATGCAAGCTAGTAAAAGGAAGCCCGAATCCTCCTACACGCCGACCTGCTAGTCCTTTTTTTTAAATCGGTCCCTGTCTTGTAATGCTCACAACCACGAAGAGGTTGGTTGATGGAATCTGATTGATCGCTAGTTTTGGGATGACAAATTCTGAAAGATCAGAGGGGGGTGACATGTCCAAGTAAAAACACATCTTCCAAGAGGAAGCCTCTATAAGGAAAACAGAGTCAAGCAATGGAAGGTGTTGGAGAGATGTATATGCCGATAGAGACATACTAAGACGCAATGATGACGTCATAAACATGCGTTTTTTGGCGCAAAATTGTAGTAATTATTGCCGTGTATAAAAAGATCCCCTAATGTGTTGTACTATACTCCTTGATAAAGCACCTTTGTGTGAAACGCGTTGGAGGGTACTTACCTCCCTGTTTGTCATGTCTGACCAACAATAAATTATTTTTTTCATTTTTGTACACCTGTGTCCCTGGGCAGTGCGCTGCTTTGTGCATTGTTTGCATACTTTCTGGATTGTCTGAAACTCAACAAGCGGCTGGACACGCCAACCTGGATCGCTATAAGCTCAAGGAGTGGGTAAGATTTTTTGACACTTCATGATATGGATCATCTTCCTTACTACGTATTGGGGTGAGTGCTGGATTTATTATGCAGTGATTTCCAATGAGGCACAGCGAAGTGTGTCTTTATATATTTTTACATATTTTTTCTGTTGCCTTCAGGATACATATGCCTCCTGTGTGATACTACACTCACCTAGTAGTTTACCCACTCCACAATTGAGCCATATGTGTCATTCTTATTATTGTTGATTATAATATAATGTAATAATTTTTCTGGACTGTTAGAGCAGCGGTGCGCAAACTGGGGGGCGCACACGATTATGTAGGGGGGGCGCGGGCTGCTTGCAGGGAAACCTGGGGGCGGGCAGAGCTGTGCACGGGCGGCCAGAAGCTCCGTGCTGCTGCTTCTATGTGTCTGTGTCTTGCAGAGGGGGCGGGGCTTCTCTCTGCACACAGACAGCCCTCCATCTCTTCCTGTCTGCTTCCCGCACCAGTTTTCAGCAGCATGGGGGGTTGGGGGATCGGAGCATGTGGCCCCCCCAGTGAAATTGTGTGACTGATTGTGTTTGTGTGTGGGGGGGGGATTGAGTGTGTGTGTGGGGATTGAGTGTGTGTGGGGATTGAGTGTGTGGGGATTGAGTGTGTGTGGGGGGATTGAGTGTGTGTGTGTGGTGATTGTGAGGTCTGATGGTGCTGTGTGTGTGTGTGTGTGTGTGTGTGTGTGTGTGTGTGTGTGTGTGTGTGTGTGTGTGTATTGAGTGTGTGGATTGAGTGTGTGTGTGTGTGGGGATTGAGTGTGTGTGTGTGTGGGGATTGAGTGTGTGTGTGTGGGGATTGAGTGTGTGTGTGTGTGTGTGGGGATTGATTGAGAGAGAGTGTGTGTTGTAATGCAGTGGTGCGCAAACTGGGGGGGCAATGAGGCGCAAGATTAGGGGGGCGCAGGCGGCGTGCGGAGAAAATTGGGTGCGCGGGCCGGCAGACGCTGTGCGCGGGAGGACGAAAAAGCTGTGCGCGAGGGGCGGCCAAGAAGATGTGCACGGGCGAGCAGCCGAAGATGTGTGTGGGTGGCTGAACAGGATAGTGCAGGTGGCGGCCACGTGATGGTGTGTGCGCACGCGCAGGGGCTTCTGAGGTACAGGGAGGAGCACACCCGAGCACGGTGAAGTCAAACGTCCCTCCCGGTGTCTGCCCTGCAATAGCGCTGTGTTCCTTCTGTCCTCCGCTGGCAACCTGCTTCGCTGCGATCCTCTGCAAGTGAAAGGGTTGGCTGCACCTATATCACTCATACTATGAATGTACAGAACTAATGTAAAAAAACTGTGAAAACACAACATTGAAAACGGAAAAAAATAAATAATACTGTAGGTAGGATGTGGATGACACTGGGGATAGCAAGCCAAAGAGCAGGGAGGGGAAGGAAGAAAAAAAAAAGGGGGGGAGAGGGAAGGGAGGTAGCAAAGAGGTGGATGAATGCCCCCCAAAAGCATTGCCTTTGTGCACGTACGCTCTCCCAAGCTTGGCGCTTGGGGAGACAAACAAAATTGACTTTGAAGTGCGATCAGCAGCAGTCAATACACACACAGCCACACACAAACACACACAAATAGCCCCGATCCACGCTTGCAAAATTATGCAGGACACCCTGTGCTCATGCTTGGAGAGTTGGTGATGTCACCGCTCTCAGCGGCAGCGTGGACGCAGCCTAATTTTTCAAGCGTGAGCTGTTGAAATATGTAAGTATTTAGACATATTTGGATTTATATTGTATACCGTTTAATAAAGGTTTTTAGAAAAGAGAAAAAGAAAGAGATTCTTAGATGCCTTAGTTCAGTAACTAAATCTCAGAGAATCCCACGATAAATTCTACAGTGACTGTACGTTGACCCATGAGGAAAGACAAGGGTGAAGAGGGAAAAAGGGGAAGTGGGAAAAAAAGAATAAGAGGGGGAGGAATGGGAGAAAACCGGGAAATAAGAAACAGAGGGAATCAAGAAAAATATGAAAATGTAGCTAGGGATAGAGAAATGGATGGTACAAAGGGAAATCAGCCCATCTGCAATGCGTTGTCTAGATGTGAGTATGAGGTGGTGGAGAAGAAAGAAGAAAACGAAAATCTTTATGTTGTGTGATGTGAGGAATGTGAATGATGTTGACAGATGCAGCAAATTATGCAAACTTGAGCAATAAATCGCTTGTGTATTCTTAGGCCAAGTGATTTTTTTTTTTTTTGTTTCGTTCCAACACCGTTCACTCGTGTGATTCTACATCTACACGGTACCCACTTTAGAAGCTCAGGAGGAATGACTGGAAGAATTAATGTTGCATCCTCACTGCCCCAACGATAAAATATGAACCATAAGTGACAGGGTAGAATCATGTAGAAAGGTTACAATCCCACTAAGAGTGAGATATATTTAAGAACGGTTCCAGGGGATAAAAGTTGACCTTGATTTGACTTGAAATTGATATTCTGCCGGCGAGGCCTACACAGCAGTGTACTCTCGACAGTTTATCTCCACCTTGATCACAGACATCAGAAGGACGGGATTTGCCCCAGACTCCACCCTCACTTCTTGCTGGACGAGGTGATTCAAGCTTCCGTACTTAGTACCACCGCCTACAGTCCGTGGCGCTGGGAAACCTCACCGCATCAGGCGGTGGCGCTCTCTGTCAGGACGGCCTGCACTCCTTCTGCACCTTCTCCAGGTTGGTGAACGCAGGCTCAGGCTCTGAAATGTGGGGACGTAGAAATACTATGAAGCATGGTCTAAGTAATTCAGATCAAGGAGAATAAGGGAATAAGACAAACTTATATGGAGGAAACCGGGCACTATATATTTTTATCAAGTCTGTAAAATTGATGGACCCATAAATAAATACTGACATACTGTACACCACCATTATATGTGCATTGGGCAACGAGTTCAGAGCTCCTGTAACCCTGCTCCAAATCACACACTGGTGCACACGCAGCAAGAGATGGGAAAATAAATAGTTACATTGACACTTAGGTTTTTTTTCCTATATCCGCTGACATGGCCCATCAGGATTTTTTTGGTGGAAAGTACCCATATATTCATATAAAAACATCCTGATTGGCTGCTTTGGTGCATATAAAATAAGCCACTTAGAAGCTTTAATCAAAAATGCCTATAACCCCACTAGTTAGTGTATGTAATATTGTGAGAAGCAGGGTAATGCACTGTTAACAATACACATCCTTCCATGTATTTGGATAGATGTTAAGGTGAATAATGACGTGCATGCTACATTGCTTCTCAATAGGGGCCTTATTCTCAATTAAATGTTATTTATTTTAAATTAAAAGGCCTTTGTCTGCATTGATAGTTAGGGCATTGTTTTTCAACAGGGGTTCCTAGGAATTATCATATCTAAAGTCCTGCCTGCAAATTTTAGGTCATTTGGAAATTCTAACAAATACAGAAGGATTTACAATGCATCTGATCTCAGACACGCTATTAGAGAGGGTTGGGGTTCCTTACAATGCATCTGATCTCAGACGCGCTATTAGAGAGGGTTGGGGTTCCTTACAATACATCCGATCTCAGACGCGCTATAGAGAGGGTTGGGGTTAATTACAATGCATCCGATCTCAGACGCGCTATTAGAGAGGGTTGGGGTTCCTTACAATGCATCTGATCTCAGGCACGCTATTAGAGAGGGTTGGGGTTCCGCCGAGTTTTACAATATAATTATAGGGCTCCTTAACCAAAAAAAGATTGAAAACCTCTGACTTTGGGTCATACAGTAATTTACTTGCCAGTGATAAGGCTTGCTGTTTCCCATCTAAATGAAATGGTACCAATGAATAAATATGGCCCTTAAAGAGGCAGTCCAAGCGATGCATGTTTATTTATTTATTTTAAATAGGATTGAAGCATGGGGTCTCGGGAGCTGAACCCCACAACTTTCAGCTCCAGGGACCCCTGCTTCCCGAGATACTTACCTACAGAGGTTTGATCTTCAGGTAGCAGCTCCATCTGGGCTGGCTGGGGTTCCCCTGATGACAGCTTCAAAGCTCCTGTGCCCTGCGGGCCAATAGGAAGGCGTGATGTCACCCTTTGCAGCTTCCTATTGGTCCGTGTGAGCATGACCTTTAAATAGCACAAGTATTTCAGGAAGCAGGAGGACACCGAAGCTGAAATTATTGGGGTTCAGCTCAAGAGATCTCCTGCTTTAATCCTATAGAGAAATAAAACACACACACAAAACACTGCGCTTGGACTTCTCCTTTAAGGGGGGATACAAGTCAATGGCAGTGAATGCGGGTTCACTGTGCGATACCCCTTGTGAGAGGTTAGTGAATTGCAGTGTTTATTTCCTCTGTACCCCAAATCACAATAGCTGTAGACACCTGTGACTTTGATCTTGAAATGGATCTTCTGCCCGGCGGCCTCACAGCTGTACTCTCCGGCATCTTTCTACTTCGTCTCTGACCCCGTCACCAGAACTAACTGGCGTGCCACAACACAATGTAGTTCCGACCTAGCACTCGACTCGGTGCTATCCAATACAACGAAAAGTTGTCTCATAGCAGTCCTCAACTCTTCTCACTACCTGTACAACAGAACGTCTCTTGTTGTGTGAGAAACAGATGACCACATTTAACAGCCACAACAGAATCCAGGCACATTGCCATAGATAAATAGATGATCAATAAGTCAAAACTGATTGCATTTTATTAGCCCAGTTTGCCAACATCGTTTTGAAGGATTCTCTTGCAGCTTAAAGAAGCAATCCCGTCCAGGAGGGAATACGAGTTCCCGCAATTCTCCTGAGCTTTCCATTCAACATCCGTTCCGCGGGGTAACATCCGTTCCGTGGGGTAACATCCGTTGACAGAGTGTTCCAGTTTCAATCCGTGCAGATTCATCCAAAACCGCCATTGGATACAAAGCGAGGGGGGATTTGTAAGAATCCAATCCGTGGAATTTGCCACGTGGATGGTCAGTAGTTCCGTGGAAATCCGCGGACCAGAGAAATCGGCCAATCTGAGGCAGATCCAAATCGGCAAAAAGAAATCCGCACATCTCTAGTAATACGGCAGGCATATGCTTATAGGGGTCCGTGTTAAAATGGATTAGAAGCAAAAGGTGACACTGTGAGTGCTCATTTGCATGTAATTTCCCAGAATCCCTGGCTGCAGAAGAAGCACTGTATGCTAAGAGCTAATGGCGAAAGACAGGGTTGCAGACATGTCTGAGACATGTGAATGTGCTCACGTGTGATATTTTGATTGGCTATACAGTACTAATCAGAATGGTTAGAAATGAAACGGAAGAGAGCTTTGATCTGCAGCCTGAAGGCCAACAAAGTCAGCATACAGTAACTGAAGTCAGCAGCACGGCAGGGCCTAAGAAGTACTGCTAATCCTTGCTGACTTTTAAAGCGCTATCAGTTTTCATTTGGAGCGCTGATCCTGAATGTCATGTCATTCCTGCTGCACATGTGTGATCTGTAACATTGCTGAGGCAAGACCCCTAGCTTCCACTTATAGAAAAGGAAAAAGCAGCTGACGGGGGGGGATTTTAAACCCCCTACCAAGCGATCTGGTTTACTCAGAAATGGTGTTAAACCAAACAGTTTTGCCACACAACCAAAGGCCTGACCACATCCTTCTGCCCATTACCAGAAGTTAGCGGGATCCCAGGGGAATGGTGGATCCTGGGCAGCGTACATAATGTAGTGTGGTGTTAGAGAAAGCAGTACAGGCACAATAAAAACCAGCCAGGCTCAACATCTCCAGGTTGTGGCCTCAGTTCCACCAAGAAAATGTATTTCCGGAAGAACACAAGAAGTGAGACACTCTGAAAGGTGCTGTCCCTCCTAGGGAGGGAATGTACTTCTAGCATTGACAACAAGAGGTGTTGATCCCTGTTTTATATCTTTTATCCCACTGCATTTTCATTAACATTAACATTAGCGTTGCCTTTGCATGTGTGGAGAAAGGAGGCTTGGAAAGCCAGTGCTGGGATAGAGTCTCAACAAATCTACGTAAGTACCAGCACTCACTGTCTAATGGCTAAATGATGAAAACAGTTGTAATGCATAAAATACATTTAATAATAAAACAAACCAGAAATAAATCAAATGTGTTTGCAGAAACCAGTGTCCACATGGGCATGTCACAAAGTGAGGGTGGGGGGGGGGGAAGGAAAAGGGAAAAAAACATGAAACACAAGGAATAATACACAAAAAAACGGAGAACGGAAAGTATGCTAGGGGGCGAGACTGTTTTGAGGGACTACCTCTTCATCTGGCCCATTCCGCCTGGTCCAAAAGGTCCCAGAGGTACTACTCTATACATGGAGGTACATTGGCAATAATGCAGCAAGCACGTTTTACTGCATGGCCAAGTGAAAGTAGGGAAGTCCCATCACCTTAACCTGTGTGTTTATTTGAAAAGTCCTACTATTTATCCCACACATGGTTTAATTTTCTGATTAAGGACTAGATTAAAGCTTAATTACTTAAATAATTGTTCCCCTATCTTATAAAATATGTGTGTGTGTGTGTGTGTGTGTGTGTGTGTGTGTGTGTGTGTGTGTGTGTGTGTTTTTTTAAGGCTGAATTTTTACAGCCGCATGCAACATTCATATTCATTCATTTTCCACTCACCCGTGACTTTGATCTTGAAATTGATCTTCTGCCCGGCGGCCTCACAGCTGTACTCTCCGGCATCTTCTTCTCCACCTGATCCACAATCAGACGGCGGGATTTGCCCTCACACTCCACCCTCACTTTCTTGCTGGAGGTGATCACTTCCCGTCCTGTGACCACCACTTCACCTCATCTTGGCCTGGGACACCTCACAGCCAGGTGGCGCTCTCTGTCAGGACGCCTGCCCCCCTTCTGCAACCTTCGCTCCTTCTGCACCTTCTCCAGGTTGGAGAACGCCGGCTCGGGCTCTGAATGTACAATGCACAGTGATTTGGTTAGCACAATGTAATGGTTGGTGAATTTGATAGAAATTCCATCCAATGGCACTCCAGGGTTGACATCTTATTTAATTGTTGTGCAATGTATTGATACTTCATTATATATAATATATATTATACTGTACATAACAAGCTCTCTGTATATTTTGGCCTTGGAATGACAATGAGTCTCATGCCACTGACAGTGAGATAAACAGGCAGAATAATCGGAGGATGATGTACATAGTACATAGGTGTAGGAAGGACAAGGGGCGGGAACAAGTGCAAAATGCAGTGCTACATACACTGGTGACACACTTTATTCGAGCTCGGCTAGTCCCACGAATTCGGGTATACTCGGGTGTATTGAGGTTTGTGACTGTTTTCTGCCCGAGTGCATTGAGGTATTTTCCAGGCAGGGATTGAAGCATTTTATTCCCGCTGGCTGCAATACTGCACAGTATATATATATATACTGCATTACAATTCATGAATTTATGCCATCTGGTAGACACGCGAAGCATTGCAGCCTATTAAATCCTAATCATTATCATTTAACAGATCAGCCGCCCGTCAGCCAGGCATGAACCCAGGCTGGGAAGGCAAACGCAACGGGGCTTGTCAGAGGTGAGGAGCGGCGCATTCCAGGTATCTGCCAGGTACATACTGGGTATTTGCTCGAATAAAGTGTGTCGGTGCAGTAACACAGCTCTTTGCTTGTGTTAGGTGCCCATGCCATAGGCTTCACAAGCATGAGGAGCTCCATCAATGTCTGTATACAATACAGCTGAAAAACAATGTGGCCTTCAAGTAAATGAAGTGCATATAAAAATACGCATCTCTGGAAATCTAATTCTCACACTGCCTCATAATACAGGCAGTATTACTGTACATTCAGGAAGCCAATGGAAGAGACATGTGAGGAATTACTTTAAAGCAGCAATCCTCTCTACACATTTTTGTTTAAAAAAAAGGTTTAAAAACATAGAACTGGGGGTCCCCAAAGCGAACCCGCACTATTTTTATCTCTTGGGCTCCCCCAGCTCCCAAGTTGTTTATTTTTTTTACGTGCAGATGTTTCTGCTCCCTTTTGGGGAAACCAATATGGCTGCCTTCCAAGCCTCACTCCCACGGGCCTATGGGAAGCCGCAATGTTACAATGACACTACAGCTTCCTATTGGACGAACCCGGCAGATATCTTTGATATGGCCTTCATTTTACTGGAATATAAAAAAAGTATATATCTCAGCCAGCCGGGGGTCCCCATAGCTAGGGATCATGCGGTTCAGCTCCAGTGGGTTGTGTAAAAAAAATAAACAAAAAAAGGTGGGGGGATTGCTGCTTTGAGCGCATATGACAACAGTATGTATACATTTCTGCGTGTCCTACTGTCTTAAACCTGGTCTTCTCCAGAGAGGCCGGATCAGAAAACATTTATAAGTAGAAGGGCCACAAGCTTATTCTCATGTAACTTTAGATACATTTAAAGGCTTGAAAATGATAATATTCCAACATTTTGCAAATATTTAGAACATCTATACTATCTATGACCTTAACTTCCAAGTGAGTTTCAGTGGGAAGAATGGCACTTTGCTCCTGCTAACTTCATACTAGTCGCTTAAGTAGCCGAGAGTCCGAGTGCCACATTAAGGCCAGGTCCCCGCTGGCTACTGCAAGAAAATTGAGAGCAGGAGTCGCGACAGAGCGCCAGGCCACGCCCCCCGGCGGTTCAGCTAATGAGGGCGAACCTGCCGGGTGACATCACAACCGCGCCCCCGTCACGACCCCATCTTTCCCCCTGCAGCTCTCTGCAGACCGGGGGACTCGGCTGCACGAGCCGCCGGCCTCGCAGACGCGCGTGCAGCGCAGACAGCGGGGCCGCAGCCTAAGGCCACCTTTAGCCTGCGGGCCAACAGTTGAAGAGCCCTATCTAGACCCATCAGGTAAAACTGTATTTGCCTTAAGTAAAAATGTATGTCTTGGAAAACAAAAAGGGGTTTCTCATATTTAATACAGGTGCTTATGGCCCTAGGCGTAGATTACCAAAATCCTGCATTAACACAGTTTGCTTAATATACAGAGCACATGGAAGCTGGCCTCAGGCACAGTATGGAGAACTCTCCATACTTACTGCTATACCCTTGATGCCACCTGTTTTCCTGTTTCCTCAGCGTTTTCTTCTGAACACACATTTTGTTCTTCTATCCTCTATGTAACCCTAGCTCGCGCATGGGCTGGTTGTTTCACTCACATACTGTAATACCTTTTTGCCTAGGCAGTATTTTCACGTGTCTTTATCTCTCCTAACTACAACCCTCCAGCTTCAAAGAAAGATGTAATTGCATCCACTAGCATGAAAGTAAACACACAAAACATAGGGATAATACTGTATTTCCAATGAACTGGTTACTATCGCTGACCTGTACACCTGCCCGACTCTTGCGTTCTGCTCATGGATGTCTTCTGTCTACCCCCTTTTCTATCAAAAGCCCTCTCCTGCCTAAAACCTCTCTCACTCACTGCCCCGCACCTCTGGAATGTCCCTCCCCTCAATATCCCACTGGCACCCTCTCTATCCACCTTTAACATCTATCTAAAAACACCTCTTTAACTAAGCATATGGGTCACTCCGCTGGCTGATGTTATACATCTAGGATGCTCTGACCTTGGCCCCCTGCAGACACACTTACCAGAACACCCTCTTACTCTCTCTGTACGTTCTCCCTACTTACCACTTAGATTGTAAGCTCTTCGACCAGGAAATCCTTTTCCTAGTGTTACTTTCATGTATGTAACGCTTATTCCCACTATGTGTTATATTATTATGTCACCTGTATTACTTCTGTGACGCACTATGTACCTGGAGGGCACTATATAAATAAAGATATAAATACATACATACCTAGTACAGATAATTACTTTTTTCTATCTCTAGAAAATGTAGGTTTGATGATGAGGTAAGACAAACATGTATGTGATATTATGGGAATATATATAATAATAATAATATGTCAAAGGCAAGTACAAAACTTTAGTAGCCATACTGGTCCAGAAGAAAGCTAGATATCCTGCAGGGAGTTTTATATTTTATTATTCCAATATGAAGACCAGAAGTTTGAGTCATTCACTATAGAGTGAAAACAATCACAACTGAATCATATCCACTTACAGAGGCTGTCCAAGAGGAACTTTAAAATGTATATATATTATTTTAACATATGCAGCCTTTGATTACCTTTATTGAAAACTAACTACCTCAGGGTTCACTAAATGTCCGCCTTTCAGTTTCAAATCAATCCTTCAGTCAGTGTGACTCAGCAGCTACAATGTATTCTTACGGTAGAAATGATCTATTGTTACAGTTTGCAGCTCAAACTGCTGGGAACATTGGCAACAAATGATCACAAACAGGAAAGTGTTACAAATCTTACACTGCTGGGGAAAGTGCTAAAACCTGCTACAGAAATCAAAGGAGTCTCAGTATATTAACTCATTAAAAATGGCATTAAGAGTTGAATTAAATATTTTCTTGTAAGTATTATATAATACTACAGAACTGATTTATTTAAATAAAAACACATGTAGGATATTGCATGCATCGCTCCTTCAAGTACGGCTCTGTTTGGTGAATGACCCCCTTTCAAAATCTCAAAAAGCGCCTTAGCATAACCTCCACGTCAGTCCAATGAATGGTAACCCTGCTGCAAACACAATCACTTACACAGCCCTCTGCTACAGGTTAGTTACACACAGTGTTCTCACACGCGGTGTGACCTGTGAGTACATCTAATGAAAGTCGCTCAGCACGCATTGTAACGCAGAGTAATGAAGTACTAAGATGAGTACTCTGGTAATGCGTGGTTTCTACTCAATGACACCAAACAGGGATGCCAAGTAGCCCCAGATAAATCCTTCTGGGTTATAAATGAAGCAGTCACATACACGGTAACTACACATAACATATTAGTACAACGAGGCTTCTCATGCTGAAAACCAGGAGTGGACAACGCCAGTCCTCAAGGGCCACCAACAGGTCAGGTATTAGGGATATGCATGCTTCAGCACAGGTGGCCCAATCAGTGGATCAGTCAGAGACTGAGCAACCTGTGCTGAAGCAGGGACTTATTGAGCCACCTGTGCTGATGCAGGGATATCCTAAAAAAATGACCCTGTTGCTGGCCCTTGAGGACTGAAGTTGGCCACTCCTGGTGTAAACACTACATCATCTTTGAAAAACTATTCTACTGGTCATGTAGAAGCTAAAACAGCCAGCAACAAATCTATATTTATATTGTGTATGGTGGTTAGAACTAATCTAGTAAATAAATTATGATAGTTATAGGATGTTTATAAATCTAGAGTAAACATGTATGATTTGTGTGACAACAAACGTATTCACCTGTGACTTTGATCCCGAAATTGATCTTCTGCCCGGCGGTCTCACAGCTGTACTCTCCGGCATCTTTCTTCTCCACCTGATCCACAA